>JAJHZJ010000074.1:692190-1059511 GCA_023548195.1 Bettongia penicillata ogilbyi
AGTAGACACTTGATAAGTATTAATTGATTGTTCAGTCCCTTTCCTTTGACATTATTTCTAGTTTCCTTTATCTCTGTGTCTCTTTTTCTCTGTCTGTCTGTCTGTCTCTCTTTCTCTCTCTCCTTCCATATATACACAAACACACATGCACATGCATGTATATCTGACATATCTCTATCTATCTATCTGTAGAACATAGAGAAATAGATATAGAAATGACTTTAGGATAGGTCATTATGCTTCTCATTCTCAAAGTAAGGATCATTAATACATTAATACATATTGGTGATGTATAACTGAGCCATATAACAATGCATAATCTGAGGAATTAAAACAGAATTACTTAAAGAGCAACATAGAGACACATAGTATATGTTGATAAAATATACTACATGCCAGAAACTACATCTCAAAAGAAAAAAAAATATTGTAAGAGATATTGCCAAAGAAATGTATGATTCAAATGCAAGATAAGCCAATTATATAGTGAGCTCAAGTCAAAACTGATAGACAATTGACGTGCTCCATTGCTGTTCAAGAAATATTGAACAGATGCATAAAAAGTGACTAGCAGTTTCTAAGTATTCACTTTGCACATTTTATCTGCATGAAGGAGATGGACAAGACTCACACAGAAGAGATAGGCCTACATTACATATTGGCAGGCAGGGTGATGGACATATTAATTATGTGTGGTTAAAATCAAAATAGACATCAGTCTATTTAGCTCTAATACATTTATAAAGTGAGAACACATTATGATTGAATCAATAAAATTAGAGCAGTGAACAAGGTCCAAACATTTCAATCAAATTAAAATTTTAGATTAAGTGGAGAAAATCCTTGAATTAATTGGAGTGACATTGACTCAGAGAGTATTCAAGTTGCCTCAAGAAATGTAGTCATGCCCTGTTAGTTATATATAAAATACTAAGGCAGATTGAGTGCCCATGCTAAAACCCTGAGAAAGAATCAGCTGGGGAAAAGAGCAGAACCCTAGTTCTTAGCCTTGATCTCTGTCTCAATGTCCTTCCTACTCCCTTGAATAAATGAGGACTTTGTGGACTTCAATAGCTCAGAGGAATTTTGAATTTTAATCTTGCTAGTAGTAGCACAACATTTTCTTTCTTTTACTTTTTTGGAAGGGGAACACAAACAATTGGGGTTAAGTGACTTGCCAAAGTCACACAGTTAGAGTCAAGTATCTGAAGCCAGATTTTAACTCGTACCCTCCTGACTCCAGGGATGGTATGTTATTCACTGTGCCACCTAGGTGCCCCCTAAGATTTTCTCAGGAACATCTGACAGTAGTGTCTGCATTGGCATCCAAGGAAAAGACTAGATAAAACTTCAAGATTAAACAAAGAAACCAGCAAAAAAGAAATCTTGAAGGTTCCAAGGGACTTTCAGGTGATATTAGTTGTTCCTTTGCTACCTGTCCTTTCTATGATTAAACCCACTTTCCCTTGGACTCTGAATGTACTTGTGGAAGAATGTGTGATAGACTTTGGCATGGAGGAAGCAGAAGTGCAGCATTTTAAGCAACTATACTCTTTTAGTAATTTAATATCCTTTAAAAAATCTAATTGAATCTGCTGGGCTAATGGGAAATCAGTTGATGTTATAGAGAAAAGCACTTTGTTGAAGACTTACAAACAATATCGTAGAAAAATCACAAGACACTCTGGACCAATTTTAGGATCCAGAGAACATGTAGAATCTAAGCTCTGGGACACAAGCTCATGAGTGAATAGGAATTAGAATAGCAGTTACAGAACATAGACTCCATAAAAATCTCCTGGCCATCAGCGTAGCAGAATTTTGAACTATAGATATTTATGATTTTCCTTCCTTTCAAATGTAAAATTAGTATACTTGAATTAACCTATTTCTTCCAAAGTCCCTGATTTTTTCACATGCTATAATGTTATGAGCTATAAACGACTCTGAATCAGGAAGCTAGGGTCAAATTCTGGCTCTACCCCTACTAGGGTAGCATTGTCTATGATAAAACAACTCTGAAAGCATCTGTTTCTTTATGTATGAGATAACCAAATAAACTAAAGGCTCTTCTAGCATGAAAAGTATAATTCTATGGTCCTAGGATTCCTTACAAGGTTTTGCTACTCTTTATTCCCCTGTGTCTTAGGTGGCTATCAGAAGTATTAACAGGAACTCTATAAAGATCTAAAAGTTAACAATCGCATCTGTTCAATAACATGTTCTCTATCTACTTTTATGTGGTTATAATAAAAAGCTGATTTCCATTAGCAATGTCCAATAATACATGATATGAATATCTGTAACATGATAAAATGCAGTTTAAGAAACAAAGTCTTTTGTTTTGATATATTTAGTCAATTCCAATAGAAATAGAATTTAAATCATGCAAACAACAAAAATAATGACTGGTATGCATAAATTTATGGATTTTCTTAGTTTGTGATTACATATGCAAGCAATGATCCCAGTGAAGATGTTTGGATGACTTTTAAAGGCAAAGATGCAAATGTCATATTTATAAATTTATATATGCAAAAAGGCTATAGTTTAAAAATTATTTTAACTCTGTAATTTGAACTTTTATTTGAAATTATATGCCTTTTTTAAGGCAAAACTAAATTGAATAATAAATAGCTTAATTAAGCTAGAGTTAAGATGATTTTAACTTTCACAGAATAAATGAAAAGTTATAATTCAAAAGGCTGAGAGAAGTTCAAATATGAAATATTATAAATATAGAGATGAAATATTTCTGTGTGGTAACATTCAACAGTTTTTTGACCTGATTATCCAAGTAAAAATGTAGTTCCAGTATACAGTAGAAAAATTACTGCTCTTTAAACAAGAGGACCTGGGTTCAAGTTATGCCTTTGTCTTATGTTGGTTATGACCCTGGGAAAGAAACACAACGACTTAGTGCTCTAAGCAAATCTCCAAGACTATAAGTTAAAGAGCTGACCTGTTGATGTGCATTGATATTTTCCTCATCCAAGAGATTCCTTTTATAATGAAATCACAAACCTGGTCCCTATCAGAATAATAATTTCAGGTGAAATCTTAAAAACACACTAATTAGGTATATGTAGTAATACTCATGGGAAGAACCAAAACAAAAGTGATATATATCTGTCTGTGAAATAAATTATTAGAAAAATGTTTTGGTTTCCATCAAGTTGAAGTTATGCTTTTTTGACTTAGTTGATATATAGCAGGTACTTAGTAAATACTTGTTGAATTCAATAAAAATAAACATATGTGTGTGCATGTGTATATCAGATTATAAGCACTTTGAAAGTAGGTATTATCTTCTACCTTCCTTTTTATACAAAAAAGGCACAGTGCCTCACACATAATATGTACTTAATAAATGTTTACTGCCTATATAACATATATGTGTATATATGTACATAATCTATACATTGAAATGTTTATGCTATATATATATATTATACAGCATATGTGTGTATGTTTTTGTGAATATTATCTAACATTTATTATGGGATGAAGATAGGAATAATATTCTTGGTCATGGGATGAAATGTCAATTGAAGCAGGTAAGATGACAAAGGAGATTTGATGAGTGTGATTTTAACAAACACCTTCTGGATAGTACACAGAGACATATGTTTTTACGTGTCATGGGTTCTTCTTATGCTAAAGGTCAGCCTGAATTCACATAAATTGATGTTGGAAAAGAAAATAATTCATGTTATACACACATTCAAATTTTGCCAAGCTATGAGCACTAAATTTTAAAACAAAAATTTACATCTACATTTAATGGATAATTAATATTTTTATTAATATTGAAAGATGATTTATACTCAGAAGAAATTGTAACAGATTTGTCCCATCAAGTTTAAGATCATTTGTGATCCTTTGGAATACAATCTTTTAGTTGTCGGGTCTAGCCATTATTTGTCATTCTTGCTACATCACCTGTCCAAATTTTTTCACATAATAGATGACTTCTGATATATGTATTACCCTTGAAGTTTTTCAGTTATTGATTTGTCCTGCAATTTCACAGGTTGACTTTGCATTTCATTCTTTTCATTATTATCAGAATTAGTGAGTTTAGCTCAGACAAAATTATTTCATTGAAAAACAACCTCTTGAAATCAGCAGTAAGGTTCTAATCGTTTGTTCCCAAATTCAGTTTGTTTTCTGGGATTGGATTGTTTGGTTATCTTTGTTTTGTTTGACCTTATTGATGCATATGTTCCATCTATAACTTATCAGTTACTTTGTCAATCGATTAACTTAAAAAAATATTTGTTAAATATATAGACACTGACCTTGGCTCTGTGTAGGCAAATACAAAAATGAAATAGTTCCTATCTACTAGTTCCTAGCTATCGAGAAACTGACATTCTATCTGGAAAGCATATTGTAAATATGGAATAAACATATTATATGCACCCAGAAAATACAGACATTTGAGAGTGTGGTGGAGTCACTAGAAAATGTCAAAAAAGGATAAGCTTAACCTTAGTTGCCTGTCAGTTTTAGTATTACACCTCCCCACTCTCCTCCACCCCACCTCTCAGTTGATTGATTGTTCAACAATCCTTCTGAGTCTGGGATTGAGAATAACTGATATAGAATTATGAAATATCTCCATTTTATCTTTTTATCAATAAAGATACCCTAAAGCCTACATTCATCCAATCTCCTATCACTGCCGTCTGTCTCAGTCTTTCAACTTTGCTATCATGATTCCATCAGCCAATTCCTTGAGCATTCTTGGGGAGTTCTCTTAAGATGAAGCTTACTAGATATCATCTATCATGACTATTTAAATAATGAGTTCTTCATTCTTTCTATTGACTTACTTTCCAAATCTAAATTTGAGAGATTTATTCTATATCTGCTTATGGGGTACCTTTTTGTGTTAACAAAATAAATAAAATGTTACTATTTTATTGATATTTGTTGTTTCTTGTTCATAATAATTGATGGATCCACATTTTCCATGGGGAGGACACTTTTCCTTTGTTTTTCTTTTGAATTCAGCCACATTTAATATGCTCATAATCATGTGTGGAAAGAAGTAATTTGTACTATAAGGCTATTTGGAATAATTTATTCCAAAATATCAACAAGGCAAAAGGATATGTTTGGCAGGTTGGACATGTCCTAATATCAAGTGAGCATAGATTGATAGCTTACACCAAGACAGAACCTTAGGGAAATAGAATGTCATTTTAGGATGTTTTGTGAAAAATTGTAAAGAGAAAAAATAAAACTGAAACTTTTGAGCCATTTAGCCAGTGCTGTTGTAGCTGCTATTTTATCAAACAAAACATTCCTTCTACCTCAAGGTATTGCATTTTTGCCTCTAAGGCTTTCCCCACCCTCCTCTGAAAAAACAAATGCATTCTCCAATGTTTAAAGTTTGGTTTATGTCAAGAATCTGTGAGAAGTTATTGATTTTTTTAGTACTAAAAAAACAACCTGCCTCTAGGCAAGGTGTAAATATTATATTGTTTTGCTTTCAATTTCTATTTAACATTTTTCTAAACATATTCTTTTCTTTCTAATTTTTTTGTTTAATACAAAAGCTGAAAAGGAATAATGCATTTTAGATTTTTAATCTAAAGAAAAAAACACCAAGCTCAATTGTTTTGCATTTATCTGACATTATCAATAAAGAAAAGACAGAAAAAAAATCCTCCAAGTTAAAGATATGACCTAGTTTTCCTCTGGCATTGTCTGGAGTCTGTTGCCCATTATTCTAGAGCAGCATATTCCTTTGTAGAAGGTACTCTTTCACTCTTCAGATTTGACACTTAAATCATCCATGTTAACATTATACCAGGAAAATTTTTCTATCCCATTCTTGATGAATTTGACAGGTTTCAAAACTCCCATTCTTAATGATGCCCTTTTTTTGTCTTTCTGTCACTTATTAATTCTGTACTTTTTAAAAAAAATTTAAAGCTAATAATAGCCAAATAGAGACATGCAACATAACATGTGAGATGATTGGTTATTCTTGCTAGGCATGATTGATGATCTGGCATTTTTGATTGGGATACCAGAACAAATAAAATTCTTAGAAAATTTAGATGGTAGATGGCAGAGTAGAAAGACTCATGTATGCTTGCTCCGAATCCACAGCCCATAAATTTCCTGTAAAAAATCTCCCCACAAATTCTGGAGCAGAGCAAGCCACACACCAATGCAATGGAAGAGATTTCCGTTCTAGAGAACCCTGGAAAGCTGTCCCCAAAGGTCCATCGCACAGGGACAGTGGAGTCCACTCCTGTGCTGCCCTGACCACACGGCCCCAGAGGAGCAGATCTGAGCAGGCTTCAGGGAAAGAATCTCCGGCAGTTTCGAAGGTTCCTCCACCCACCGGTGCTCCAGGTCAGTGAGAGAGATTTCTGAGCTGGCTGAGAGGGGAGGGGGGTGTCTCCATGACTCGGGCTCCCTCGGGAGGTGGTGACAGAGGCCACGGCAGAGGCAGTGGCAGCCTGGGAATCCACGAGCAGGCAGGGGCTCAGGGCCAATACCTAAGGCCTCTGCATAAACCCCCTGAGGGAGCTGAGCCTGGGAGGCAGCCCTGCCCCCAACTTGAGCACCAGAACTTAGGCTCACATTGAATAGCAGCTGTGCCTGCCAAGAAAGCTCTGAGGCTAGGAAGCAGCATTTGAATCTCAGACCCCAAGGACAAGCTGGGTGGATCTAGGCGGGGGTGCAGAGGAGTCTTGGAAGTCAAGTAGCTGGCTGGGAAAATGCCCAGAAAAGGGAAGAAAAATGAGACCATAGAGAGCTACTCTCTTGGGGACCAGACGTTTCTTCCTCTTTTCATTTCTGATGAGGAAGTACAATGCTTGCAATCATGGAAAGATGTGGAGGTCAGAGCCTCTCTACCCCAGACATCCAAGGTGGATGTCCAGTGGGCTCAGGCTATGGAAGAGCGCAAAAAGGATTTTGAAAATCAAGTTAGACAGGTGGAGGAAAAACTGGGAAGAGAAATGAGAGACATGCAAGAAAAGCATGAAAAGCAGGTCAATACCTTGCTAAAGGAGACCCAAAAAATGCTGAAGAAAATAACACCTTGAAAAATAGGCTCACTCAATTGGCAAAAGATGCTCAAAAAGCCAATGAGGAGAACAACGCTTTCAAAAGCAGAATTAGCCAAATGGAAAAAGAGGTTCAAAAGCTCACTGAAGAAAATAGTTCTCTCAAAATTAGAATGGAACAGATGGAGTCTAATGATTTTCTGAGAAACCAAGAAATCACAAAACAACACCAAAAGAATGAAAAAAATAGAAGATAATGTGAAATATCTCATTGGAAAAAGAACTGGCCTGGAAAATAGATCCAGGAGAGACAATTTAAAAATTATGGGACTACCTGAAAGCCATGATCACAAAAAGAGCCTAGACATCATCTTTCATGAAATTATCAAGGAAAACTGCCCTCGGATTCTAGAACCAGAGGGCAAAATAAGTATTGAAGGAATCCATTGATCACCGCCTTAAAGAGATCCAAAAAGAGATACTCTTAGGAACATTGTGGCCAAATTCCAGGATTCCCACATCAAGGAGAAAATATTTCAAACAGCTAGAAAGAAACAATTCCAATATTGTGGAAATACAATCAGGATAACACAAGATCTAGAAGCTTCTACATTAAGGGATCAAAAGGCATGTAATAGAATATTCCAGAAGTCAAAGGAACTAGGACTCAAACCAAGAATCAGCTACCCAGCAAAACTGAGTATAATACTTCAGGAGAAAATATGGTCTTTCAATGAAACAGAGGACTTTCAAGCATTCTTGATGAAAAGATCAGAGCTGAAAAGAAAATTTGACTTTCAAACACCAGAATGAGAAGAAGCATGAAAAAGTAAACAGCAAAGAGAAGCCATAAGGGACTTACCAAAGGTGAACTGTTTACATTCCTACATGGAAATACAATATTTGTAACTCTTAAACTTTTCAGTATCTGGGTAGTTGGTGGAACCACACACACACACACATACACACACACACTCACACACACACGTACATGTGTCGTGCACACACATACAGAGACAGAGAGCGCAGAGTGAATTGAATAGGATGGGACCATAAAGAAATTAAGGTAAATGTTGAGAGAGAAATGTGGGAGGAGAGAGGGTGAAATGGAATGGGGTAAATGATCTCTCATTCAGGAGGCAAGCAGGAGACTTTTTAGTGGATGGAAAAAGAGAAGAGCTGAGAGAAAAAAACATGAAGTTTATCCTCATCACATTTGACTAAAGGAAGGAGTAAAATGCATAGTCATTTTGGTATGAAAACCTATCTTACAATACAGGAAAGTGTGGGAGAAGGAGATAAGCAGGGTGGGGGGAATGATGGAAGGGAGGGCAATGGGAGGAGGGAGCAATTTGAAGTCAACCCTCTTGGGGAGGGACAGGATCAAAAGACAGAATAGAAACAATGGGGGACAGGATAGGATGGAGGGAAATATAGTTAGTCTTACACAACACGACTATTATCGAAGTCTGCAAAACTACACAGATAGGGCCTATATTGAATTGCCTGCCTTCCCAAAGGGAATGGGTGGGGAGGGATGGATGGGAGAATTTGGAACTTAAAGTTTTAGGAACATCTGTTTAGTATTGTTCTTGCTCCTAGGAAATAAGAAATACAGTTAATGGGGAATAGAAAGTCATGTAGCCCTACAGGAGAAAAGAGAAGATAGGGACAAGAGAAGGGAGGGATGATAGAAGAGAGGGCAGATTGGTGATAGGGAAAATTAGAATGCTGAGTGTATTGAGGTGGGGGGAGGTTATAAATGGGGAGAAAATTTGGAACCCAAAATTTTGTGAAAATGAATGTAAAAAGTTAAATAAATAAATTTAATTAATTAAAAAAAAGAAAATTTAGATGGTTGTATAGGAGTATATTGCTAGGAATCAATCACTCAACAAGCTTTTGTCATGTGTCTACAACGTACTAGGCACTGGCGATACAGTGTGTTTGTCCTTCATTACTGAAGACCATGCCATAAGAGAAATGATGATATGACTTACATTTGACTTTGCTTTGAGGGAAAGAGGGCTGTGCAGTTCACCAGCCTCACTTCTCCTCCAGAACTGTCTCAATCCGGTCACCAGATATTCATCAGCATAACTGGAGATGACCCAGAATTAGGAAACTGAGGTTAAGTACTTGACCAAGGTCACACAGCTAGTGAGTCTCAGGCGTCTGAGGTGAAATTTAAACTCAGGTCCTCCTGACTCCTGCACTGGTGCTCTAGCCATTGCACCACCTAGCTACCCTTGGGGAGCCTTATGAATACATGTCAAATAGTTAGTTAATCGAAATAAATAATGTCTCATCCAGGAATACCCACTCATCCTCAAAAAAGAAGAGTTACAGTTTACAAATAGAAAATGGAAAGAAATATAAATATCCTGTATTTCTGGTCCTTGTTTTTCCATTGAGGAAGCTCCCTATACCAATGCAGATAGACAGTTGCTCTTAAATTTATAATTATAGAGAGTTGCCTGGAGCTATGGAGAGAGAAGCAAGGACAAACTCTTTGTCCCAAGTCAAAATCTTTCAAATCTTCAAGTCTGAGACTTGAAACCAGATCTTCCTGATTTGAAATATGCTCTCAGCTTACTGTTTTATCTATCATGCCTCATGTTAAAGAAACAATCACATTTATATTGTGCTGTAGAGTTTCCAAATACCCATATGACTTGTTGAACTACTCCTAACGTAGTTATTTTGTTTAATTTTTCAGTTAGTGTTTTATAAGTCAATGATTCACCATATTGAAAGAGACATGTTCATCAGGCAGACTGGAAGATCACTTGAATTCAGCAGTTCAGAGCTAGAGGGGCCTAAATCCCCAAGAGTTAGAAGCCTCCAGACTATTTAAGGAGGTGCTAACCTGCCTAATTCTTAAATAGAGCAATTCAAAGATTCTCTGAAGATCCTGTGTGTGGCTGCTATACTATCAGCCTAAGAGAGATATGGATACACAGTCTCAAAACAAACAATTAAGCAAAAGATTCATCTACTCAAATATATTTGATTTCATTAGTGTGGTTACCACACTAATTTTTTATCTGTTAAAATATTATTTTTTATCTGTAAAAATATTAAAATTAAATATGCTGTACTGTATTGCATAATAATTATTAATATTCTTTCAATCTCTCTTAACTTTTTTGTATGTATATGAGATATGTGGCCAATAAATCAGATTTATGAATTTTATATAGTTATTATATAGGTCATAATACAAACATTTATTTAAATGGGATTTATTTGTTTATATTCTAATTATATATGTAAATATATAATGTTATTTGAATACACATATAGATGTGTGTATACATATATATGCACACACATACACATCCTATTAAAGAGATTTAATCATATGCATCTTGGTTTTCCAAAATCTGTTAAATTCTTGGTAATCATAATATAATAAATGTTGTTAATATATGTAATGTATTGAAGAATTAACATGTCTTATTAATCAATGTATTATACCATATTCTCTATGAAAAGATGAGATATGACACTGCGTAATATTATATATAAATCTTAATATTACCTAGTCATAAACAGTAATATTTAGGGAGGGGAACCATGATGCATATTGCTAATTTTTAAGGATTTTATTAATCAATTGTTTTAATAAACTATTCTTGTTGATCTTCAATTATAAATGACTTGAGGAATTCTAATTATAAATATAGTTCTGAAGAGTATATACAATCTTATGAAATTTGCAGTTATTTTTACTTATGTCTATATTATTACACTGAACTGAGTGTTCTAATCAATCAATCGCTGAATGGTCAGAGACTTTAGAAAGTGCTCTAATAGGAAAATCAAGTATTTTTTCATAGGTGGACACAGATCCAGGAGGAAAAAAACAATAAAAAAAAAGTGAGTATGAAAAGAAATGGATTTCCTATTCCCCAAACCAGGGACCTGAAAGGAAAAAAGAAAAAGGAGTAGCATCAAAGGGAATTGTTATGTATCTGAAAACACAATGTCAAATGACAGTATCTTCCCGTTAGGTAAGATGAATCAAGATTCTCTGGAAACTGTTACATAGTCCTATCTCACTCTTATTTCTGCAAAATGCTATCATAAAATATAGAGCTGGATTCCTTTTGGGGGGTTTTCAGTGTTATGCATGCATGCAGTTCCTCCAAGGAATTCTTTGCATTAGAACATTAGTCTTCTTTGGGAATTGAGAAGGACAAGAAGTCCCCTATGTATTAAAATAAAACAGATGGCTACTCAGTCCTTGGGATTTCTATGCAGATAACCATCTGCCAGGGTCTCAGAGATGAGGATCTTTGTAAACTTAGAAACCACACAAAGTAAAGGTAATGCCCTTCATGTCATTAAAAAAAAATTTTTTTTGCAGTGGTTTATGAGTATTTTTTTGATCTCAATATTAGATGAAATAGTGGATAGAGGGCTAAAAATTAGGCACACCTGAGTTTGAATTTTGCCTCAGATATTTAGCAGTATCATGCTGAGCAAAGCACTTTAACTTACTTTTTCCCCATCTGTAAAATGGGGATAATTATAGCACCTACCTCATAGAGTGATTATGATGATCTGATGTACACATCACTTTGCAGACCTTAATTCACAGTATGAATGGTTTTATCATCATCATTATCACCATCATCATTAATTATTCACAAAACTCCTGAATGTTGGGTCAGATATTTTATGTTAGCCTAGAAATTATTTTTCCTTTTTAAAATTAAATTAAAATTATTTTAATGTCCTCCTAAATGCAATACCAGGTTAAAATAAACATCAGCAATTTAATGGCCATAGAAACTGATTAAGCTACAATATGCAAGACAGCTTTTTCCATAGGTTGTTTAATAAAAATGTAATATTAATTCAACATTTAAACAGAGTTTTAAATGGTAGCATCAGTTTGATTTTGACAGTGTAGTGAAGTGAGAAAATTGCTGGTCTAGGATCAAGGTATCTTGGCTACAGTACATTCTTTGTGGTCATTGCCAAGTTATTTGACCTCTCTGAGATTATATTTCCCTATGTGGAAGACATAGGAGGAAAATACTGTCACTACCTCTCTATTCTGGTTGTTGTTGTTGGACAAGTGCTCTGTCAACTTTAAAGCTATCTAGAAATGTCAGTTATTATTATGAATCCAGTGAAGTTGATTAGGCAATCTGGTTTATTCTTCACTGAAATGACCCATTATTTGGCTGAATTGACTGAAATGATTGCTTACTTGGCCGTGTGTGTGAGAGTCAATTTAAATTAGGAATCTATCACTGGATTTCCTTGTTTGTGTTACACTTGTGTTTAGTTTTTACCAGCCCAAATGTGTAGAGTCATTTCTAAGTTCATTTATTGACAAAAAATAAACAAACAGACAAGCAAGGAGAAAAAAAAAAACTCAATTCAACGTGAGAGGAATAATTTTATTGACAAGTAAATTGGCTATAGAGAAAAAATCAGAACTGTGAGGGAAATGAAAGAATTTGTGGGTATAGTTGTTCAAGTACTTAACCAAAATAGAAAACTGACTAGCATAATTTTTTTTCAAAAATAATTCAGTAACTAAAAACTTGGATAAACTCAGGTCAAGATGTTTATTATTTTCTAAGAGATTCCCCTGTGAAAATTTGAAAAATGAACTAATCAATATTTTCACATTATTTTCCTAATTATTAGTAACCTATTAAATTAAATTAAATAGATTAATTATATCTCTTAATGAGAGACAGAGAAAGGTTGCTAGTTAGGGGTAGGCATATATGTGTGGTTTATAAATTTCATTACTTTTCTGGTAATTTCTATGAGTTGTTTCTCCTCTAATAAAGAACTAGAGGTCAAAAACTTATGGAAATAATAATTACATAGATTTTGACAAGCATTTAAGTGTATATATGTGCTAGGTTGTGAATTTCACATGGGTAAGGACTTTGTCTTTTAAATCAGTACACTGCATTTAATTAATGGTTGTTAAGAGTATGACTTCAATACTGTTACCTATGCAGAATAACGACATGGGGAAGTTAATTAGAACAATAAGCATTTGCCATATGGTATTCTGGCTAAAACATATGATCAGAGATCTAATCACAAAGTTTGAAGGGCTAAGAATTCAAATTCCAAATTAGACACTATGTGACAGCCCCAATTACGCTTTCTCTAAGTCTTCCTACTCGAACTGTACAAAAACTAGTCACTTTTCTTGTAGATGCGTTGCCCATGTCCTGTTAGATTTCTAATATGGTATTATTCCAATATTCTGATTATTTTCTCACCGACTCCCTGATTCCAATGTAAACTAAATGATTACATAATAAATAGATAAAATAAAATATGCTTTCTATTCTTCGTTTCTCTATTTGCTGTCCCCACTCATTTGTGGTATTTTAAAGTTCATGTCACTTTCCTCAGTACACATACACTCAGACATTTAAAATAGTACAAACATAGTTTAAAAAAAATACAGAATTAATTTTTTAAAATGTAAATTCCTCTATCAGTCCTACTTCTTCCCAGGCCTTTCAGATAAATGAGATTATTTCCTAAGTGCTTCAGGCTAGTACAGAGAAATGGCACTGGGCTTTCATTCCCTTCTCTCAAGCTCAAAGGAAAACAGAGAAAACAAAAGTAAATTTGCACAATTCACCTTCCTACCATCAAAGAAATCACAATCACTAGGAGAGTTGATACTGGCCCAGGTTTTATATCCACTAGAAGTACTAATTTGCTTATCTAGGAATAGAAGTGTTTTTGAGTAGATGAGTTCTAAAACATTTTGTGGCTTTGAAAATCCATTGTTCTACAAAAAAACAGCTGTTGTCAGTTTTTAAATACTTTTTTCTCCAAGAGTATCAATGCAAATATCAGGCTTATTGATTTATTTTAAAAATAAATTCACCTGACTTCCTCTAAAACCTAATTTCTCTCAGTATCCTCTACACCTTGTGATAAGAAAGACAAAGACAACCAACAGAGAGCCAAGAGCATATTATTTTGAGGGGTGTTTCATTGACTGTTGTGGTCAAAGAATTAATTAACCACTACCAAAGTGTTGGTAGTAGTAGTAGTCCCATAGGGACTCCTCTCTTTGCAAGGTTAGTCTTCTCAAAGTAGTTGTAATAAAAAAAATGTATATATTATTATAATTGATGGGATTTGGTGTCCAAAATGAATTAATTTACATACTACTGGAAGATTTGAATCATATCTATATTCTCTCTCATTCTCTCAATATGTGGATATATGTGTATATTTATATATGCACAGATATATATATATATATATATATATATTAATATTTGGTCCTTGAAGTGAGAGTGAACCAATGGAGTTTATTGAATAAGTTTGATGGGGTGGGGAATGTTATGTTCAGATCTGTGATTTAGGAATATTAATTTGATAGCAAAGTGAAGCATGGACTGGAGTTGAAGTAGATTTGAGGCAAGCAAACCAACCAGGTGACCATTGCAATAGTCTAGGCATGAGATTTCATGACATTTGCAAAGCAAAAATGAAAACACATTTCTGGTATATTTTACAGTGCTGACAGTGAGGAGAAGCATATAAATGTATGATCATAATAATATCTATATAACAAATTCCAGTTTATGAACCAAAATCTGTTGCAAAGGTAAAATTGTATAAAGGGTTTCATAAAATGCTTCAAATGAAGTCAACATTTACTTTGCTATGTAGCAGCTTCCTTGTCAAGGTGGGCCTAGGAGAAGAGCTAGACCTTATTTTACAAATTAGGAGGTTGAGATTCACACTAAAGAAGGCAAAGGATTAGGAAGTTTATCATAGTGTATTGCAAATATATCTTTTGGAAAGTGAAAGGGAAGGTATTGGATGAGTCCAGCACTGAATAACATCACACTACATGAATTACCTTTTTCATGAATAGATCAAAAACAACTTGATATCAATTGGAAAGTCATGTCCTAATGATCTATGTAGTCACATAATTGCCTGGTTAGGGAAAAAAAAAGGCCAAAATCAATACCACATTTAAAGAAGGTTAAAGATGAGAAGAGGACACTGCATGCAATTATAAAAGCTTTACTCTGACCAGTTTAACAAAACTGTTGACTTTTAAAAATGAAAAATGGATAAATTAAAGGCATTAATCTCTTAATGGCCAACAGCCTTTTCTAAGTCCTCATTTATCTTGACCTCTGAAGCTTTTGACACTTTATCATATATCCCCTCCCAGATTCAATCTTTTCCCAGAGTTTTCTCCTTATTATTCTCCTACTTATGTGATCACTTACTCTCTCAGTCTCTTTTTCTTGATCATTCATCATTTTGCTCCTTTCTCCTTTCTCTTGGTATCACCCTGGTCTACGTCTCAGTTTTTTTTCCTTCTATGCAGGGACAAACTATTGGCTTAATTATCATCTCTTTGCAAATGAATGCAGCCTCATTTCTTCCAATCTACAAGTAAACCCATATCATCAATCTCCACCTCAGTATCTCCACCTGGATGTCATATTATCATCTCAAATTCAACAAATTCAAAATGAAAATCCTTATCTTTTCTCCAAGCATTCCCTTCCTCCTAATTTCCTGATAAAACATTACCACCCTCTAGTCACTTATTTACAATTTCCTAGTATATGTCAACACAATTTTTTTCTCATCTGTTCCTCTATATCCATATAGTCACAATCCTTGTCCAAATACTGATAACCTATTATTTGTACCACAACTATACCATAATAATTGACCTCCCTGCCTCAAGTCTCTTCCCTTCTTTAAAGTATCCTTTCTCCCCATTCTCTAAAATCAGCCAAATCAGTATTTCTAAGGAACAGTTATGACCACATTACTCTCTTGCACAAGGAGTTCCTATTTCTCTTAGTTGTCTTTAGAATAAAATACACACTGTTGATTCTTTCATTTGAAGTCATTTATATCTTGGTTCCCCATGCCCCTAACATACACATACACTTTCAAGCTAACTACCCCTCATTTCCCCCTCAAATTCTTACATTTCACTCAAATAGATGTATTTGTGGTGTTCTGTAACAAAACATGAAAGTTCCTGTGTTTACTTCTTTTGCATAAGCTGCTACTAATCTATTGAATTCTTTTCCTCCACACCTCCCCCTCAAGATTCCCTAGTTTCAGGATGCTAGAATCAGATGTCACTATAATATTTATTATTATTATTAATATTATTATATAAATTATATGCTACATATAATTTAATGGTAAAAAAGAATATAAAGAATTATTATATAAATTACATATAATATAAATATTATATAAATCATATACATGACCATGAGCAACAAAATTATCTCCCCTAATATAACTGGACAAAACTTTTCCTTTTATATTTTAGTGCATATTTCCATTAAATTGCTTTGTATTTGCTTTACATATATTTAGTAAATTTTATATTAGTTAAAATGACCTTAAGCAGACTTCTCCATAAAATCTGTCTTCATAACATTCATATTTTTCTCCCCAAGTCTACAAAACTTGGAACAATGAAATTTCATAAAGCTTAAAATTACAGATGGCTGAAAAGGATAGTGAAAGATTCATAATAGATATAAATCCATTTCAGCCGAGTACCCCAAATTTACCAGTGTTAGGCATGCAGGACTGATGTCCATTAAACCTTATAAGCACCATAAGAAGGACTTTAGTCAGGCTTAAATTGTTGCATCTGGATTTTGCCACTTAATTTGATTTATTTTTCATTTGCTATAGTGTTTCAAAGTTTTACCACAATTTACTTAGTCCTTTTATTTTCTAATTGGTTTCTATGTTTTATTAGTTTAGCTTTAATCTGTTTCCTTTACTTGTAGCACTATAACATAAGGAGTTATTACTGTAGACTCTGTTATGCAGTACTCACACTAAAATATGCTACTTTATTATTTCCTTTATTTTTACAAAATGATGAGCAAAAAGTAAGGATCCCAGGAGACCAAGTAATATGACTATATTCCATAAATCTCAAATTGAAATACATTGCATCTCTATCAATTCTTTGCCTCAAAACAAATGCTTGGTAATACCCTTGCAAAACTGAAGGTGATATCTTCCTATGAGAAATCCTAATCTAGAAAATAAAGTAGAAAATTCTAGCAGCTATGGCTTTTCTAATAGCAGGAAATAATGGTGAAATTATAGATGCATTTGCAAACATTTACTTTGTCAATATATTTTCATCTGGTGACAAAATCCTCCAAATATTGATAAATTAACTGAAATTAGAAATAAATTAGAACAAACTGCTACAGTTAGAAGTTCAGATCTTAAAATCAAATGTGTAAATGCCAAATGCAATCTATTTCAACAATTAAGCATCATATACTTAGATATAGCACACTATGGCCTTGTATTATGGAGGCAGACTATATTTTTAAATTCTTCACCAGACATTGCAATAAAAATAACCAAAAACACTCTACTACTTCTTTGTCTTTAAGAGGGTCTCATTGTGTCAAACAACGAGGATGGAACTATGCATTATACAGTGAATGAAAAGCCATCAGACCCCACATGATGTATAGGAAACCTCCACATGCGCAATAAGAAAATATTTAATAAAAAAGATAATGTAACAGCATATGCACTAGCTGTGATCATACACTCATGAGATTTTCAGGAACTGATAAAAATGTTAGACATGCTCAAAACATATGAAAAATTACTTAATTTTGATCCTAGTTTCTAACTTGGTTAAGATAAAGGAACCTAATTAAAGGATGTTAGAGTTATATAATAAATTATTATTATATAAAGTCAGTAAAAGACAATTGTAGAGATACTTTTGAGAGGATTTTGTTGCTCATGGTCACATGTATTATTTATATAATATTTATATATAGTATATTTTGCCACAGAATAATACTGAATAACTGCATATTCTAAAGAAGTCTGAAAATTTATAAAAAATGAAATACGTGCTGTAATAAGTTGAATTTTTTCAACAATTTCCTTACTATGCTATATGAATGTGCATGTATCTTTGATTTATTGTGATATAAAGCCAATTATAGGCAGCACACATGAAGACTGATTCTGTGAATGTTATCAAGAGTCTAATTGCATAGTATAATGAACTCTCTATTCAGCAACAAGTTAAGCATTGTTCAAAGTAAAGCATGAAATTCATAGCAACATCCTTAAGTAAATTACATTATTCAATCAGTATATGTCTAATAACAATAGCAACATCCTTAATCAATTCCAAGTATCCAAGCAAAGTTCTTTCTTTTTTTCCCCAAAATACTACATCATCTATGCCCATGTCACAGTAAGAACAATGTCCTTAATATCAAGTACCCAAGTAAAGTCCTCTTTCATCTAAACTCAAGGTTGGCTTCCAAGTCTTATGGCTCTTCCTCTGTGGGCTGACTACTCCTGACTGTGGTCTAGATTCACACATAGGCAGCTCTCTGTTCCTGTTTCATATCTCAGTTCATGGTGACTGCTCCACTCTACAGCTTCTGTCTTTGAGAAAACAAAATTCAGCAGGACAACAACAGTACTAATACACACCATCAGTATCATTATCTAAATTCATTCATAAAGACCAACAGACAGGACTCTTGTCTGAGAAATCATCACAGATCAACACACAGGGAGGGCTTCTTCTGGGCTCTCAGAGGTCTTCCTCTCCACTCTCAGAGGTCTTCCTCTCTGCTTTCAGAGGTCTTCCCTTCAGCTTTCTTCTTCTCAGTGCTGGCTCACCCCTTCAGTGCTCTGGCTATCTTTATATACAGTTGTACTTAGATATGATTGGCTAGAGCCCACATGCATATGATTCTTTACAGCCCATTTGCACATGACTGATTGGTTAAAAATGCTCTCTTATATATACATATGTATGTATGTATGTATGCATTCACACACAGAGATACACTGTTTCTAGTTACAGACTCTTGATTAATCAAAGAAAATATTCAACCAGAAGCACTTCATTGTCTAAAATAAAAACAACAAAAGATCCTACTTTGCTTGCTATTACATGTGGTCTGTTTATTTTTGGCATGTAGTCACTGATCACATTAACAGGTATGTCTTTCCCAAGAGATTCTATTCATTTCATTCAAGAAAGTTCCAACCCCCCCAAAAAAATGCTAGAGTTGGTTGCTATGCATAGATCATTTTATAGCTATGAAATCAACCAAAATTGACTTTAATGTAATGAGTAATACCTATTGAAAGCTGATGGAATCATGAACTATAGGAAAAATTATACTGTGTATGTAACCAGAAGAGTCACAGAGGTAAGCACTAATCTTGAAGAGTAAATTCTCACTGCCTTTTTCTCAATTTAGACCTTAAATATAAATATGCAATGAAATATCACTTGTAAATGGCATACTAGCATCTGCCTAGAGGCCTTCATTAATCAAGATATCAGTTCTTCCTGATACAATCCATGCGTTTTGAAGCAGTTCTAGTTTTCCAGATATTTTTAGTTATCAAGTCAAAATTGTTTCCCCAACAGCTTTGAAACATTTGGTTTTGTTCTGACCTTTAAAAGAAAAGAGAACAATATCAGTTTCCTACTGTATCATATTTGAAGTTGTTTCTCTTTGAATTCCATATAGTCTCAGCCTATCCTAACTGTACTTTCTCCAACATACAGAATTCATTTTAATACACCCATGCTGATTCACTACTATACTTATTCTACCCTTTGTAGCACTACTCAGTCTTTCCCCTCATCTATAATGATATACTTTTCTTTTCTTTTCATTCATTACAATTTGATCTATCCATACTTTAAGGCTGAATTCCTACATCTTCCATGAAGGTATTACTGATTATATAACTCAGTGGATTTCTTTATGCTCTGAATTCCTATGACATTTGTGATCATTGGTTTTTTTATTCAAAAATGATGACGTGCATTAATCTTAACTGATCAACCTCAAAGCAAGATGCATGGGAGCAAAGCTGCGGCTTATATGAAAGAGGCTGGCATAGCATTGAGCAAATGATAAGGAATTCAATTAAATTTAGAAACTTTTCTAAAATAACTACTGCATGTAATTGTAGTATAAAGACAAAAAAAGAAAATATTTCTGCCCATAAGAAACTTACCTTTTACTAGAATACTACAAATAAATATGCTCTCTATGAAGTTATTATTTTCATAATATTTATCAGTTACATATTTATTCATTCCATATATTTCCTAAGAAAATAATTCTAAAATGTAAAATGTGTGCATGATCATCATATATAATACATAATACCTGTATACATATACATACACACGTGTGTGTGGGTGTAATGTCATAGAAAAATAGCAGAATTGATGTCTTATATGATTCATTTCCTTATGGAATTGCCTATTTAGTCCAGCTATGGTCATTTCAAATTATAATGGAAAGCTTAGACATTTGCTGGTAAGCAAACTGTCCCACATAATTTGTTTATGTAGAAAATAATTATGCTGCATGAAATTGTCTTTCCACATTAGGCTGCTGTTGAAAAGGGATGATAAATATAAACCATCAAACATGGTAAATGTGTTTTCATTAGGAAGCTTTTCAATTGTAACTGTGTTGCTTCATAATCTCCTTATATGGAACCTCGAGGAATTGCAGGCAGATGAGAAGCACACAGAGTGTATGTCTGTTTTTTTATCACCATCACCCCTGAGATTTCCATACTGCTTTCAGCAAGCTTAAAATAATCTTTACACAAACAAATCTATTCTTTTTCTTACTTAGTCTTATCTTTCAAAACCATTTTAAGAGCATGGATATGAACAAAATAATGCTATAAATTTAAAAATGTTCTCAGCTGTATAATTAAGACTTGAATACTAATGTATTCAGTGCTTTGGTATGGAAAGTAAAGAGTAGAGGAATGCTATACTGATATTGCTTTTCATTGTTTTCAAGTTTAGTGTTGATTTTACTAAAATATTAGTAAAGATGTCCAATGGTTTATTTTCAAACCATGAATTCTACAATGCAAAATCATTAAATCAATGGTACAAATTATTTGCATTTTAGATTTGCAGGAAAAATATAATTGCTAAACTTAAAGGGTCTTTTAGGATATATTTAGGTTTATTTCTCTTTATTCTCATATACAGCTGATTATCTCCATAAATTTGTCACAGCCACAGATTGGTCACCTATCTAATAACTTGTAGTTTTAGGAAATGATTTGAGGCCCAGAGAGATTAGATGACTTGCCTCTGGTAATCAAACTAGTAAATATCAGACTTCAGTGCCAACATGGTTTTTATTCTGTTATTTACTGTAACACTTATTGAGTACTGATAAATAACATGCAGGAAAGTCTGTCCATACTACTCCCTTTATTTTTGAAGAGTCTGGTACAAAAAACAACTTACATCACATATCAGTCAGAAAATTTTAATTCTCAGAGATACTATGGTATCTGGACAAAACCCACCTCAGTTCCCTCTCTTAAAAATAGCCTTTCCCAATCTCTAATACTAATTTTACCTTGCCTCTGCTGTTTATCTCCAATTTCATCTTGTATGTGTCTTGTTTGTAAATAGTAGTTTCTATATTGTCTCCTTGCGTAAAATTTAGAACTGGAGAGCAGGGATTGTTTTTGTTTGTTTGTTTTTTCCCTCCTTTTTTTAACCATAGCATTCAGTACATGTGTTTGACACATAATACATGTTTAAAAATATGCATGTTCAATGGCAGAATAAATAGGAAGAAAAGCCAGTTTAAAATGGAACTTGTATTTTTTAGTCAATAATCTTTTTAGCTTTTTTTGTCAATAAAATCCTACTGTCTCTCCCTCCTACTTTTCCACCTAAGAAACAAAAACAAAGCCTCTCTTTCAGCATATATAGTCAAGCAAATCGAAAATAAGTTCCTGCCTTAACCTTATATATGTATACTTATGCGTGCATACATACACACACATGAATATATAGATGTGTGTGTGTGTGTATGAATGCACTTACTCTATGAGTGTGTGTGTGAATTTGTACTATGAGTTCATCACCTATCAGGACATGGGTGGCAAGTTTCATTAGGGTTCTTCTGCAGTCAATGATTGGTCATTTCATTTATCAGAGTTCCTGGTTCTTCAAATTATTTCTGTACCTGTGTGTGCATCATGCCCTCATTTAACCAGTTCAGATAAGATTGGATTATAAGTATCATCCCATCTCTACCCTTTTCTCCTTGTTTGTATAGACTACTACTTGTGGACACTGATTACTTGGGATAAGTTTACCCATCTATCCTTCCAGAACTTTCCCTCCCCTATTTCTCAACTTTTATTCCTTCTTTTAATAATATCAAAACATAACAGAACTGCTCTCATTCCTTCTGCCTCATTAGATTCCCCCAATATTACCTGATTATAGTAGAGTTTTAGGGACACATATATTGTTTCCTCATAATTAAAAAAAAAATTCTTATCTAGTCCCTGCTGATTTTTTCATTCATATTTAGATTTGTTTTCTTTTTCTCTTTTGTTTACAATTGAAAATTCCTATGCATCTCTGATTTTTTTCATCAGAAATCTTCAGAAGTCATCTATCCATCATTTCATTTAAAAGATTATACTTAGTTTTTCTATGTAAGTTATTCTTGGTTGTAAGCTCATGTCTTTTGCCCTCTAGAATTGTTCTGGCTTCTCTACTGCAGGGCTGCTAAATTGTGTGTGATACGGACTGTGGCTCCTATATACTTACATCTTTTCTTTCTGACTTCTTGATGTATTTTTTTAAATTAAAGCTGGAAATACTATATTTTTGGCTACAGCGTTCCTGAGAGTTTACATTTTAAGATTTTTTTTTTAGAATCTGACCATTCATTTTTTTTGCACATACACATATACATATCTACATGTAGGTTGTCAAGCTAAGAGGAATATCACAGGATAATTAAATTTTAGAATTGGAAAGAATCTCAGAGATTAGCTCATTCTAGTCTGGTAATATACTCTAAAAATCTCTCTGACCAGTTTTCACTGTTTCTTTTTTTAACATTTCATGAAACATAGAGCAAACTATCATGAAAACTCATCCATTTTACTTTCAATAAATTGTGCTCATTAATAAGTTCATTGTTTTGAGTCAAAATTTGTTTTATTCTAACCCTTACCTACTGACCTACTTTGTCTTCAACTACACAGAATGTTTAATCACTTTCTAACATAAGATTCTTTCAAATATTGAAAAGCAAACAAGGTCGAGAAAAAAATATTACAGTCAATCAGAAAGAAACAATTCAAGTATTGTGGAAACACAATTAGAATAACACAGGATTAAGCAGTCGCCTCACTGATACTTTTAATTTGACATATATGAATGAAGTAGCATGGATACAGAGCCTCTGAGGTCCCTAACAGGTCCATCATTATGATGCCATGATTTGGTGTAGGATTTTACATTAAATGTTATTAAATTTCAAAATTTAACCTTTTCATATTTGGTCCAATAATCTATCTTCTTGAGATCTCAGTTTGGTTCCTGATAGTATCGCTCCTTGTGTTAACTGTCCTTCTCCACTAAGTGTCAAACACAAGCTTGATGGAAACTGCTTCTATGTATTTATAGTCATATATTAAAATGTAGAAAAAAGTACTGTGAAGGCCAATTGTACCACTAGGGATTTCTTTCTCAGTTGACAGTGATCTGTTAGTCAACTGACCGTAAATTTGTTCACTCAACCATTTGTGAATTTATCTCACTGGTGTATAAAACACTCTCCAGAAGAACAGAGGGAATGCCTGGAACAATCTGGGAGCCAGCATGGGAGGGTATTTATCCCATAGAAAATCAATGCCTGTTCTGCAAGAAGAACTGTAGATCATTCGTTACATTTAAGGTCAATATCCTAAATATTCCTAGAGAAATCTAAGATCTATTTTGTCTCCTAAGTACTGTACAATTTGCCCTCTCTGTTTGTTCTGTTCTTCATCAATCTCTTCTTGCTCTTCCTGTTTCATTTTACATCTAAAGTACAGTGTCTTATTTGAGACACAAAACATGAATAACATTTTAAACACTTATTTTTAATATATTAATTTATTTTAGTTTTTATCATTTACCTTCATTAGTCTAAAATTTTCTCTACCTCCCTCTCCTCAATGCTCCCCAAGACAGCATGTAATCCAACACATGCTCTACATATATATTTTTATTAAACATATTTTCTTATTAGTCATGCATAGAATTAGAACAAATATGAGGAACCAAGAGAAAGAAAAAAAGCTAAGCACAACTAAATTAAACGAAAATAAAAGCAAGTAAATAGTATGCTTGTATCTGCATTCAGACTCCATATTTTTTACTCGAAAGTGGATGTAATTTTCCTTCATGACAATTTTGGAATTGTTTTAAGTCCTCACTTTTCTGAAAAGAACTGAGTCTATCTCACAATGTGTCTATTACTGTGCACAATGTTCTCTTGGCTCTGCTCAGTTCTCTCAGTATCAGTTCATACTAAATCTTTCCAGGTTTTTCTGAAGTCTGCCTGCTCATCATTTCTTATATCACAATAGTATTCCATTACATTCATATACCACAACTTTTTCAGCCATTCCCCAATTGACAGGCTTCTCCTCCATTTCCAGTTCTCAGCCACCACAAAACCTATAAATATTTATGTACATTTGGGTACTTTCCCCATTTTCATGATCTCTTTGGGGAATAGCCCCAGAAGTGGTATTGCTGGATTGAAGGGTATACATTTTTATAGCCCTTTGGGCAAAGTTCCAAATTGTTTCCAGAATGGTTGGATCAATTGATAGCTCCACCAACAATGACTCAGTGTTCTAACTTTCTACATCTTCTCCAACATTTATCATTTCCATGTTTTTTCCTGTTAGCCAATTGGATAGATGTGATGTGGTGCCTCAATATTGTTTTGATTTGCATTTCTCTAATGAATAGTGATTTAAAGGATTTTTATATATCTATAGATAGCTTTAATTTCTTGCTCTGAAAACTGTGCAAAACCTTTGACCATTTATCAATTGGGCAATGACTTGTATTCTTATAAATTTGACTCAGTTATCTATATATTTTAGAAATGAGGTCACCAGAAACATTGACTGTAAAAATTCTGTCCCATTTTTCTTCTCCCTCCTAATCTTGGTTGCATTGATTTTATGCAAAAAATTTTCAATTTAAAGGGATAAAAGTTATCAATTTTGTATTTCATAATGTTCTCTATCTCCTTTTGTCATAAATGTCTCTGTTCTCCATAAATCTGACATGTAAACTATTCCATGCTTTCCTAATTTGCTTACAGCATCAACCTTTCTATACATATTGTGTAGTCATTTGGACTTTATTTTGGCACACCGTGTAAGACTTTGGTCTATGCCCATTTTCTATCATGCTATTTTCCAGGTTTCCCAGTATTTTTGGTCAAATACTGAGCTCTTATCCCAGAATCTGGGGTCTTTGCATTTATCAAACAGTAGATTGCAATGGTAATTGACTACCATATCTTGTATACCTAAAATATTCCACTGATCTACCACTTTATTTCTTAGTCAATACCAACTAATTTTGATGAATGCTGATTATCAATGCAATTTAAGATCTAGTATGGATAGATCACCATCTTTAGGAATCTTTAGCATTCCTTTTCATTAATCCCCTTGATATTCTGAACCATATTTTCTTCCAGATGAGTTTTATTTTTTCAAGCTTCCTCTCTCTCTCTCTCTCTCTCTCTCTCTCTCTCTCTCTCTCTCTCTCTCTCTCTCTCTCTCTCTCTCTCTCTCTTTTGGTATTTTAATTGGTAAGGCATTGAATGAATAAATTGATTTAGGTGGAATTCTCATTTTTATTATATGTGTATGCATATTACAGGCAATCGATGTTTTGCAAGTTATTTAGATCCAACTTTATTTGTGTGAATAGTATTTTGTAATTGTGTTCATATAGTTCCAGAGTTTGTTTTGGTAGGTAGACTCTCAAATATTTTATAATGTCTACAGTAACTTTAAATGGAATTTCTCTTTCTATCTCCTGCTGTTGGACATTGTTGGTAATATGCAGAAATATTTTTTATCTTGAAATTGCTAATTTTTTTTTATTATTTCAAGTAGTTTCTTACTTGATTCTCCAGGACTCTCTAAGTATTTCACTTTATCATCTACAAAGCGTGATAGGTTAGTTTCTTCTTTGCCTACTCTAATTCCTTCAATTTCTCTTTCTTCTGTTATAGCTAAAGCTAACGTTTCTAGTACCCAGCTGAATGATAGTGGTGATAACAGACATCTTTGTTTCGCCCCTGATCTTAATGGAAATGCTTTTAACTTATTCCCATTACATATCATGCTTGCTGATGGTTTTAGGTAGATTCCCCCTTATTGTCTTAAGAAAGTTTACATATATTCCTATGCTCTATTATGTTTTTAATCGAATACATGTATTTTGTCAAACATTTTTTTCTGCACATATTGAGATAAATATATGGTTTCTGTTAGTTTTGTTATTGATATGATCAATCATGTTGATAGTTCCCCTAATATTGAACCAGTCCTGTTTTCCTGATATAAACCTACTTTTATTCTTGTGATTATTCTTATATTATTCTTGTGATAAGTTACTGTAATATTTTTGCTAATATTTAATTAAAAATTTTGTATCTATTCATTAGGGAAATTGGTTTATAATTTGCTTTCTCTGTTTTAACTCTTCCTCTTTTTAGGTATCAGTGCCATATTTGTATCATAATAAGAATTTGGTGGGATTCCTTCATTTATTTTCCCAAAGAGTCTGAATAGTAGTGAATTAATTCATCTTTAAATGTTTGCTAGAATTGCAAATCCATCTTTCCCTGGAGAGATTTTTCCTAGGGAGATCATTGATGGCTTGTTCAATTTCCTTTTCTGAGATAGAACTCTTCAACCATTTTACTCACCTTCTCTTAACCTGAACAGTTTATATATCTTAAAGTATTTACCCATTTGATTAACATTGTCAAATTTATTGGCATACAATTGGAAATTATTTTCTCATTATTGTCTTAATTGCCTCTCCATTGGTAGTGAATTCGTCTATTTCATCTTTAATACAGATAATTTGATTTTCTTCTTTTTAATCAAATTAAACAAAGTTTTATCAATTTTATTGTTTTTTTCCTAAAACCATCTATTAATTTAAACATATTAGTTCAACAGTTTTCTTAATTTCAATATTATTAATCACTCATTTGGATTTCAGTATTTCTAATTTGACATTTAATTTGGCATTTCTAATTTGTTCTTTTTCAAACTTTTTCAGTTGGATGTCCACTCCTTTGATCTTCTCTTTCTCTATTTTGTTCATGTAAGTATTCAGAGATATGCAACTTCCCCTAAAAATGTTTTCCCTGCACCCCATAAGTTCTCATACGTTGTCTCCTTATTGTTTCCTTGGATAAAGTTATTGATTGTTTCTATGATTTTTTGTTTGACCCACTCATTCTTTAGGATTAGATTATTTAGTTTCCAATTAATTTTTAGTCTGTCTTTCCGCAGTCATTCATATATGTAATCTGAAAATGACACATTTAACATTTGTGCCTTTCTTCATCGGTTTGAGAGGTTTATATGCCCCAGCATATGGTCAATTTACGTATAGGTGCAACATAACACTGAGAAAAAGGCATATTCCTTTCTATCACCAAGTCATTTTCTCCAGAGGTCTACCATATCCAACTTTTATAAAATTCTACTCACCTCCTTAACTTCTTTCTTGTTTATTTTGTGGTTAAATTTGTTTATTTCTGAGAGGAGGAGACTGCTTTCCCCCACTAGTATAGTCTTATTGTCTATTTCTTCCTGTAACTCCCTCAACTTCTCCAAGAATTTGTATGCCATACCACTTGGTGAATATGTTTAGTATTGATATTACTTGATTTTCTATGGAATCTTTTAGCAGCATATAGTTTCCTTCCTTATCTCTTTTAATTAGATCCACTTTTGTTTTTGCTTTGTCTAAAATTAGGATGGTGAAATCAGCTTCATTTTTTAAATTAAGCTAATGTATAATATATTCTGCTACAGTCTTTTACCTTTGCCTTTTATGTATCTCCCTGTTGCAAATGTGTTTCTTGCAAACAATATTTTGTGGTATTGTGGTTTTTAATCCATTGTGCTATTTACTTCAATTTTTTGGGAAAGTATTTCCCATTCATTCATAGTTATAATTGTTATCTGTGTCTTTCTCTCCATCCTCCTCCTCCCCATTCATGCTTTTATTTCTCCCTTTCCCTCCTCAAAATAGTTTTGCTTTTGCCACTATCTCCCTCAATCTGCCCTCCCTTATATTAACCCTCTCCCTTTTCACTTACTACTTCTCTCCCTTCTAACCACTCTTCCCTTTTATTTTCCCTTTCCCTTCCTACTGCTTGTAGGGCAAGTTAGATTTCTCTACCTGAGTATGTTATTCCCTCCCTGAACCAAACCTGATGAGAGTAAAATTCAAATAATACTCATCTCTTTCCCTTCTTTCCCTCTACTCTATTTTGACTTTTTGCCTCTTTTTGTAATATAATTTACCCTTTTCTGACTCCTTCTTTCCTCTTCTACCATTACAATCCTTTTCTACCCCTTAATTAAGTTTTTCTCATCACATCAGTTAGTTTATACCCATACCCTGTGTTTCTGTGCATCCCTTTTAAATGTCTTAATAAAAATACAATTCTCAAGATTTACAAGTATCATCTTTCAACAGGAAGGTCTAGAAATCCACTATATCATTGAATGTCCATCTCCTTGTCTGAAAGATTATGCTTACTTTTGCTGGATAGTTGATCCTTGGCTGCAGTCCAATCTCCTTTGCCTTATAGAATATTATATTCTAAGGCCTTCAATTTTTGAATATAGAAGCTGCAAAGTCCTGTGTTATCCTGACCATAGTTTCACAATATTTTAATTGTTCTTGTCTGGCTGCTTACAGTATTTTCTCCTTAACCTGTTAAATACTTGTTCTTGAGGGACTGCTCTTCAAAGTACAGTGATAAAGTCTGAGGATATAAAAATTAAAGCAGAACATTCCCTGCATTCAAGAAGCTGAAATTCTTTTGAGGGAAACAACATGTGCATAGACAAGTAAATAGAAGACACAGGGTGTCCCAAAAACTTACCTAAGTTTTAAGTTTTAATAGTTTCAGAAATGAAAATGTTACATCTTTTCCAAAAACTATTTAAAATTATTTTATACTTTTTTTAGTTTTATGAATACTGAATAATAACTTTTAATTTTAATAAGATGAATCATGTTCTATATGTCAAACTTTTGGGGTTGAAACCTTTCAATTCAGTGAATCAAGAGAGGAAATTATCTCATTTAGTCACTTTAATCACTTAGTTTATCTCCTTGTCAAAACTATAATGTAGCCATGAAAACCTTGTTATTTGATTTATATTAAAGCAAGGATTGTAGACGTAGTCCTTTCTCTTTGAGTTGCTGAATGATAATAGGTGTTAGGCAGTTCAAAAGTCAGCTAGGGTTATATCACAATATTATAATTATGATGATTATTTTTTAAAAAAGAAGCATACCAACCCTTTAAAAATATAAATTATTAACTTTTAAAATGTTACTTTCTAAATGTGTAGCATTTATCATTCTGAAGTTATTAAATCTTAAAACTGCGTATACTCAGCTGTTTTTGTGGTGGAAAAATATTGGAAATTTAGGGGAAGCCCACCATTTGGGAAATGACAGAATATGTTATGATATATCAATGTAATGGAATGAAATTGTGCTATAAGAAATTATCAGCCAGCAGATTTCAGCGAGAAAAAAGAGACTAGAAAAATGTAAATGAACTGATGCAAAATGAAGTGAGCAGAACTTAGTGAACATTATGTACATATACAGTAAAAGTAACACTATGATGGATATCTTAGTGCTTCTCAGCAATACAATGACCCAAGACAGTTTCAAAAGATACGTAATGGAAAATGCTTTCTCCATCTAGAGAAATAACAGATGGACTATGAATTAAAATTGAAGTATATTATTTCCATTTTATTCGTGTGTGTGTGTGTTTTCCTTTTGGTCTATTTCTTTCACAATGTGTCTAATGTGGAAATAAGTTTTACATGATTGCATATATTTAACACATATCAAATTGCTCACCATTTTAGGAAGAGGGGAGAAGAAGGAAGGAGGGAGAAAATTTAGAACTTAAAATTTTATAAGAATGGATATATAAAAATGTTTTTACATAGAAATGGAAAAATAAAATACTATTAAACAACAAAACAAAAAGTAAAAAGGAGAAAGAACAGCATTTCCAGGGTAAGAGAAAGACATGTAAAGTCATGGAAAAAGGAGACTGAATGTAATATATAGGGAATCCCAAAACTTAGATTAGTTTGGCTAGAACATAGATGGTTTCTTAATACTATTAACTGTCAGATTTCCTCTGCAGAAATCTCTAAGTACCTAAAAAAATAATTTAACTGTAATGCATTATGGCAAAGCTTCATGCTTATATAGTACATAGTATAGCACCAAATAATTTATAGAGTTTCTTCTTCCATTTTTGCTCTGTCATATCCCTCTATGTGCTTGCTTCTTGATATTGACTTCAATTTTGTTTAACCTCTTCTGAATCTTTTTTATTTTAATGTTTAATTTTATTCATAAAATATTTCTTTTTATAATGTCTAGGAGTTCGTTACACTCTAAAATATCCTGAAGCATAGACCGGTATTTTCTGAGTCATCAGTTTATCCTGAAGCAGAGTAGAGGATGACAGGTTCACCTCAGATCCACTTTGGACTCATCTTATCCATGGGATCATCACCAAGTCACTTAACTCTCTAATTGTGCTGTTTCTTTGTATTTTCAGTTCCTGGACTGGTAGAAGAAATTTCCTCATGGGGAGTCCTTTATATTACTGAAATAACAAATCTAGTCCCCATTCCCATTGCTTGCTGAAATCACAGAATTTATTAACATATCTTGCACAAAGATGAAAAACCTATATTTCATCTAAAAAGATTCCCATGGTTTCCATACCTCCTGGATCTCAACTCAGATTAAAGTAGACTGCGGCTTCTTATGACATTAAAATGAAAAACATTGAGGAATATTGCATATTCATCCCACTCATTTGTCACAATACTAAGCTCCTGGCTGCACAAATCATCCTGAATTTATGGACTTCGAGTCAGTTTATCCATTCTTTTTACCATTTAGCTACTGTCTGTTTTTTTGCACAGTTTAACTTTAGTCTGTTCCTCTAGTCTAGTCATAAATCCAATCTCCTCAAGGAGTCATTAGACATAACCACAACAAGAACAAAAAGACACAAAGATACCTTTTGTTAGAGTATTAGAAAATTTCAATTTAACTTCTATTGGAACCAATTCTTCATAATAGTTGCATTGAAATAGAAACTTGAAATTCTGGAAAGACAGCATTTCTTACTGTGTCATAGGATAGGCTGTGATTTTCTTCTTTTCTGAGCCTGGGAGTAAACTTCTTTGTGGCAAAAGCTTTTGAACTAATTATTGAAGAATATAGAAGTGGGAATTGGCAGCAGCAGAGAGGATGTTTACAATGTTTTTTGGGGAGTAAGAGTCCCCATTGGTCTCTTTGAGTGTACTATCAACAATTAGGGATTGAACACATAGAGGGACTTCAATTGGTCAAACTCTATTAAGTAGCACAAACTACTATTCTTGCCTCTCCCTGCTGCTCTTACCATAGTGCTGAACTTCTGGTTGCTTGACTATGTCTACAATATAACTAAGATGACTTCCTATGAGAGCATTAACAATCACCATGATATACCTCTTCTTCCTGAAGTCAGTGACATGTGTCCTCAAACCTCATACCTTATTGCAACTGTCAGTCTTCTCCTGGAGCAGTATTTTAGTGTTCCACCGTGGGAAAACAATCATATCTGTGGTGTTGCTCCAGGGGCTGAGAATTTCTTCTTCACTTTTACATTCTTTTTCATGACTAATTCATCTATTCACTCATTTCTTGACATTATATTGAGTTTCTTTTAGCCTTTAAGAAACTTTCATTCTTTTTTAATTCCTTCCTGGTTTATTTCATGCAATTTTTCTTGAAGTTTTTTATCCTTTTTTAACCTAGCCAGTTGATAAAACCATCTATTAGAGTCATATGTTTTAGTGAAAATTTTGTCAAATTCTCCCCTCATATATTTCAGTTAAAATGAATTTTCAGTTTAAATTCCTTTTTATTTCCCCCCAAAAAGGTGAGGGGAGACATTGGATAAGATTTTTCTCATAATTAAGTCTAACCAGACTATTCATTTTATTCATTAAAATTATCATGAGTGGCATACATATAATGAAATAAGGCAATTGTTGACATTATTATAAACAGTAAGATTCTTCCCATGCTAAAAGAAATATTATCTCAGTATTTTTTTTCTTTATGGATATAAAAAACATAATAATTTGTAATCAGTTTCAAGAAATACACTCCTGAGTCAAGTTATGAAAAAATATAGCTAACTTATCCTCAAAAGCATGCACATATCAGAATCTGACAATCATCATTTAAAATAATTTAAAATATCACTATGAGTATTTTAATAGCATACTCTTGGTCATTCATAATTAACCACTTTGTTATATGTGGATTTTTAAAAGCTTGATAACCAAATATCATGACTGTTTAAACTATAGTTAGGTTATATGTAGCCTCTTTAAACATGCCTCCTGCATGTGTGTGTATACACACACACATATTCTTTCATTTTTTCAGAAGAGCAGCTGATGATGGTCAATCTAGTAGAAAACCATAGAAACAACCTTGAAATAATGTACCTAATAATTTCTGTATCATTAGGCCAACATCACTAAAATAGCTGAGGTTTTTTTTTTCATTATTCTTTTGTTAAACTTCACACTTATTACTGAAGGAAAGTGTGGATGACAAGGAAAATTTGGGGCATATAATCACAATTGCATATACTTCTCAAGTACTTTAGGTTATTGTTTTTATGTATATTCCATTACTATGCAAAGTAGATGATTAAAACAATGATTGCCTAGAAGGCAAAATGGTAGAGTGGAACAAATGAACAGTAAGGCATTTATTATTTTCAGTCACTATGCTAAGGCCTAGGAATAAAATCATAAGGATGTACAAATATAGATAGATAGATGGAAATGCATATATGCATAAATATGCATATGTGTAAAAATACATATGACAAGGAAATTAGAGATACAAAGCAAAATGACAAGATCACTCCAAGTTCTTACTGAAGAATTTGTTTCAAAGATTATTGTATTCCATTGAACTTCTCTGAAGTTTTAGTCCAAACTGCTTCAGTTCTGAATTGGAACGCAGTTTTTTGTACAGAGGAGTCAGAAGGAATGGAGATTTTCATCATATGACAAGTGGTAATCGTGTCCTTTCTAGTATTGGCAAGGTCAATTTAATGACTTCCCAGCACTATCGTGATAAAGACAACTTGAGACAGCCAAAAGGTAATGTGCTCTCCTAGAGTATGGGCATAATTTGGTAAATGGTAGCCAACAGAGCCCAGGGATTTAGGACTAGAAAGTTGAGTTCAGGGTCAGAAATGGAAGCTGGAACATAGGCAGCATGGTATAGAGTTGATCAGATGTTGACAGTGTCAGTTGCAAATTTTAGACTCAAAGATTTGTACTTGGATCCATGGTACTGCTAATAACTACTTTTGTGACCTTGAACAAGCATCTTCAGCTCTCCAGAACCTCACTTTCTTCACCTATTAAATGAGGTATTAGAATAGATTTTTGGACTATCTTCTAACTCTAAACTTATGATCCTATCACCTATGTAGTTAATCATTCATAGAGCTAATGGACATTCCTTCATGCTTATGAACTTCTTATAAATAAGAGTTAGCACTGATACAATGTTTTAAGATTTGCAAAATTCCTTTACATTTTCTCTCATTTGATCCTCACAACAATTTTAAGAGGTAGGTGCTAATACTATTCAATTTGACCCAAACCATAATAGGCCACTCTGGACAATCTGATTGTCATCTGTTCAGCAGGGCTCAGTAAAATGCAAGCAACTGATTTTCCAAAGCAATACAGTGAGTTTATGTGCTGGTGAACTTGGAGCTCCAGATACTTAACAGTGTTTTTTCTGGCCACTCCTTGGTGCCTCATAAATTTTCTACTCAATCTAGTTTTTATTGACAATGATTTCTGGAAACAAGGGCCTTGCAGGATCACAAGGGCCCGGGGAGAAGACTGCTAGACAGTCTACTTTACATCTTCTAGTGCTATAGTTTGTTCTGAGATCCATTTAAAGACACAGATTTGTGATGACTTAGTAAATGGAGACCATCAGGACATCTAGGTAGAGAATTCATGCTTTCTAAAATCTACAGAGTCCAATAGGTCCCTGAGATTCTTTCTTAAATTGTGGCAAAGCAAAGGTCAACATTTTTCTTGACTGTTATTAGAAACCTTTCCGTTTTCAACACCCCAAAATTGATTTTGTAGATCAGATCATGGATTTGTTATGTATGTGTTTGTGTTCTTTTGTTCCTTTTATAAACCACCATCTGATTTGGGGTCTCTAACACCATGGCCTCATCTAGTCTGGTCAATGTTTTGTCATTAGTTTAGTGGTGTGCTTCATTGCTTTGGGTAGAAAGATCTTTTTAAAAATCTGTTCCCATCATATTGTGGCAGTATAAGGGAGAGTTCAGGTAGCCATGGGGAAAAATTTTGAAAGTACACTAGACTCCTCCCCTGCTGAAAGATACTCCTCTTGATTAATCTCAACCACAGAAATAAAACAAAAAACATAAGCAAAAACAAACAAAAAACATCTATATGGTCAGTAATTCCATATCACTCTCCATGTGCCTACATTGATGTAATGTTAATGGGACATAAGATCTTTCCTGCCTATTTATAGGCCTCACACAGAGGCCTGGTGCAGAGCTAATTAGACTTTGATCCACAGGGATTTCCACACCTTCTCAATTAAGTGCTGATTTCAAAACTTCTCTAAGACAATCAAGTGCCCAGTCGTCGATTGGAAACAGTATATATTGTATTGCTTGGAGGGAAAGGTGTGGGTGGAGAGAAAAACAGGCAGAGAGAGAAACAGTCCAAAGGGAGAATTTACCTAGGGGAACTTGCTCATGGAGAGGCTTGATGGAGAGTAATAGCAAAACTCCCTGTATTGGTGATGGGTACCTGACTAAACCTTACCTTCTGATATCCTAATAGCAAAGTTCCAAATAAATATTTGGGTTTTGTCTTAGAGAAGGAGAGTTTATTACATTTTGCAAACAAACCCTGGGAATACATATACATATTCATAGCAGCTGCTGTGGGTATCACATTGGCATTACAACTGACAAGATGAAGAAGAGCTGTAGTGGGCATGATGACTTTGTTCAGCAACATATACTATTCTGAAAGTTTCTAGGTGCCATCTCCACTCTTTCTCAGGGAAAACAGGTGTTTATTCCCCTTTTTTAAGGAAACTGGTATAATTAAGCACTAGATTTTTCATCTCCATGACTAAAAAGAAATTATCTTTAAATTATCTGGAGATATGATTATGTTTGATATTAACTACATCTAACAGTTCTAGTATCTCTAAGGGTTTCCATTTGCCTTTATTCACAGCAATATGCACAGAACTGATTAAAGGACTCACACAGATATTGACATCCAAGAGCTAATCATAACATTTAGCTAAATCCTCTAAACACTAATAGAGCCTTCCCTGAATTATCTAAGTAGGATAGTTGATTCAGAGGATTTCCTTAATTTGGATAGTGCTAGAAGATCCCTAATGTACTTCTTCTGAATTCCCCCATAGAGTTTTACTAGTACTCACATAGGCCAGTCACCATAACTGATGTTCAATCCTGCGGTCATATCTGACTTTTTGTGACCCCATGAACTATAGCAGTCTCTTCCATCTTCCATTATTTCCTATAGTCTGTCTAAGCTTATGTTCATTGTTTCCATGACACTATCTATCCTTCTCATACTCTATCACACCCTTTCCTTTTGCCTTCAATTTTTCCCAACACCAGGATCCTTTCCAATAAATCCTGTCTTCTCATTATGTGGAGAGAGTACTTAAGGTTCAGCTATAGTATCAGGCTTTCCAATGAGCTATCTGAATTAGTTTCTTTAAGTATAGGCTGATTTTATCTCTTTGCAGCAAAGGGACTTCAAGTCTTATCCAACATCACAATTTGAGAGCAATAATTCTGCACTCAACCTTTTTATAATACCAATTTTGATGGTGAGCAGCACAGGATCTTTTGCTGTTTTTGTTTTACTTTTTTAATGTTTATTTACTTATTTTTACTTTTCAACATTCATTTCCATAAAATTTTGAGTACCAAATTTTCTCTCCATCTCTCCTCTCTCCCCACCCCATAAGGTCTTGCATTCTGATTACCCCTTCCCTCAATATGCCCTCCCTTCTGTCACATCCCTCCATTCCCTTATCCCTTTCTCTCTTTTCTTGTAGGACAAGATAGGTTTCTATACCCCATTACCTGTATTTCTGCATTTCTTATTTCCAAGTTGTATGTAAAAACAATTCCAAACATTCATTCCAGATACTTTGAATTCCAACTTCTCTCCCATCCTCCCTCCTCACCCATCCCCACTGAGAAGGCAAGCAATTCAATATAGGTTGTATATGTGCAGTTTTGCAAAAGATTTCCATAATAATAATGTTTTGTAAGACTATGTTTCCCTCCATCCTATTATATCCCTCATTTATTCTATTCTCTTTTTTGACCTTGTCCCTCCCTAAAAGTGTTTGCTTCCAATTACTCCCTTCTCCCATTTGCCCTCCCTTCTATCATCCCCCTCATCCCGGTTGTCCCCTTCTCCCCTACACTTCTGTAGTGCAAGATATAATTTCGTACCAAACTGAGTGAGCATGTCATTCCCTCAAGTCAAATGTGAAAAGAGTAAGCTTCCCTTTTTCCCTATCACATCCTCCCTTTTCTCCTCCACTGAAGAAGTTTTTCCTTGTCTCTTTGATGGGTGATAATTTACCCCATTCCATTTCTCCCTTTCTCCTCCCAATATATTCCTCTCTCACCCCTCAATTTTATTTTATTTTTTAGGTATCATCCCTTCTTATTCATGTGTTCTCTTAGTATATATGTGTGTATGTGTGAGTGTGTATTTATGTGTGTGCCTGTGGTGTATAATCCCTCTAATTACCCAAATACTGAGAAAAGTCTGGAGTCACAAATATTATCTTTCCATGTAGGAATGTAAACAGTTCAATTTTAGAAAGTCCTTTATATTTTCTATTTGCTGTTTACTTTTGCATGCTTCTCTTGATTCTTCTTTTGGAAAGCCAAATTTTCTATTCACTTCTGGTCTTTTCATCAAGAATGCTTGAAAATTCTCTATTGCATTGAATGATCATTTTTTACCCTGAAGTATTATACACAGTTTTACTGGATTGATTTTGTTTTACTATAATCAAGTGCTTCTGATTGAATCTTGCCTTTATCAACCAAGAGTCTTTACAAGGAGTAAAGTACAAAAACAAGAGTTTATTTATCTAGAAACAGTATATGTATTTGTACTGTTAATTATTTTAATGTGATTAAAGATATTCCCCACACGTTAATGGGCCTGCCCATTAAGGGGAGTTTGATTAGGGAAGATTTTTGGAAAGACCCAAGCCTTTTGTTAATGAGGCACTTGTTCTCAAGGGTTGTGATTCCCTCTGACTCTAAAAAAGGTATAAATACTCTGAATTGAGGTTTTTCTTTGAGGCTTGCTAGAAGTGTTGCGCCAGATGAAGACTCAGGGAAGCTGTTAAGGAATCCCCCACTTTGGAAAACCCAGATGTCAGTACTTCCCTCTCAGGTAACTATGGTCAGACAGTTGAAACTCTCTGTTGATAGTCAGACAGAGAAAGTCATGTCTGTTTATCTTTGATTTTTCTATATTTTCTTTGAAATTCAGGGTGCTAACTCCCCTGAATTAGTTGAATGATATATTTGTTTGGTTAAAGGAATGATACATTTGCTTGAATAAGTGACTTTTTATCTTTTGAAAGTTGTTGTTTTTTTTTTTTTTTTTTTTTTTATGAATGCAGATCTAAGAACCTGTGGTAGCAGGCCCTCCTGTGAATATTGAGGTGCATACTGGGAAAACCATAGTTTAGACTGTATGGACTTCTGTCAGCAAGGTGACATCTCTGCTTCTTAAGCATGCTGTTCAGATCAGCCATAATTCTACTTCCAAAGAGCAAGCATCTTTTAATTTCATAGCTGAAGTTACTGTCTGAAGTGATATATAAGCCCAAGAAGATACAATTAGGCATTGTTTCCTTTTCTCTACCCTCTATTTGCCAGGAAGTCATAGAATCAGTTGCCATGATAGTTTTTTTTTTTTTTTTTTAATGTTAACCTTCAAGCCAGAAGGACTACCCAGTCCTATTCCCTCAGATCAGGGAATATCCCTTTTCTAGGAGAAATAATATAGTACATGACTTCCCCCATAATTTTGATATTTTTTCACTTGCCAATATAACTTTCAGTATGGCTATCTAATCCTTTTAAGATGATGTGATGTCCAATATGAATTTCTTCAGTTTGTTTTTGGGTCTAGCTATTCCTCATTGCTCTGTCTTCTTCAGTGCCATTTCAAATTCTATCCTATTTCAATTACATTTTATATCACACGAGGGACTGAGTTATTTAGCTCCAACATTTGAGATTCCACTGTCACTGAAGGTGAAAATAAATTATTTAAAAATGCTGAAAACATATAGTCTATTTTCTTTGTATTTACAATCCTACTTGCAGCTCATCTTTGATTACTATGAGATGATGTAAATCAACTGAGCTTTGGATAAAATTTTTAAATAACTTTGATATGCTTCTATTAAATTAGTTGTTTACATGATTTGAGTGTAACCAGTTACAAACTATTTTCTTCCGGAAGCCTTAAAAAATTAAGGATCTTTTAATGTTTATTTCCCCCTTTGTTATTATATTTCTCTTTTTGGTAAGAAGATCCAGTGTTTGTTTAATAAGGAAACTTTGGAGCTTTTAGGTCTTTCCATTGTGAGTAACTGGTATGAATCACTTAATTTTTGCTGTAAGTTTTTAAAATCAAAGATAATTTATTTTTTTCCCTTTCTCAATTTCCAACTTCTATTGTACATTCAAATAAATCTGGTTGAAGCTGTTATTTTTGCATATATTGTCATCCCATTTCTTTTTTCTTTAAACTTGATGTTTATTTTTTCCTTTGCTCTATAAAGTCAATGGTCATGCTTCATATAGATAGTGATTCTAATATGACTTCCACAACTGTAACCAGCTGTTCTCGAAAGTGCAATTAATCAATTTTGTTTTTTTCTCTCATTTCTTGTGCTTTGTTTCTGATAGTTTTTTTTCCAGATCTCTTCTTGAAAATATGAAAGTTACTCAAAAATTTATGAGCAATGTAAAACTTTTAGTTCCTTTTATTTTACAGTTCTAAGCAGTATTTTCAAATATATCATTCTATGTCCATTTTTACACTAAAATAATCAAAATCACGGTATGTGTCGACTTAATTTAAAGGGTACTCTAAAGTTTACATAGAACTCCTCAATTTCATCAAACCCTACAACATATAGCAGTGTACAAGCTACAATTGTCATTGTGAGGATCTGCTATGAAGAGTTCATTCTCTTCATAAGCACTGCAAGTCAAGAAGGACAAATGTTCCTTGAAATGAAACTTCTTATTGCATTTGGCTTTCCAGTTAAACCAATTCTGCCAAGTCTTATATTTGTCTTTCCAAAGAGAATCTATAAACTATTAGAGGCAGCTGGTGACACAATGAATAGAGTGCTGAGTCTGAAGTCAGGTTGAATTAAGTTCAAATCTGACCTCATATACTGACTTGCTATGCCACCCTGGGCAAGTCATGTGATTACTTTAAACCTCAATTTCCTAACTTGTAAAATATGGTAATAGGACCTACCTCAAAAGAATAACATGAGGATTAAATAATATTTTTAAAGGATTTAGCATAGTGTTTGACAGAAAGTACACATTACATTTAAGCTTACTCCCTTCTGCATTCTTCCATTTAACCACAACTTTCTTTTGCCTTCTAGCTTTGTCTATCATAAAAATATCAATATCAATAAGTTTACTTCAAATGGCTTAACTATCACATTCAAACCATTACTGGAAAATTAAAAACTAATTTTCAAATAAGAAATTTGAGGCTTAGACCTGTTAAGTGATGTGACCATGTTAATAAGGGTAATAAGTATTAGTGGTGAAATTTGAACTTGATTTCTTGACCCCAAATTCAGTATACTATGCATGTACTACAGTACGGTGCTTCTCCACCTGCCAATAATGATTGACTCTGTGCTTAGAGAATCAGAACAGCTTAATAGCTTTAGAGGAGAAACTAAATTTAGAGTTCAATAACTATTTCTTATTTCTGAAATCAGTATAAGAGCCAGTGTTAGGCAAATAATAGGTAAACCAAAGAAAAGACCTTAGAAGTCATCTAGTACAACTCAATTATTATGAAGAAAACTGAGATTTGAAAATTATAAATGATGGACCCAAGGTCACCCTGGTAAGAGGTTATAGATAATGTTTTTAATTCAGGTCATCTAACCCCACATGCAGTGTACTTGCCAGAAGAGCACATGAGCTCTCCTGTATAAATGTTCCTTTGGATTTGATTATAATAATGACAACAGTAAAGTAATTTCAAAAGTGGTCTTTTTTCAGGAGTAGTTGATTCCAATATGACTTACCTTAATCCAACAGTCTCAAACAATTTTTTAAAAAAAAATTCAGCAATAAATAAAGCTGCATTAAGTAAAAGAAGACAGAAACAAATACTCTACTTCCCATGAAAATTTCTGAAAGAAGTGTGGGTTGAAGTTCAGGGAAAATCAAACATTAATCAATCAACCAATAAATTGTTTTCAAGCATTTACCAAATTTTGGTACTGTAACAGGCTGTTGTTTGTCCTTCATTTTCAAAGGTGACCAATTCCATCACAGAATGATGTGCTTACTAGTATACAAATTGGATTTATGTAAGGCAGAGTTGCACAAAGTCATCAACTTTGCTCTCTCTTCCAGTCATTGAAGTCCAGTGGTGGGATGAAAGTCAAGATGACTAGTTATGGTCCATGATGCAGTAGATGGCCTTGATGCCTTCATTGTCTGATGAAGTTCCAAGTTCACTGCAGTGTTGGCTTTAAATGCCTTCATGACTACTAGGACAAATTGCTCTCATCCACCCATTTCACCAGGGAAGTTTTAACATGGATGGGGTAGACACTCCCCTGACTAAACAACAGGTTTGCAGCCTTTTGGTTACCCTCAATCTAGTTTATCAAGAAGTTTACTGGGGTGTGGCTACTGTATGTGCTATAGCTTCTTGGAGTCATAGGTGAAAGTTGAGTGCCAGGTGGACAACAAAGGTAGGTGAGAAACCTTGAAAGGGGTCAGCAAGCCTTAACGCTACAGGTTGTAGTTCTCCTTATATATCCATACATCCCACTGTGCTTGGGTGGTGGGGGAGGAAAGAGAAAAATACAAAGTCCAAAATCAGTAGCTGTTTTAAAGAACCTTATGTTATACCGGGGGAGAGATAAGGTAGAAAGAATTTACTCTGTTTGAAGGCTGGGATTATTTCATTTATTTTTCTTACTATTTTCATCACTAGTATAAAGCCCAACATATAGCAAGCTATTAAAAATTAGAGTCAGCAATTTAGAGCTAAAAGCAGGAAATCTTTTCCAAGAACCTCCTTTTGTAGATAAGAAAACCGAGGTTCAATAAAGTTAAGCAGACTATCCAAGGTTTCACAGCATATAGAGCAAAACATGGATTTGAATGCTTATTAATTGATGTAAACATAAAGTATACACAGAGTAAACACAAAATAAAAACATTAGTTTAGTGAGAAAAGTTCCTAGCAATTTAGTGAACAGTGAGAGGTCTTATGTAAAATTACATACATGAACTGAGATTTAAAAATATTTCCATTTAAATCATTTAAAAATGATCCCATTAGGTGGAAGTGAAGAGGGAGACATTGGGAGTTAGCCACTGGGGACAACCTTTTTCTTTTTGTTTTATTATTTTATTTGTTTTCAGTGTTGGACAATCACTTCCATATATCTTAGATTTTTTTCCTGGCCTCTCCCCTTTCCCTGTTATCTCACCACTCCCTCCCTGCAACAGTATATGGTATGGTTTTATATGCGTTTTACTCATACATTCCTATTAAATACATTTTCACCATAGTCATGTTGCATGGAAGAATTAAAATGAATGGGAGAAATCATAAAAGAAATCAAAACATAAAACAAAAGAAAATGATCTGCTTCATTCAGAGACTGAATTCCATAGCTCTTTTCCTGGATGTGGAAGGCATTTTGCCTTAAGAGACCATTGGGAATTATTTAGATTCTTGCATTTCAAGTCTACTAGAAAAATACCTTACACACTGTGGTTGTTGCTGTGTACAAAGTTCTCTTGGTTCTGCTCCTTTCACTCAGCACCATGTCATATAAGTCTTTCCAGGTCACTCTGAAGTGTTCCGGTTCATTATTTCTCATAGAAAAACAGTATTCCATTACATTCATATAAAGCAATTTATTCAACCATTCCAAAATTTATGGGCATTCCTTTGACTTCCAGATTTTGGCCACCACAAAGAGTACTGCTATAAATATTTTTGTATATGTGGTACCCATTCTCATTTTTATGATGTCTTGGGGATACAATCCTACAAGCGGTATTGCTGGGTCAGAGTATGCGTATTTCTGTAGCCCTTTGGGCATAGTTCCAAATTGTTCTCCAAAATGGTTGGATCAGTTCACAAACACAGCAACAAGGAATTAATGCTCCAACTCTTTCACATCTTCTCCAACATTTATCATCTCCCTGTTTTTTTCATGTTACCCAATCTGAAATATGTAATGTGGTACCTCAGGGTTGTTTTGATTTGCATCCTTCTAAGCAATAACGATTTAGAGAATTTTTTTCATATGATTATAGTTAGCTGTAATTTTTTCTTTTAAAAACTGCAAATTCATATCCTTTGACGATTTATCAGTTGGGGAATAATTTGTATTCTTGTACATTTGATTCAGTTCTCTATTTTAGAAATGAAGCCTTTATCGCAGACACTAGATACAAAAACTCTTTTCCAGTTTTCTGCTTCCCTTATAATCTTGTTTTCTTTAGGTTTAGTTGTACAAAAACTTTTCAGTTTAATGTAATCAAAATTATCTGTTATGTACTTCATAATGCTATCTCTTGTTTACTCAAAAGTTCTTCCCTTCTCCCTAAATCTCATAACTAGACTGTTCCTAGCTCCACTAATTTGTTTATAATATCAATTTTTATGCTTAGATTCCATACCGATTTGAACTTTATTCTTGTGTATGGTTTTAGGCATTGTTCTATGCTTACTTTTCACCAAACTGTTATCCAGTTTTCCCAGCAATTTTTGTCAACAGTTAGTTCTTGTCTCAGAAACTGGGGTCCTTGCGTTTATCAAAGAGTAGATTGCTATATTCTATTGTGTCTTGGGTACCTAACATGTTGCACTGGTCTATCCTTCTTTTTCTTAGCCATTATCAAGTGGTTTTGAAAACTGCTGCTTTATAATACAATTTGAGACCTGGTAGAACTAGGCCACCTTCCCTAGTATTTCTTTTCATTAATTCCCTTGATGTTCTGCACCTTTTACTCCTCCAGATGAATATTGATATCATTTTTTTTAACCCTACAAAATAATTATCTGAAAGTTTGATTGGCATGACACGAAATAAGTAAATTTAGGTAGAATTATCATTTTTATTATATTCACCCGACCTACCCACAAGAAACTGATTTCCACTTGGTTAGATCTGACTTTATTTGTAACAAAAGTGTTTTGTAATTGTGTTCATATAGTCCCTGGATTTATTTTGACAGGTAGACTCCCAAATATTTAATAATGTCTACCCTAACTTTAGATGGGATTTCATTTTCTATCTTTTGCTGTTGGGCTATATTACTAATATATAGAAATGCAGAAGATTTGTGTGGGTTTATTTTGTAACCTGCAAATTTGCCAAAGTTGTTTATTATTTGAAGTAGTTTTTTACTTGAATCTCTGAGATTCCCTAAGTATATCATCATAAAATCTGCAAAGAGTGATAACTTAGCTTCTTCTTTGCCTATTCTAATTTCTTCAATTTGTTTTTCTTCTCTTATTGCTACAGCTAACATTTCTAGTACCATATTGAAAAATAGTTGTGAAAATGGACATCCTTGTTTCACCCCTGATCTTGTTGGAAACATATCTGTCTTCTCTGCATTGCATATAATGCTTCCTGAAGCTTTTAGCTAAATACTATTTATTATTTTATGAAAAGTTTCATTGATTTCTATGTTGCCCAGTGTTTTCAGTTGGTATAAGTGCTGCATTTTGTTGAAAGCTTTTCCTGCATTTATTGAGATGATCATGTAGTTTCTGTTAGCTTTGTTGGTCTATTTTTCCTTGGCCTTTTATTATGTATAATTTTCATTGCATTACAATCTGAGAAGGATGCATTTTGCATCTCTGCCTTTCTGCACTTAATTGAGGGGTTACTATGCCTTAGTACATGGTCAACTTCTGTCTCTGTGCCATGGATCGCTCAGAAAAAGATATATTCCTTTCTATCCCCACTCAATTTTCTCCAGAGTTCTACCATATCTACTTTATCCAAAGTTTTATTCCTCTCCTTAGTTTCTTTCTTATTTATTTTGTGATTAGATTTATCAAGTTCAGAGAGGAGGAGGTTGAGGTCCCCCACTAGTATAGATTTGCTGTCTATTTCTTCCTATAACACCCTTAACTTCTCCTCTAAGAATTTTGATGCTTTGTCACTTGGAGCATATACGTTTAGTAATGATATTACTTCATTGTCTATGGTAACTTTTAGCAGGACATAGTCTCTTTTATCTCTTTTGATTAGATCCCTTTCTGCTTTTGCTTTGTCTGAGATAAGAATTGCTATCTTTGTTTTTTTTTTTTTTTACATCAGATGAAGCACAATATATTCTGCTGCAAACTTTTACCTTTACCCTGTGTGTATCCCCCTATTTCAAATGTTTTCCTTGTAACAAACATATTGTTGGATTATGGTTTTTAATCCATTCTCCTATCTGTCTCCATTTTGTGGGAGAGTTCATTCCATTCACATTCACAGTTAATGATTACTATCTATGTCTTTTCCTCCATCTTTTTCCTCCAGTTTTTGCTTCTAATGCACCCTTCTCCCTTCCCCTTCACAATAGAATTTTAACTTTTGATCACCACATCCTTCAGTCTTCCCCACATTCTTTCAGCCCCTTTCCCTTTTACTCCTCTTTATCCTTACTACTTCTTCCCTCTCTTTTATCCTCCTTTCCCCTTTCTTTCTGCTTCCCTTCACACTACCTTTAGAGCTAGTTAGATTTATACACTTACTCAGCATTGTTGTTCCCTCCTTGAACCAAATCAGATGAGACTACCTCTCAAACAACACCCTCCTCTCTTTCCCCCTACTGTAATATAAATTTGTGTCTCTTCCTGTGATGTAGTTTACCATTTCCTGCCTCTTTCTTTTCACATCTCCTGTTACAATCCATTTACACTCTTAAATCACATTTTATCATCACATCATTTACTGCATACCTCCTCCTTCTATCATTATATATCCTTTTTATATTTCATAATAAATATACAATTCTCAAGTTTAAGAAATATCATCTTCCTTAAACCATATTGGGTAATAAGTTTTCTTTCCTTTTGTCCCCATTTCCTGTTTAATGCCTCTCTTGAGACCTACATTAGAAGATCAAATTTTCTATTGAGTTCTGGTCTTTTTATCAGGAAGGTTTGGAAATCTCTTGTATCATTGAATATTCATCTTCTTGCCTGGTATATGATACTCAAATTTGCTTGGTAATTGATCTTTGATTGCAGTCCTAGCTCCTTTGCCTTGCAGAATATCGTTTTCCAATTCCTTCAACTTTTTAAAGTAGAAGCTGCAAGGTCCTGTGTGATCCTGACTATAGCTTCTCAATATTTGAATTGTTTCTTCCTGGCTGCCTGTAATAATTTTTCCTTCACTTGATAGTTCTGGAATTTGGCAACAATATTCCTTGGTGTGCTTAGTTTGGGATCCCTTTTGGGAGGTGAACAGTGGATTCTTTCAATGACTATTTTGCCCTCTGGATCTAGGACTTCTGAGCAGTTTTCCTTGGTGATTTCTTGAAAATATTTTCTGGACTCTTTTTTTCATCATGGCTTTCTGGCAGGCCAAAACTTCTTAGATTTTCTATCCAGGTTCTATTTCCCTAGTCAGTTCTTTTTCCAATTAGGTATTTTACATTTTCTTCTATCTTTTCATTCTTTAGATTTTATTTAATTGATTCTTGATGTCTCATAGAGTCATTAGGTTCTACTTTCAAAATTCTAATTTTTATCAAACAGTTTTCTTCATTTAACTACTGCATTTTCTTTTCCACCAGTTCAATTATTCCTTTTAAGAAATTATTTTCTCCAGTTAGATGTTGTACTTCTTTTTCCATTTGTCCAATTTTCCTTATTAAGGAACTGTTCTATTCAGTGAATTCTTTTTTCGTACTTTTAAAAGCAGTGGCCAATTTTTCTCCAATTTCTCTAATTTTGCTTTAAAATCCTTGTTCAATTCTCCCAAGAGTGCTCTTTGTGCTTGTGAACAGTTCATAATCCCTTCTGAAGTTTCAGATGGCAGTACAGTCTCAATACTGACCTCTTTGGTATTCATATTTTGGTCCTTCTCTCTGTAGAAACATTCTATGATCTTTTCTTTCCTGCTTTGCTTCTCAGTCATGATGATGAGGCTTTCTGTTTTGTGGTCTCTGGTTCTTTCAGCTAGAAGCTAAGAAGCCTGGACCTTTGGTGGCTGTGTAAGAAAGCAGAAGCCAGGTGAAGTCTTTTGGTGTTTCCCTGGATTTGCCCTGGAGCTAGCTTACTAAGTGTGTGCTATGGGTGGTGTGGCCACAGGATGTCTCCTCAGCTGAGCTAGAGGAAAGGGAAGCTCAGCAATTGATTATCCTGGCTACCCTGGTGTCTTCTCTTTTGCCTTAGAGTGCTGAGGCATGCCTGGGTTCACAGTGTTGTTGGTTCTGAGGCTCCAATGCCCTGGAACTTCTGATCTCCCAGTTAGCAAAGGTGTGATTGTCAGGTACAGATCTGGTCCTGTACTTGTCCAGCACTGGGACAGTTAAGGGCAAAGGCACAGTGAAAGTAGATGAAGAACCATATGAAAACTGAGAAGCCAATTTAGGTGGATTGTTGATTGTGGAAAGGGGATTAGTTTATAATAAAACCAGAAAAAGGAGTTTTATGCCAGAAAGAAAATGGTTATAAATAAATAAATATGCACTTATGTGTGTGTGTGTATTATATATAGAAACACACACATATATGTGTGTTTATATATATGTATATATATTTATTTATTTATTATAGAGACATTAGAGAGTCATTTTTTTATTGTTTTCTTACCTAGGAAAATGACACACTGATACAGATGCTTAAGGATAATCACTTTGACCACAGTGTGGAAGATATTTTGGAGTAAGGAAAATGATATTTAATACCAAGTAATGAATTATCTGGACCACATAATCTCATGAAAGAGAATACAATTATGTGGAATAATTGTGTTTAGTAGAAATGGAAGGAATGTTCAGATTGATGACATCACTTATCTTTTGAAAAATTGAAGAAATTCAGATAGTATAATGCAGTGGAAAAATAGTGGACCCCAAAGACAGGATGATCATGGTTCAAGTTATGGCTCTGACATGTACTGATTCTTCGATGCTGGACAATGCACTTTACCTTAGTTCTCTGGACAACTCTATAAAAATTTTAAGTTTCAAACATGATCTTGACCTACATTAGTAGAAGTCATTTCCTTTCTTGAAATTTCCTTATGCCAGTGAAATCATATCTCATCTCTATCTTTCTCCCTAAAGAAACTAAAACATTGAAATTTTAGCATTTTATTGAAGTAGGAGTGTAATGTTATTTTTAAATGTGTTAAACTTTCAAAACATATTATTGAATAAAGGAAATGTAAAAACAATACTATGGGTCTCTGCCAATCCTCTAATGAAAATCCAGTATAATTTCTTTGATTCATTCTATTGCAAGAGCGATTTCTATTTAGTCAACTGATTCCCAGGAAACCACATTGTAACAAAAGTTGCCATTAACCAACTTAGGAAAAGCTTGGTAAGATCTAGTATTCCCTATAATTTGCATATAAAACATTTAACTGAATTATATTCAGTGAGCTCTGCAGTGCATACAAAGACCACATTTTTTCCTTCCTTTTTAAAATAAGGATTATCTACAAAGTGAGTCTGATAGGAATAAAAATGATAATGCTTTAAGTACATGATATTAGTGAATATCAATGCTATGTGTTGCAAAGCACTTCGAAGATTCTATTAATTGGAATAAATTAGTCTCTTAACATAGAATGAAAAAAATAATAGTTAATCTATTTGTAGGAAAATTATTCTTTTGATTTCTTGGTTTTATACTTACTAAAAGACCAGATGCTTCTTAGATTCAATAGTTAATGAGTCCATCAGAGAAGTAAGGAAGAATTTCTCACTATATATAGGTGAAATTTATAAGTTTGTTAATGTCCCCATTACTCTGTTTCTTAATTATTTTAATTAATTAATTTTATTTATTTTTAGTGTTCTACAATCACTACCACATAATTTAGGTTATTATTTTCCCTCCCACTTCCTTACCTCCCCCCTCCCTCCCTAAGAGGGTATACAATTTTGTATAAGTTCTACATATACATTCCTATTAAATATATTTTCACTATAGTCATGCTGTGTAGAAGAATTAAAATGAGTGGAAGAAATCACCTAACAAACCAAAATGCAATACACACACACACACACACACACACACACACACACACACACACACACTAATCTGCTGCATCCTGCGATTGAATTCCACAGTTCTTTCTCTGCATGTGGAAGACATTTTGCCTTAGAAGACCACCGGGACCTTGCATTGCAATGAAGTTCCAAGTGTACCAGAAAAAAACTCTCGCACACTGTGATTGTTCCTCTGCACAAAGTTTTCCTGGTTCTGATCCTTCGCTCAGCATCAGATCATATAATTCTTTCTAGACCTCTCTGAAGTCTTCCTGTTTATCATTTCTTATAGCACAGTAGTATTCCATTACATTCATATACCATAATATTTTTTAGCCCATTCCTCAGTTGATGGTCATCCCTTTGATTTCCAGTTTTGGGCCACCACAAAGAAAGTTGCTATAAATACTTTTACATGTGGGACTCTTTCCCATTTTTATGATCTCTTGGGGATCTCTTACTCATTTTAAATTTAAAAATTAATCATGAATTATGCAAAGTAATATGAAGGAGATGTATAATACAACATGTTCTGCTTGTCAAAATGTTTAGGTAGAAAAGTGAAATCTTTGTATTTATTTTGGCACTGTATTGTTATCCTCTGAAAATCAGAAGCATTTGTGGCCAGATTTGGTCAAAATAATGCACGTTGTTGTTTCATCTCTCATCCACACTATCTATTTTTAAATAATGTGAGTTGATTTTGATAGCAGAGATCCAGTGAGAAGACATTTGGAGCAAATAAATCTAAAGTTACCAGAGGTGTCAAACTCATCTTATTTAGCAAAAACTTCATTGAAACAGGGAAATTCATCTGGAAGAAATTAAGTTCAGAAAAGTACCTTGTCCCAGGTATTACAATAAATTACACATGTAGAGCTGATTAAAACGTTTAAAAAAAGATCATAATTAAAACAAAAATAATGTGGGGGAGATAATAAGGAAAAGAAATTCAGGAAGAATTCTTATCTATACAAGGGATAAAGGTTATAAAAGAAAATTAAATTGTGTGTGTGTGAAAAGCTTTTGTGCAAGCACAATTAACATTTAGAACTTGAAACAGCATTGATTTAAAAAAAATATATTTACTGCAAACATCTCTGGTAAATATAAAATATTTGAGATAGGTGGGAAATTGATACAGATGTATCAAAATAAGAGTCATTCTTAAGCAGCTAAGAGGTCAAGTGGTATGAATACGAATTTTTCAAATGAAAGTTATTAACAAGAATATGAAATAGTATTCCCAAATATTAATAATAAAATAAATAAAAGTCAAAATAACCACGAGGATTTCCCTCACACCTATCAAATTTTCAAAGATTAACAAATGATAAAAATGGCAAATGTAGGAGAAGCTCTGGCAAAATACTATATATAAATCAAATCTTGTTGAAGATATGAATTGGTCTAACCATTTGAAATTATACCTTAAAAGTGATTAAACTACAAATATCTTTCATATTATGATATCACACTTTGTTTCTACATAACTACATCCAAATTACTATGTAGAGACGATAGATGGACAGATAGAGGATAAGTAGTTAACTATCTCTTTATACAGATATGTATATATATTCACATATATGGATGTATTACAGAAGCACATTATTAGTAACAACTGAAATGAAATGTGTGTATGTGTGTAAATGTGTGTATATATGCACACACATACATACATACATATATATATATGTATGTGTGTGTGTGTGTGTGTGTGTATGCATATGTAATTAATTGGAGAGTGGCTAGAAAAGTTGAATTAGGTATATGTCAAGAAGTCAAAAATCCTTGTAAGAAAATCCTATTTGCTAGGTAGTTCTGGGGATGATTTAAAAAAAGTAAGTCTTGCTTTCAAGGACTGAAAAGTAATGGGATATTGCTGAACAGAAAAAATTACAAATATGAAGAATTCATAGAAACTTAAAGAATTATAAGAAGTGATAGAGTACAAGAAGCATGACTGAGAGAACAACTTTTGATTATAACAATACTCAATTTCTTTCATAGTCTTCTGAATTCTGATCAGTGCAAATACCAAACGAGACTTTGTAACACTGAAGATTGTATGTACTTTCTACCTCTATTGGAGAAGTAATGGAATAGAGATATATTGAAGAAAATAAATATTTTCAGATAATCAATGTCTTACTTTATTTTGGGGGTGGAGTGAGTTAATAGTTTTCCATTAAAGGTGCAAAAATAGCAAAAACCAGTCATAAACATAAAGACATTTTAGAATATTAGTAAAAGACACAACGGACAAATTGATTATCAATACCTTATTTAATAAAAAATTTGCTTTTTAATTGTTTTTAATTATCAACTATGTTCTTCTCCCTCTCATCTCTTCCCCCTGACAAGAAAGAAGGAAGGAAAGAAAGAAGAAAAGAAGAAATATTATATCATGTAAGCACAGTTAAGCAAAATAAATTTCCATGTTGGCCACATCACAAACACACACAAAAAGTGTTTTTCTGTTTTGTTTTGTTTTTTTTTTTAATTCTGCATATTAGTTCCTTATCTTTATGGTGATAAAATGGGTAATATTCTTCACTGATTCTTGTAATGGTAATTTAAAATGGGAATATTTTTCTCATTCATAATTAGGTCCATGTGGCCTGCATCACAGGGAAGCCTTAGCCACATGAGTCTGAGTCACATGGAATCTGTGTTGGGAGGAGTTTGCTGAATGGGTGGAACAGGAAGAGGCAGAGCTAGAACAGAGCTGAGAGGAAGTCAATTATGAGAGCAATCAGAGCTAGGAAGGACACAGGCTGCTGACTAGCGTGAGTAAAAGTGATTATTTGTGATTTTGTTTAAGAGGGCTTGCTTGTGATTTATTTAATGTAGCTGGTTTGTGCGAAGTCTGGAGAGAGAAAGTCTTAGGGATGGTGCTGTTCTCTGGATTCTTATTGTATATAGATTTTGTTACTATGATGAATTTGGCTTTCTGGTGTCTAAATAAATATCTTGGTTCTGGCTTCCATGTGGACACATGCTGTATTTCGTGATTCAGAATTGTACTGGGATATTCATGGCCACTATAGGTACTGTGAATATTGTATTGGCACTACAATCCTCTCAAAAAATGTTTGGCAATTTATTTGTTAAAATTCTTAGAATTTTCCATTTTTGCAACACCAACAGATTGTTTTCTTGTTCTTGTTTACATAATTCTGCTCACTTCATAAATATCTTCACAAGTACCTTCAAAATCTCTTTATTCTTTTACAAAATAAAAAAAAATTATGATAAAAATTTAATTTTATATATTTTATTCCTTTTTCATATTTTAGAATGTTTATTTTTGTTGATGATAAAAGTCCACATTAAAAAGATTTTTTTTTCAAGTTGAAAAGGGGACAAATAGAAGGAGCCTCTTCCTTGCATGTGTAGTTGCTACTCATATTTAGGACCTAGTTCCTGAAATGTATCCTAGTGTCTTATAACAATAATAAACAGTTTAAACACTCCTCCTTTTCCTACCTAGCTTTTTCTTCAGAGGTTTGAAGGGTAAGAAGAAATGAAATTAGCATTACATATGCCTAGTGAGCTATAAATATTGTTTGCTCTGGGTAAGAGGACCAATGGGTATTTTCAGGGTTATATTAATGAAGCATACTTCAATTATATTCTCTTCCTAGACTGCTTACTGTGGTAATAATGGGATGCACGCTGAAGCTATAATAATGGCCCTGAGGGGCTCAACAAACCATTTAATTTATGTTGGGGTAGATACCAGATATTGTTTGGGATTATTAGAAATTCATCTTGTTAAAGATGGACCTGAGCTTCTAAAATCCCCAGGATTTCCTCCTTCAAATTGAACAGTCTCAAAGTGTTCAATAACAAAAAGCTATTCAAATTCTTGATAGATTAAAGGAATTCAAAAAACAAGGGACTCCTCCCATTAGAAATGAATACATATTGGAAATGATACAATAATTCTTAGGTATATTAATTTAAGAGGGTTAGAAGAGATGAGGCTAACTAAAACTATTCAGAGTCCATGATGAATAGTTAAGTATTTGAAAAATGTGGTTGAGCTATCTATTTCACCCCACCACAGTTTTTTTATTCCAAAATAGCTGATAACTTGCTTTCATAGATATTATGCTAACACATCTAAAGGTTTCATAAACGTTATCACAGTCAAATGCAGGATTTATGTGAATATAATGTTTTAAAGTTAATAAATATATGGGAGTATTTGAAGTCAGGTAAAGTTCAGGTGAAACCACAGGAAAATAGATAAAAACAAAATCTCAGAACTGGATGTAACCTCAGATGTCTTTCACACTAACCCATATTTGAACAGAAATAAAATCTACATCATTTTCAAATTGTAATTATCCAGTTACAATTGGATACAAATGAATATTTCCACTCTTGTCCGTGGCAACCTGTTTCAGTTTTGGTAATTTTTAGCTACTGTGTGTGTGTGTGTGTGTGTGTGTGTGTGTGTGTGTGTGTGTGTTTCAGGAAATCAAAACTATATCTATTTCTTTGCAACCCATTTCTTCTTTCATTTTGTCCTAAGAAGAATTAGAAGTTTAATCTCTTTCAAACTTTGAAGTTTTTCAACATTGGATGACTCTTTTTTTCAGGATAAAAATTTGTTTCTTTTTTTTTTAAATGATATGTGTATGGAAAGATCTGCAGTTCTTTTATCATTTTAGTTGCTCCTATTTAATCTGTTCTCATTTGTCAGTATTGCTCTTAAAACATGTAGCATCGACCTGAATGCGATAATCCAGATATGGTTTAATCAATGAAACAAGAACCTTCTTTATTCCCAGCACCTCTATTAACGTAACTGAAAATCACAATAACTTTTGGATAACGGATCACACTACTTTTCTTATTCTGTAAACTCATTGTTTTTTGTTGACTCAGTTGATCCTGGTTCTTGTAAATATGTCAAAGGAATTCATATTCTGTCAGATGTCTTTAAGCTGAAGAAAGTTTTCGGTGACATATTATATATCTTTTATTTGAAAAAAAGTTTAACTAAATGTGAGACTGAAACTTCTAAGGGAATTCAGTTTATCATTCAAGTCACTATTAAACTCTGTCCACTATCATAAAGCATTTGCATGAGTCAATAGAGAGAATAAGGACATTGATTAAATCACAGATTCATGAAGTATTAAGTTGCTCTATTGATTAATATTAAATGTAAAATTTACTGTCACCTACATATATTTTTTCACAAAAGTTTAGTCACATCACATTGAAGAGTTAATGTCTTGACCTTGTGTGCCGGACTTTAACATTTACACTGAGAAGCAAGACAATAAAGAACACTATAAACTTGACATGGGGAACCAGAAGTTACAATAATACCTTTGTTTGTTATTTTGTTGTTCAGGAGAGAATGTGAATTTTAAGGAAAAATTGATATAAAAACTCGAAGAAATATGGAAAGATATACAAAGTGAGGTGCAGAATGATGACTGCAGTGTCAAAATGACAATCCATCTATGACTACAACATATATGAAAATAGCATTAAATGACAAAAAACTGTGAAATATAATGAACAGAATTTGTATATACATTAAATTTAAAACCCAAACTCATTTTTTTTCTTTTACCAAAGTTTAAGCTTAGTTTAGTACAAGTTGCAACCACCACTGTGAAATTTTGCCTAAAAATCCTAAGAGACAATACTTTATACTTCAGTGATTAGAATTGTCAGCCATGGCAAAATAAAATATCAGTACACAAAAATACCGTGAAATTGGAGATCACAGGAAGGGTTCATCCTTTTCTGATTGTTTTCTCTGAAGTGAACTTATTCTCTCTTTCTGATTCTGAATCCTTTTCAAATGATTTTCCTTTTTGAATGATTTTCTTTTTCCTATTCTGTATCATAAAGCATATAACAGTACTTTAAATTATTCTTCTTTATGATTCGTCCAGTTAGACCATTGGATTCCACATATTTTTATTTTGTCCTCATTTCTAGTTATCCTTTCACTTTCTTTCCTAGCTTCTCTATGTGCATGTCAACAAGTTATCATTAGACCTATCCATTTCTCTCTGGGTTGGCTTACTTCTTTGCGTATGTGAACAACCATTGGGATTTATTCACAAACTGGGAAACCCAGACTCATGGAGGCTAAGTCACTTGACCACAGTCAAAGAGAGACGTGTTTAAGGTGACATTCACACATGACTCCTGACCATCAGTATATTCAATCCATCACACTGCCTCTCCAAAAGCACATATGCACAGAGGGGAAAAAAAAATTCAATTAACCAAAGTAGAATTCAAACAAAATGCACAAAATTCATGTCAAGCTTAGCTTTCTACAAACTTTCTATATTTTACTATTATCTTTTAACTTTCTATTAGCTTTCCATAAAAGTATTTTATAAAGCACACAAGTACGACTGCTATCCCTGTCTTTGAATGTCCATGTAGACAAAGTGTATGTGATACACACACACACACACACACACACACACACACACACATATATATATGCATATATATAAAAGGGCTTTTTGGAATAGCAAAAAATTGCATATTGAAGGGATTGCTATTGATTGAAGAATATCTAGATAACTTGTGGTATGATCAGGATGGTTTCAGAAAAGCCTAGGAAGACACATGAACTCATGCAACCTAAAGTTAGTAGATCTGGGAGAATATTGTGTCCAGTAACAATGATACTGTAAAGATAATCAACTGTACACAGCTACTTATTAAGACAATGAGCTAAGTCAATTCTGAAGCACCTATGATAAAAAATGCTAGCCACCTCCATAAAGAGAACTGATCAATTGTGAATGCATGTTGAATCAAAGTTTTACACTTTATTTCTCTTGCTTCTTTGTATCTGTTTTTTGCCCCATATGTCTAATATGGAAATGTCTTGCATGGCTTTACATGTATAATCTATATCAAATTACTTGCCTTCTCAAGGACAGAATTGGGGCAGGAAGGAAGGAGATAATTTGCAACTCAATATTTTTGGTTGTAGTTGGGAAATATTTAAATAAATAAATAAAAATTGTGAATTAATTTAAGATAATAAATTAGTTAAAAATAATGAAATAAATAAAATAAATATAAGATCTTTTTCAAAAACGTCCCAGGTAGTTTATTTCATCATTTTCTTCATTACGGTATTAAGCTTTTGTTGTACTGTCATGTTCTTCTGAATGATCTAAGATCCTTAGATTATCTTTGAATAGTATGTTTTGTTTGCATCATGAGCACAATTTCTTTTTTTTTTTTTCTGCTAGGTTTTTCTTTAAGTCTGTGCATTTTCCATCTATTCTTTCCTCTCTTTTTTGGTGAAACTTGTAACTGAAGATTCAAGTACTTTTCCCCTGTTCTTTTAATTGTTTTTGATCTATACACGTATATTCTGCTCTTATAATTCTTATTTTTTAAAATGATTCAAGGATGGCATTGTAATGTTTCTGTGTCTTCTAATTCCATACCATATTCCAGCTGATCAAGTATTTCAATCATTTTCATCTATTTTATACTATTTATTCAAAGATTTTTGAACTCATTTATTTGAAGGCCACATTTCCTTTTACTGTTCAGGTTTGTTTTTGGGTTTTTTGTTGTTATTGCTGTTATTTTGTTTTGTTTGGTTGGTTTTGTTACTCTGTTGGGTTATTAGCTTAGATTAAAGATCTTAGAATCACTTCCTGATGCTCTCCCCTTTGATTGTGGTTTCCTTAGGGGCTGGAACTAAAAGCATCTCAATATGAGAAGAACCTCTGAGGAAACCACCATCAGAGGAAAGGGAATCATGAAATAACTTATAAGAAACATAAGGGAAAGATTCTGAAAGCACCAAAGGGTTCAAAAAGAAGAAAATTCAAAGACACATGGCAAGTGTGTTCTGGGTCAGTAAGTCTCACTGGGATCAAGATATTTTAAAAATTTCTTTTGAATTCTATACAACAAAGACAATGGAAACAGGTAAAGTAACTTCATCTGTAGTGCATAATTTCCCCTTTTTCATATTTTTGTAATATGTTTGCAGTGTTCCACAGTCACTACCAAAAAACCTAGAATTTTTTCTGTCCTTACTTCCCCCTCTCTCCCCTCCAAATTCTCCCTCCGTCCCCAAAACGGCCTACAATGATATAAAACTTCTACATATATATTCCTAACAAATACATTTTCACCATAGTGATGTTGCATAGAAGAATTAATATGAATGAGGGAAACTATATAACAAACCAAAACATAATACAAAAGAAAATCATGTGCCACAATCTGCTATTGAATCCTATACTTCTTTCAGTGGATGTGGAAAGCATTTTGCTTTAAAAGATCATTGGGAATTTTTTTAAGTCCCTGTATTGCAATGAAGTTCTAAGTCTACCAGAAAAAGTCCTCACACACTGTGGTTGTTGCTGTGTACAAAGTTCTCCTGGCTCTGTTCATTTTGCTCAGCATCAGATCATGTAAGTCTTTCCAGGTCTCTCTGAAGTCTTTCCATTCATCATTTCTTAGGCACAATACTATTCCATTACACTCATATACCAAAATTTATTCAGCCATTCTCCAATTGATGGGCATCACCTTGATTTCTAATTTTTGACCACCACAAAGAGTGCTGCTATAAACATTTTTGTACATGTCGGACCCTTTCCCATTTTTATGATCTCAGGGAGATACAGTCCTAGAAGAGGAATTGCTGAGTCAAAGGGTATGCATATTTTGTAGCCCTTTGGGCATAGTTCCAAATTGCTTTCCAGAATGATTGGATCAGCTCGTAGCTCCACCAACAATGAATGTGTTCCAACTCTCTCACATCTCCAACATTTATCATCTTCCTGTTCTGTCATGTTGGCCATTCCGATAGGGGTGTTGTGGTATCTCAGAGTTGTTTTGATTTGCATCTCTGTAATCAATAGTGATTTTGAACATTTTTTCTTATGACTGTAGATATCTTTAATTTCTTCCTCTGAGAACCACGTGTTCATATCCTTTGACCATTAATCAATTGAGAAATGACTTGTATTCTTGTACATTTGACTCAGTTCTCTATATGTTTTAGAAATGAGACCTTTATCACAGACACTATTTGCAAACATTCTTTCCCAGTTTTGGGATTTCATCATAGTCTTGGTTTCATTGGATTTGGTTGTGTAAAAACTTTTCATTTTAATGTAATCAAAATAATCTGTTTTACACTTCAGAAAGCTTTCTGTCTCTTCTTTAGTCAAAAATGCTTCCCTTTTCTATAAATCTGATTAATACACTATTCCTTGCTCCACTAATTTGTTTATAGTATCACTCTATATACCTAGATCATGTACCTATTGGGACTTTATTCTTGTGTATGGTGTCAGGCATTGATGTATGCCTAGTTTCTGCAATACTTTTATCCAGTTTTCCCAGCAATTGTTGTCAAATAGTGAGTTCTTATTGAGGAACCTGGGATCTTTGGGTTTATCAAATAGTAGATCGCTATACTCTTTGCTTACTATGTCTTGGGTACCTAACTTATTCGACTTGTCTACCCTTCTGTTTCTTAGCCAGTACCAAGTGCTTTTGGTAATTGCTGCTTTATAATAAAATTTGAGATCTGGTAGAGCTAGGCCACCTTCCTTAGCATTTATTTTTATTAGTTCCTTTGCTATTCTTGACCTTTTGTCTTTCCAGATGAATTTTGACATTACTTTTCCACCTCTAGAAAATAATTGTCAGATAGTTTGATTGGTATGGCACTAAATAATTAAATTAATTTAAGTAGAATTGTCATTTTTATTATATTGGCTCAGCCTACTCATAAGAAACTGATGTTTTTCCAGTTGCTTAGATCTGCCTTTATCTGTGCAAAAAGTGTTTTGTAATTGTGTTCATATAGTCCCTGGATATTTTTTGGCAGGTAGATGCCGAAAATATTTAATGGTGTCTCCCCTACCTTTAAAAGGAATTTCTCTTTCCATCTCTCGCTGTTGAATTTTCTTAGTAATATATAGAAATACAGAAGATGTGTGTGGGTGTATTTTGTAACCTGCAACTTTGCCAGAGTTGTTTACTATTTGAAGTAGGCTTTTACTTGAATCTCTGGGATTCTCTATGTATATCATCATATCATCTGCAAAGAGTGATAACTTCGTTGCTTCCTTGACTATTCTAATTCCTTCAAATTCTTTATCTTCTCTAATTGTTCCAGTTAACATTTCTAGTGCCATTTTGAATAATAGCTGTGATAATGAACATCTTTGTTTCACCCCTGATCTTATAGCAAATCCATCTAGTTTATCTCCATTGCATATAATGTTTGCCGAATAAAGTAAATACTGCTTATTATTTTATGGAAAGTTTCCTTTATACCTATGCCTTCCAATTTTTTTTTAATAGGAATGGGTTTTGTATTTTGTCCCAAACTTTTTCTGCATCTATTGAGTTAATCATGTGCTTTGTGTCAGGTTTGTTGTTTATATGATCAAAAATGCTAAAAGTTTTCCCAGTATTGAACCAGCCCTGCATTCCTGGTATGAATCCTTCCTGATCATAATGTGTTATTCTCATAAGAAATTTCTGTATTCTTTTTGCTACAATCTTATTTATGATTTTTGCATCTACATTCATTAGAGAAATTGGTCTATAATTTTCTCTGTTTTGTCTCTTCCTGGGTTAGGTGTCAAAACCATATTTGTGTGATAAAAAGAATTTGGGAGGACTCCTTCTTCCCCAATTTTCTGAAAAAATCTATATAGTATTGCAATTAACTCTTCTTTAAATGTTTGATAGAATTCACTTGCAAATCCATCCAGCCCTGTAGATTTTTTCCTAGGGAGTTCATTGGTAGCTCATTCAATTTCTTTTTCTGAGATGAGATTGCTTATGTATTCAAATTCCTCCTCTATTAATCTGGGCAATTTATACTTTTTAAAAATAATCATTCATCTCATTTAGATTGTTAAATTTATAGGCATAAATTTAGGCAAACTAATTCTAATTATGGTTTTAATTTCCTTCTCATTGGAGGTTAGTTCCTCCTTTTCACTTGTGACAGTGGTAATTTGGTTTTCTTCTTTCTTTTTTTTAAATGAAATTAATCAAAGTTTTATCAGTTTTATTGGATTTTTATAAAAGCAACTCTTTTATTTATTAGCTCAATAGTTTTCTTAATTTCAATTTTGTTAATCTTTCCTTTGGTTTTCAATATTTCTAATTTGGTATGTACTTGGGGATTTTCAATTTGTTCTTTTTCTAGGCTTTTCAACTGTGTGTACAATTTATTGATCTCCTCTTCCTCCATTTTATTCATGTAGGCATTCAGAGATATAAACCTTCCCCTGAGAACTGCTTTTTCACTATCTAATAAGATTTGTTATGTTGTCTCATTATTGTCATTGTCTTAAATGAAGTTACTGATGGTTTCCATGATTTGTTTAACCCACTGCTTCTATAGAATTAGATTATTTAGTTTCCAAATAAGTTTTGGTTTATCTTTCCATGGCCTTTAATTGCATGTGATTTTTATTGCATTATGATCTGAGAAGGATGCATTTCCTATCTCTGCCTTTCTGCACTGAATTTTGAGGTTTTTTATGCCATAGTGCAAGGTCAATTTTTATATATCTAACATGTGCTGCTGAGAAAAAAAGTATATTCCTTTCTATTCCTGTTCAATTTTCTCCGAAGATATATCATATCTACCTTATCTAGAGTTCTATTCACCTCCTTAACTTCTTTCTTGTTTATTTTAAGGTTAGATTTATCAAGTTCAGAGAAGAGGAGATTAAGGTCCTCCACTAGTATAGTTTTGCTGCCTATTTCTTCGCGTAACTCCTTAACTTCACCTCGAAGACTTTGGATGCTACACCTCTTGGACCTTATATGTTTAGTAATGTTATTGCTTCATTTTCTAGGGTATTTTTTTTGCGGGATATAATTTCCTTCCTTATCTCTTTTGATTAGTTCTATTTCTGCTTTTATTTTGTCTGAAATTAGGACTGCTACCCATGCTTTTCTTACATCAGCTGAAGCACAATATATTCTGCTTCAACCTTTTATTTTTACCCTGTATGTATTCCCCCAGTTTCAAATGTGTTTCTTTTAAACAACATATTGTTGGATTATGACTTTTAATCTATTTGGCTATCCATCTCCATTTTATAGGAGAATTCATCCCAGTTGCACTCATAGTTATGATTACTATCTGTGTCTTTCCCTCTATACTCTTTCCCTCCATTTGTGCTCTTAGTTCTCCCTTCTCCCTTCCCCTCCACAAAAGAGTTTTAATTTTTGGCCACCACCTCCTGCAGTCTTCCCTTCCTTCTCTCAGTGCCACTCCCCTTTACTGTCATTTACCCTTATTACTTCTTTCCTCTCCTTTAGCCACCCTCCCCTCTCTTTCCCCCTTCAATTCGTACTGCCTATAAACTAATTAGGTTTATCTATTTAATTACATATATTGTTCCCTCCTTGAGCCAAATCAGATGAGAGTACCTCTCAAATGATTCTCATCTCCCTCTCTTCTTTCCCTCTACTCTAATATAATTTTGTACTTCTTCCTGTGACATAATTTACGGTTTTCTGATTCCTCTTGCTCACATCTCCTGCTACAATCCCTTCGCATGTTTAAATCACATTTATATCATCACATAATTTACTTTATACTTGTTTCCTTTATCCCTGTATATCCCTTTTATGCTTCATAATAGATATACAATTCTCAAGATTAACAAGTATCACCTTCTCTAATAGGGAGTTAAAAAGTTTAATCAGATTGAGTAACAAGTTTTGTTTTTCGTTTGTTTGTTTTTTTTCTTCCCGTTCACATTTTTATGCCTCCCTTGAGACCTGTGTTTGAAGATCAGATTTTCTATTGAGTTCGAACCTTCTTATCAGGAAGGTCTGGAAATCCCTTATTTCACTGAATGTCCATCTCCTTGTCTGTAATGTGATGCTGACCTTTGCTATGTAATTGATCTTTGTTTTTAGTTCCAGCTCCTTTGTCTTACAAAATATCGTATTCCAATTTCTTCTTTCTTTTAATATAGAGGTTGCGAGGTCCTGTGTGATGCTCACTGTAGCTCCTTGATATTTAAATGGTTTCTTTCTAGCTACCTGTAGTATTTTCTTCTTTAATTGATCTGGAATTTGACAACAATATTTTTTGGTGTTTTTAGTTTAGTTTAGGACCTCTTTTGGGAGAGGAACAGTGGACTGTTTTTTTCCTGTGGATCTAGCACTTTGGGGCAGTTTTCCTTGATAATTTCTTGGAATATATTATCTGGACTCCCTTTTTTCACCATGGCTTTCTGGTAGACCAATAATTCTTAAATTCCCTCTCCTGGATCTATTTTCCAGGTCAGTTGCTTTTGCAATTAGATATTTTACATTTTGTTCTATCTTTTAATTCTTTAGATTTTGTTTGACAGATTCTTATAGTCACTAACTTCTTGTCCAATTCTAATTTTCATCAAATTGTTTTGTTCAGTTAACTTTTGTATCTTGGAGGGGGTGGAGCCAAGATGGCGGAGTGAGAGCAACAATTCACCTAAGCTCTCAGAAAAACTCCTTCAGGTACCTCTGAAAGGAGAATTTGACCAAATTTTGGAGGTGTGGAATCCAGTGGGAGACAGACGGTGATGAATTCAGAACTCAGGTTGGACTGGAAGGCCCACGGGAAGGATCTGTTCCACAGGGGTGAGCCCACACTGCATGGGGCAGCGAGGCCAGTGCAGCGGAGTAGAAGAGACCTGAGAAATCTGAGCGGTGGGTGGAACCAGAGGAGAGGCACCAAGGGTGGGAGACAAGCTGAACCGAGTCAGTGAGAGCCACCAAGCTCCAGATATCAGCACAGCAACTCCCGAGACGTTCAGCCCGAAGATCAAACTTGGGTAAGTCACAAACTTGAACTTCTGGGAGCCAGGATGGTGGACTGATCAGTAAATCCTCTCCCCTACTCCCTTGATGACCGTGAAATAACCATAAAGTATTTCCCCAGAAAAATCCTAGATCAGCAGGAATAGAAGAAGGAGGCCAATAGTCTCATAACACGTGAGACTAGAAAAATAGCTAAGGGGAATTCCTCCTATGGTGGCATAGGCAAACTGGAAGAAAAGAGGACGCAGGGCAGAGAAAACTCTCATTAGGCCACAGGAAGCCTCATTGGAAGGAGAGGAGGCCCAGGAGTGGTGGGAACATGCCTTAGCATCTAGGCGTGCCTCAGCTTTCCAGGGGAATCAGAAAGACAATAGAGAAGCTGGGATTACCAGCCCCTGAGCTTCCCTTTGCCTCAATTCATCTGAGGAGATCTCCTGTGACCAGACCACTCCTCCCCCACACTTAACAAGCTAAACCCAGGGCCGATGAGGGAAACAAAAAACAAAAACCTGCTTTTAGCTTTTTCACACATCCGCTCAGCAAAAAGTTCTCTAGCTTTTGACTGAAAGAACCAGAAGCCAGAACACTCAATCAACATCATGAACAGGAAAAGCAGAGGGCCAAAAGGACCATAGAATCTTTCTATGGGGATAAGGACCAAAATACAAACATGAAGGAGGTCAGAACTGAGACTGTTCTTCCATCTGCAACTTCAGAAGGGACTATGAACTGCTCACAAGCACAAGCAACTCTCCTGGAACAGCTGAAGAAGGAAATAGAAGATAAACTGGCCAATGAGGATAAAATTATTAAGAAAAAATGCACTGATGAGAACATCTCTTTGAAAAGGAAAATTGAACAAATGGAAAAGGAAGTTCAAAAATTAACTGGAGAAAAGAGCTCCTTGAAAAGAAAACTTGGGCAGATGGAAAAGGTGATGCAAAAGTTAACAGAAGAAAACAATTTCATAAAGATTAGAATTGGGCAAGTAGAAACTAATGACTCAATGAGACAGCAAAAATTAGTCAAACAAAATCTAAAGAATGAAAAGATAGAAGAAAATGTAAAATATCTCATTGGAAAAACAACTGACCTGGAAAATCGATCCAGAAGAGAAAACTTAAGAATTATTGGCCTGCCAGAAATCCATGATGGAGAAAAGATCCTGGACAATATCTTCCAGGAAATCATCAAGAAAAACTGCCCAGAAGTACTAGATTCAGAGGGCAAAATAGTCATCAAAAGAATCCACAGTTCCCCTCCTGAAAGGTATCCCAAACTCAAAACCCCAAGATATATATTTGCCAAATTTCAGAACTATCAAGTGAAGGAAAAATTGTTACAAGCAGCCAGAAAGAAACAATTTAAATATCAAGGAACTACAGTCAGGATTGCACAGGACCTTGCACCTTCTACATTAAAAGATCGAAGGAATTGAAACCCAATATTCTGTAAGGCAAAGGAGTTGGGACTACAACCAAGAATCAACTACCCAGCAAAGTTCAGCATAACATTCCAGGCAAGGAGGAAGTCATTCAACGAAGTAAGGGATTTCCAGAGCTTCCTGACCAAAACACCAGAACTTAATAGACAAATCGATCTTCAAATGCAGGTCTCAAGAGATCATAAAAAGGTAAACAGGGGGGAGGAAAAAAAAAAACGAACTTGTTACTCAATTAGGGCAAACTGTTTACCTCCCTATAAAGGAAGACAACACCTGTTAATCTTGAGAATTGTGTGGCTATTATGAAATGTAAAAGGGATATGCATGGGGGAAGGGGTATAAAGTAAATGATATCATGATAAAAAATACGATTAAAGTATGAGAAGGGATTGTAACAGGAGGTGTGAAAAGGAGGAAGCAGAAAATGGCAAATTACATAACGTGAAGAAGTATAAAATCATAGTAGAGGGAAAGAGGGGAAGGAGATGAGCATTGTGTGAGAGGTACTCTCATCTGATTTGTTTAAAGGAGGGAACAATAAACTGAAGTAGATAATTCTAACTATCTCTATAGGCAGTAGGAAAGGAAGGGGGAAGAAAGGGGAGGGAGGCTAAAAGGGAGGGAAGAAGCAATAAGAGTAAAGGGGAGTAAAATGGAGTGGGGCTAAAAGAAGGAGGGGAAGGCAGCAGGAGGAGGTGGTAATAAGTGAATATTATTGAGCAGGGGAAGGGAGACAGGAGAGCTAAAAGCACAAATGGTGGGAAAAAAGATGGAGGGAAATACACAGATTGTAATCATACCTTTGAATGTGAATGGAATGAATTCTCCCATAAAACGGAGACGGATAGGAGAATGGATTAAAAGCCATAATCCAACAATATGCTGCTTACAAGAAACACATTTGAAACCGGGGGTCACACATAGGATAAAGGTCAAAGGATGGAGCAGAATATACTGTGCTTCAGCTGATATAAGAAAGGTAGGAGTAGCAATCCTAATCTAAGACAAAGCAAAAGCAGAAATAGATCTAATCAAAAGGGATAGTGATGGAAACTATATCCTGCTAAAAGGCACCATAGACAATGAAGCAATATCATTACTAAACATGTATGCTGTAAGTGATATAGCATCCAGATTCTTAGAAGAAAGGTTGAGGGAGTTGAAGGAAGAAATTGACAGCAAAACTATATTAGTGGGGGACCTCAGCCTCCCTCTTTCTGAACGTGATAAATCTAACCTCAAAATAAACCTCAAAAAAAAAAAAAGAGGTTAAGGAGGTAAATAAAACACTAGATAAAATAGATATGATAGATCTTTGGAGAAAATTGAATGGGAATAGAAAGGAATACAACTTTTTCTCAGTGGTACCTGGAACATTTACAAAAATTGACGATGTACAAGGACATAAAAATCTCACAATCCAGTGAAGAAAGGCAGAGATAATCAATGCATGCTTCTCAGATCATAATACAAAAAAAATTATATGTAATAAAAGGCCATGGAAAGATAAAACAAAAATCAATTGGAAACTAAATAATCTAATCCTAAAGATGGAATTGGTTAATCAACAACTTCATTCAAGAGAATGACAATAATGGGACAACCTACCAAAATCTTCCGGGATACTGCAAAAGCAGTTCTTAGGGATAGTTTTATATCTTTGAATGCCTACATAAATAAAATAGAGGAAGAGGAGATCAATGACTTGGGCATGCACCTGAAAAATCTAGAAAAAGAACAAATCAAAAATCCCTAACAAAATACCAAATTAGAAATATTGAAAACCAAAGGAGAGATTAATAAAATTGAAATTAAGAAAACTATTGAATTAATAAATAAAACCAAGAATTGGTTTTATGAAAAAAGCTGATAAAATTGATAAACCTTTGGTCAATTTGATTAAAAAAAAAAGAAGAAAATCAAATTACTAATATTAAAAATGAAAGGGCTGAACTCACCTCCAATGAGGAAGAAATTAAAACAATAATTAGAAATTACTTTACCCAACCTTATGCCCACAAATTCGATAATCTAAATGAGACGGATGAATATTTTAAAAAATACAAATTTCCCAGATTAAGAGAAGAGGAAGTTGAATACTTAAACAACCCCATCTCAGAAAAAGAAATTGAACAAGCCATCAATGAACTCCCTAGGAAAAAATCTCAAGGACCAGATGGATTCCCAAGTGAATTCTATCAAACCTTTAAAGAACTGTTAATTCCAATACTATATAGACTATTTTTGAAAATTGGGGAAGGAGTCCTCCCAAATTCTTTCCATGATCCAAATATGGTTCTGATACCCAAACCAGGAAGAGACAAAACAGAGAAAGAAAATTATAGACCAATTTCTCTAATGAATATAGATACAAAAATTTTCAAAAAGATTTTAGCAAAACGAATAAAGCATCTTATCAGGAAAATAATACATTATGATCAGGTGGGTTTCATACCAGGAATGCAGGGCTGGTTCAATACTAGAAAAACTATTAGCATTATTGATCACATCAGCAAACAAAACCAACAAAAACCACATGATTATCTCAATAGATACAGAAAAACTTTCGACAAAATACAACACCCATTTCTATTAACACTGGAGAACATAGGAATAAAGGGAACTTTCCATGAAATAATAAGTGGTATCTACCTAAAACCTACAGCAAGCATTATATGCAATGGGAATAAGTTAGATGCATTTTCAGTAAAATCAGGGGTGAAACAAGGATGTCCGTTATCACCACTTTTATTAAATATGGTACTAGAAATGTTAGCAGTAGCAATTGGACAAGATAAAGGAACTGAAGGAATAAAAATAGCCAAAGAAGAAACTAAGTTATCACTCTTTGCAAATGATATGATGATATACTTAGAGAATCCCAGAGATTCAAGTAAAAAACTACTTGAAATAATAAACAATTTTGGCAAAGTTGCAGGTTACAAAATAAACCCACACAAATCTACTGCATTCCTATATATAAGCAACAAAGTCCAACACCAAGAGATAGAAAGAGAAATCCCGTTTAAAGCTAGGGTAGACACTATAAAATGCATAGCAGTTTATCTGCCAAAACAAACCTGAATTTAATCTTACACCAAATAGCAGCCACGCCAGCTGCAGAAAGCCCTGAGGCTGGGAAGCAGCATTTGAATCTCAGACCCCAAGCACTAGCTGGGCGGACCTAGGCGAGAGGTGGAGAGGAATCTCAGAAGTCAAGTAACTGGCTGGGAAAATGCCAAGAAAAAGGAAACAAAATGAGACCATAGAGAGCTAATTTATTGGGGGACAGATGTTCCTTCCTCCCATCATTTCTGATCAGGAAGTACAATGCTTGCCATCAGGGAAAGACGTGGAGTTCGGGGCCTCTCTATCCTAGACATCCGAGGTGGATGTCTGGTGGGCTTAGGCCATGGAACAGCTCAAAAACGATTTTGAAAATCAAGTTAGACAGGTGGAGGAAAAATTGGGAAGAGAAATGAGAGAGATGCAAAAAACGCATGAGAAACGGGTCAATGCCCTGCTAAAGGAGACCAAAAAAATTATGAAGAAAATAACGCTTTAAAAAATAGGCTCACTCAATTGGCAAAAGAGGTTCAAAAAGCCAATGAGGAGAAGAATGCTTTCAAAAGCAAATTTAGCCAAATGGAAAAAAGGGTCAAAAGCTCACTGAAGAAAATAGTTTTCTCAAAATTAGAATGGAACAGATGGAGTCTAATGTCTTTCTCAGAAACCAAGAAATCACCAAACACAACCAAAAAAATGAAAAAATGGAAGAGAATGTGAAATATCTCATTGGAAAAACAACTGACCTGGAAAATAGATCCAGGAGAGATAATTTAAAAATTATGGGATTACCTGAAAGCCATGATCACAAAAAAGAGCCTAGACATCATATTTCACGAAATTATCAAGGAAAACTGCCCTGAGATTCTAGAACCAGAGGGCAAAATAAGTATTGAAGGAATCCATCGATCACCACCTGAAAGAGATCCAAAAAGAGAAACTCCTAGGAACATTGTGGCCAAATTCCAGAATTGCCAGGTCAAGGAGAAAATATTGCAAGCAACTAGAAAGAAAGGATTCCAGTATTGAGGAAATACAAATAGGATAACACAAGATCTAGCAGCTTCTATATTAAGGGATCAAGGGGAGAGGAATAGGATATTTCAGAAGTCAAAGGAACTAGGACTCAAACCAAGAATCACCTACCCAGCAAAACTGAGTATAATACTTCAGGGGAAAATATGGTCTTTCAATGGAATAGAGGACTTTCAAGTATTCTTGATGAAAAGACCAGAGTTGAAAAGAAAATTTGACCTTCAAACACAAGAATGAGAAGAAGCATGAAAAAGTAAACAGCAAAGAGAAGTCATAAGGGACTTACCAAAGGTGAACTGTTTACATTCCTACATGGAAAGACAATATTTGTAACTCTTAAAACTTTTCAGTATCTGGGTAGTTGGTGGGACCACACACACACATACACACACACGCACATGCACACTTGTACAAGCCTGCACTCACACACACATACACACATGCATGCACAGACAGAGACAGAGAGCACAGAGTGAACTGAATAGAATGGGACCATATCTTAAAAGAAATTAAGGTAAATTGTGGGAGAGAATTGTAGTGGGAGGAGAGAGGGTGAAATGGAATGTGGTAAATTATATCTCATTGAAGAGGCAAGCAGGAGACTTTTTAGTGGAGGGAAAAAGGGGAGAGCTGAGAAAAAAAACAAGAAAATTACCCTCATCACTTTCGACTAAAGGGAGGAGTAAAATACACACTCATTTTGCTTTGAAAACCTATCTTACAATACAGGAAAGTGGGGGAGAAGGAGATAAGCAGGGAAGGAGGGATGATGGAAGGAAGGGCAATGGGAGGAGGGAACAATTTGAAGTCAACCCTCGGGGAGGGACAGGATCAAAGACAGAATAGGAAATATGGGGGGCAGAATAGGATGGAGGGATATACAGTTAGCCTTACACAACAGGACTGTTGTCAAAGTCATTTGCAAAACTACACAAATATGGCCTATATTGAATTGCCTGCCTTCTGAAAGGGAATGGGTTTTGGAGGGAAGGATGGGGAGAATTTGGAACTCAAAGTTTTAGGAACAACTGTTGAGTATTGTTCTTGCTACTAGGAAATAAGAAATACAGTTAATGGGGAATAGAAAGTCATCTGGCCCTAATGGACAAAAGAGAAGATGGGGACAAGAGAAGGGAGGGATGATAGAAGAGAGGGCAGATTGGATATAGGGAAAATTAGAATGCTCGGCGTATTGGGGTGGGGGGAGGGGATAAAAGGGGAGAAAATTTGGAACCCAAAATTTTGTGAAAATGAATGTAAAAACTTAAATAAATAAGTTTATATTAAATAAAGTAGAAATAGATGGGTAGACAAATGGAACAGACTTGGCGCTCAAGACACAGTAGGTAAGGAATATAGAAACCTCCTGTTTGATAAACCCAAAGAGCCCAGCTTCTGGGATAAGAACTCACTGTTTGACAAAAATTGCTGGGAGAACTGGTTAACTGTGTGGCAGAAATTAGGTATAGACCCATGCCTGACACCGTACACAAGAATAAAGTCCAAATGGGTACATGATTTAGGTATAAAGATTGATACCATGAATAAACTGGAGAAGCAAGGAATAGTGTATTCATTATATTTATGGAGAGGGGAAGAATTTTTCACTAAAGAAACGATAGATAGCATTATAAAATGAAAGATGGATTATTTTGATTACATTAAACTGAAAAAGTTTTGCACAACCAAACCCAACTCAACCAAAATTTGGAGGGATGTTGTAAATTGGGAGAAAAATTTTTATGGTTAAGCTCAGGGATAAAGGCCTCATTTCTAGAATATGTAGAGAACTGATTCAAATGGCAACCATACAAGTCATTCCCCAATTGATAAATGGTCAAAGGATATGAACAGGCAATTTTCAGGGGAAGAAATTAAAGATATCTATAATCATATGAAAAATTGCTCTAAATCACTATTGATTAGAGAGATTCAAATCAAAACAACTCTGAGGTACCACATCACACCTAGAAGATTGGCAAACATTACAGAAGAAGAAAATGATAAATGCTGGAGAGGATGTGGGAGAGTTGGAACACTAATTCATTGTTGGTGGAGCTGTGAGCTCATCCAACCATTCTGGAGAACGGTTTTGAACTATGCCCAAAAGGCTACAAAAATGTGCATACCCTTTGACCCAGTAATATCACTACTAGGACTGTATCCCCAAGAGATCATAAAAATGGGAAAGGGTCCCACATGTGCAAAAATATTTATAGCAGCACTCTTTGTAGTTGCCAAAAAGTGGAAATCAAGGGGATGCCCATCAATTGGGGAGTGGTTGAATAAATTATGGGACATGAATGTAATGAAGAATTCAGGTTCGCCTGGAAGGACTTATATGTTCTGATGCTGAGTGAAAGGAGCAGACCCAGGAGAACCTTGTGCACAGCAGCGACCACAGTGTGCCAAAATTTTTTTCTGGTAGACTTGGAACTTCGTAGTAACACAAGAACTTACCAAAAAAAAAAAAAAAAAATCCCAATGGTAGTATTCTAACACAAAATGTCTTCCACACTCAGAGAAATAAATATGGAAGTCATTTGCAAAATTAGCAGATCACGTTTGTATGTGTGTGGGTTTTAGTGTATTATATTTTGATTTTTTTATATGATTTCTTTCATTTATTTTAGTTCGACTCCGTAACATGACTATTGTGAAAATGTACTCAATTGGAAAGTATATGTAGAACCTATACAGAATTGTATGCTGTCATGGGGAGGGAGGGGGGTAATGCGGGAAAAGTGGGGGGTGGAGGGGATAAAATCTTAATTTTTAGAAAGTGATTATAGAACACCAAAAAATAATAAAAATAAATTTAAAAAATTAAAAAAAAACCTTTTGCATCTCCTTTTCTTTCTGTCCAGTTATTCCTTTCGGGAAATTATTTTCTCCAATTACTTTTTGTACTCCCTTTCCCACTTGTCCAATTTTCCCAGTTAGGTTTTGTGCTTCCTTTTCCATTTGTGCAATTTTGGTTTTTAAAGAGCTATTCTCTTTAGTTCATTCTCTTTTCATACTTTTAATATTATTGGTCAATTTTTCTTATATTTCCTTCTTCAGCCATTCTAATAGTGTTCTTTGTGCATGTGAGTAGTTCATAGTCCTTTCTGAAGTTTCAAATAGGAGTACAGTCTCAATCCTGACCTCCTTGGTATTCATGTTTTGGTCCTTGTCCCCATAGAAAGATTCTATGGTCTTTTCCTTCCTCCTTTGCTTCATGGTCATGATAGTGAGGCTTTGTGTGTTGTGGCCTCTGGTCCTTTCAGCTTGGCACAGTTAGGTGATGTAATGGATAGAGCACTATTGCAGGAGTTTAGAGGACCTGAATTCAAATCTCACCTCACAGACTTGACACTCACTGGTTGTGTGACCTTGGACAAGTCACCTAACCCCTATTGCCTCATGCTGAGTCATCTCCAGTCACCCTGATGAATATCTGGTCACTGGATTCAGATGGTTCTGGAGGAGAACTGCGGCTGGTGAGGCTGGTGACCTTCACATTCTTCCCTCACAACAAAGTCAAATGCAGGTCACATCATTATTTCTCTGATGGCATGGTCTTCCTCAGCAAGGAAGGATGTATACACTCACACACACACATTTTTCAGCTAGAAGCTAAAGAACCTGTTGTGGAGCTGGCTGGTGTGAGGAAGAAAAGGTGAGTTCTGTTTCTAGTTCACCCCTGGAGCTAGTTTGTTAGGTGTGGAGGAGTGGTCATGTGATATCTCCTCAGCTGAGCTAGAGTAAAGGAAATGTCAGTGCTTGGTGATCCTGGCTGCTTGGCTGCTGTAATGTCTTCCAGTTTCCTCTGAAGAGTGTCTAAGGTCCTGGTGGGAAGTTCCACAACCATGGGTCTCCTGTCCTCTGGCACAGTAAGAGGAATCCCCCTTGGCTATTTTCCTAGACAAAGGTGTTTTGAGACTGTTTGCCTGTTCTGCTGATCACAGTGATCCAGGATTTTTCTGGGGAAATATTTTATAGTTTTTTCAAGGTCAACAAGGGGAGGGGGAGAGAGCATTCACTGATCACTCTGCCATTTTCGTTCCCAGAAGTTCAAGTAGATGACTTACAGATATTTTATCTTCAGTCTGAAAGTCTCAGGAGCAGCTGATGCAGATATCTGGGCCTCCTTTTGTGACTCTTACTCACTCGGTTCCACTAGACCCTCTCCCTGAGCTGCTATCCTGCTGAGCGGCTGCTTCCTCAGACTGCCTTGGGGCCTTCCTGATTGGTCCTGTCCTGGTAGGGAAGCTGTGCTGTGGGTTGTATGATCCTCTATCCCTGAGCAACAGATCCTTCCCACCAACCTTCCCATCTATATGGGGCTGTGAATCTTCCAGTTTGTCTCCTATTGGATTCTGCACCTCGAAAATTTGGTCAGATTCTCTTTCCAGTGGTATCTAAGGGAGTTTGTCTAAGAATTTAGGTGATTAGAGGTGGAGCCAAGATGACGAAGTAGAAAGACTCACGTATGCTAGTTCCAAACCCACAGCCCATATATTTCCTGCAAGAAGAACTCCCCACAAATTCTGGAGCACTTCAAGGCATGCAGAAACACAGTGGAAAAGATTTCCATTCCAGAGAGCCCTGAAGAGTGGTCCCCAGGGGTCTGTCATGGTCCAGAAAAAGGAGCCCACCCCTGACCTGCCCTGGGCACGGCCCCAGAGGAGCAGATCCAAGCAGGCTTCAGGGAAAGAATCTCTGGCAGCTGGGAAGGTCCCTCCACCCGCGGATGCTACAGGTCAGTGAGAAAGACTTCTGGGCTGGCCGAAAGGGGAGCGGGGTGTCTCAGTGACTCAGGCCCCCTCGGGAGCCAGTGGCAGAGGGAGTGGCAGAGGTAGAGGCAGCGGCAGAGGCAGCTGTGGCCAGAACTCCCTGAACAGGCAGGAGCTCCATTACTGAAGGTCTCTGCATAAAGCCCCTGAGGGAACTGAGCCTGGGAGGTGGCCCTGCCCCCACCTGAGCACCAGAACTTAAGCTCACATTGAATAACAGCTGTGCTTGCTGCAGAAAGCCCGTTTCAATCTCAGACCCCAAGCACTAGCTGGGTGGATCTAGGCGGGGATGAACAGGATCTCAGAAGTCAAGTAACTAGTTCGGAAAATGCCAAGGAAAGGGAAGAAAAATAAGACTATAGAAAGCTATTTGATGGGGTACAGATGTTCCTGCCTTTCAATTCTGATGACAAGAAACAATTCTTACCATCAGGGAAAGCCATGGAGGCCGGGGCCTCTGCATCCCAGACATCCCGGTGGATGTATGGTGGGCTCAGGCTATGGAAGAGCTCAAAAATGATTTTAAAAATCAAGTTTGAGAGGTGGAGGAAAAACAGGGAAGAGAAATGAGAGAAATGCAAGAAAAGCATGAAAAACAGGTCAATACCTTGCTAAAGGAGACCCAAAAAAAATGCTGAAGGAAATAACACCTTGAAAAATAGGCTCACTCAATTGGCAAAAGAGGTTCAAAAAGCCAATGAGGAGAAGAATGATTTCAAAATCAGAATTAGTCAAATGGAAAAAGAGGTTCAAAAGTTCACTGAAGATAATAGTTCTCTCAAAATTAGAATGGAACAGATGGAGACTAATGACTTTCTGAGAAACCAAGAAATCACAAAACAAAACCAAAACAATGAAAAAATGGAAGAGAATGTGAAAGATCTCATGGGAAAAAACAACTGACCTGGAAAATAGATCCAGGAGAGACAATTTAAAAACTATGGGACTACCTGAAAGCTATGATCAAAGAAGGGGCCTAGACATCATCTTCCATGAAATTATCAAGGAAAACTGCCCTGACATTCTAGAACCAGAGGGCAAAATAAGTATTGAAGGAATACATCAACCACTGCCTGAAAGCGATCCAAAAAGAGAAACTCCTAGGAACATTGTGGCCAAATTCCAGAATTCCCAGCTCAAGGAGAAAATATTGCAAGCAGCTAGAAAGAAACAATTCCAGTATTGTGGAAATACAATCAGGATAACTCAAGATCTAGCAGCTTCTACATTAAGGGATCAAAGAGCATGGAATAGGATATTCCAGAAGTCAAAGGAACTAGGACTCAAACCAAGAATCACCTACCCAGCAAAACTGAGTATAATACTTCAGGGGAAAATATGGTCTTTCAATGAAACAGAGGACTTTCAAGCATTCTTGATGAAAAGACCAGAGTTGAAAAGAAAATTTGACTTTCAAACACAAGAATGAGAAGAAGCATGGAAAAGTAAACAGCAAAGAGAAGTCATAAGGGATTTACCAAAGGTGAACTGTTTACATTCCTACATGGAAAGACAATATTTGTAACTCTTAAAACTTTTCAGTATCTGGGTAGTTGGCGGGACCACGCACACACACACACACATATATGTGTGAATATGTACACACACGTACACACATGCATGCACATACGGAGACAGAGATCACAGAGTGTATTGAATAGGATGGGGCCATGTCTTAAAAGAAATGAAGGTAAATGGTGAGAAAGAAATGTAGTGTTAGAAAAGAGGGTGAAATGGAATGGGGTAAATTATGTCTCATTCAAGAGGCAAGCAGGAGACTTTGTAGTGGAAGGAAAAAGAGGAGAGCTGAGAAAAAAACAAGAAGTTTACCCTCATCACAATCGACTAAAGGAAGGAATAAAATGCACACTCATTTTGGTATGAAAACCTATCTTACAATACAGGAAAGTGGGGCAGAAGGAGATAAGCAAGCGGGGGGATGATGGAAAGGAGGGCAATGGGAGGAGGGAGCAATTTGAAGTCAACACTATATCAAACTTTTAATATGAAAAATTACTGAATTCACAGTGCTATGTTCATATTTTGTAACTGTAAAAACGAGCTTAAATGTCAATATTCTTTATTTTGAGATTTGGGACCTTTTTTCCTCCCATGCAGCCATTCTGAAGTTTGGAAGGATTGATGACCTTATTGCTAAAAAAGTACCAACATTGACTTTTCTGTTTACAGCTCAGTTAGTTTATTGCAGATTTTATTCAGTTCTCTTAACAAAAGTAATTTCATGGGCTAATGATAGGTCTTTGCAGAAAATCAAATAGGTCCTGAGAAAATTGTACTACAACAGGTAATTACTATATACAGTAATTTTATGTTGTCTATATAGATATGTTGAAATGTACAAATGTGCTGCAAAATGTTTCATGTAAAAGAATTGTGTTTATGTCAGCAGCAAATGTTTTGATTCACACAAATCAAAAAAGAGTTGTGATTAATCATAGATTGATTCTAAATAAGATAATCTACTTTCACTAAAGCCATTGCTGTCTGCAAGTGAATGATCATGTTTTTCTTGAAAATGCCCAGTGTTGATAACAGTTGAGACATCTCTCCCTCTTTCTCTCAGTAAGTCTCATTCTATATTCAATCAGTGGTAAAGTCTGGTTGGTAAGTCAATAAGCATTTATTAAGTGCCTATTATGTGCCAGAGAGGTGCTAACGTTTGAGGATATAAAGAAAGCAAATGACAACCCTGCTCTCAAGGAGTTCCAAATCTAATCATGAGGTAAGGAACTTAGGAGAACTCCTATTTACAAGTAAGATACACTGTTTATAAGACAACTCTTCATTATTAGGCGTAACTTAAATGATAATCCAACAAAAGAAAATAAGAAGCAGTCAGAGAGGGACAAGAAGAACCAGGATAGAGTAATGTTATAAAAATCTAAAGTGAAGAGAGTCAAAAAGACGGTAATTAACAAGGTCATTTGTATTTACTAAGAATATTTGACATCTCTTTATATCTTTCTACTCATACTAAAGCCACTCAGGTTCTGACTTCTATCATCTCTGAACTACCGAAATAAAGAGCCTTCTAATCAGTCTCCCTTCATTCAGACATTCACATTTCTAATCCATGTTCCAAACAGCTGGGGATATGGCCATATCAATCATCTTCTGCTCAAGTCTTCAATGTCTCCACCTTGACTTTATGATAATGTACAAACTGAAATAGTTTTTTTATAGACTTTTCTCACAATGTTCCTCTACATATACTTTTTGCTCCACCCAAATTAACTTACTTGATATTTTTCTGACATTACATTTCATCTTCTACCTGTCCTCATAAAAAATGTTATTGAAATGTTAATGAAAAAATATTGGAAAAATGGATGCATTTTGAAGTCATCACCATCATCATCTCTTGCTTCCTTTTCATTTTTCCTCTCCTCATCTCTATAAGGCCAAACTCTTGTCCCTGCCTGAGTGTTGGGTAGAATATACAACAGTAAAGTGGAGGAATACTATGCCAGGGTGGTATGCAGTTCTGACTATTTTTCTCTGAGGAGTCATCTCCAGTCATCCTGATGAATATCTGGACCCAGAATGGCTCTGGAGGAGAAAGTGAGGCTGGTCACCTTGCACAGCTCTTCCTCATTCAGATCAAAGTCAACTGTAAGTCATGTCATCATCTTGATGTCATGGTCCTCTTCAAGAATGAATGACAAACACAACCTGAATGCAAAAAAAAATACAATTTCCCTGAAATGTTTACAGTGCCTTTTTCCCCACGACTACCCTTTCTTCTCCTTTATCTTTCTGTTATTTTGTTTTTCGTTTCATTTTGCATTTTACTCCACAAAATATAAGTAGCGAGCATACTGAAGCATTTATTTTATGGTTTTTCATGCCGTCACTACTATTCCATCAATCTTACTATTCATGTTTCACTTTCCTCCATCAATTCTTGAGTATTTTTGGAATGAGATCATTTTTTTTATATTGTGTTGTTGTTGTTCTTGTTATTGATTTATTTTTTAACCTCATACATCTCTTTCTCTTTCTAGTTTCCTCCAACTATTGGAAAATTCGTTTTCCTACTTGTGCTTGTTTTGTCTCTCTCCAGATAAATGCATAATTCGTTGTTTGTCATTGGAATTTTTCAATTTCACCACTATTTGCTTTGGAGTTTGAAGCAAAATTATTTGTTATTGTATGTTTTTGGTCTGTTTTTCCCTCCTTGAATTCAAGGTGTGGATTTTTTGGATTGGCAGTTTCTTCTCTAGGTTCAGAAGTTCTGGAACATTCCCCTGTACTGCTTTTTGTATTATTTGTATTCCATTGTATTATTTTTTTGCATTCAGGTTTTTTGACATCTCATGCTCTTCTGGAAAACTTCTGATCCCTATGATGTCTCTACATGACTTCTTAAAATTTCTATAAAGATCACATATTATATTAACATAATTGCTTTTTCCCTCTTTTCTTTCAGATTTCCCTGCATTTTCATCTACTTGAATTCAAAAACAGTTGATTTCTCTTGTTTTTATTTTAGTTTGATTTTACATTGATTTTTTTTCTTATTTTGCTACTTATTTCTTTGGTACTTTTCATACAGTTTGCTTTCACAATTCTTATTTGTCTCTTGAATCATTCATTATAATCATTCTATAATTCCACACTTTCTCAAAATATATAGGGCCCTATACCTCATCATATGCTTTTGTCATATAAAATTAATTAAATGATATTCAGTCTCATTTGGATATCCTAAAGGTATCTTTCATTCTATTTTTAATATCTTCCCCCACTGAATTTTCTGCTTGAGTTCAAATCTTTTAATTTAGTGGCATTCTCCTTAGATCTTTGGTAATTTGTCTTTTGTTCCTCCTTTTCTATTCTTCTAGTTGTTTGCTCTCTGACTTCTTCACCTTAAGTTCTCTCCTGGATTTCATAGTTATCTCAATTTCCTCCTTTACTAGGGATTTTTTCAGTGACTTGAGTCTCTACCCCAAGTGACTTCCTGGGGTACAAAACTGGCAGAACTAGATGCCAGTCTCCTTTCCTTCAGATCCATCGCAGCCAAACTCATGCTGTGACACCCTGCCTAACTTCCTTCAATTCTATATTTCTCTTTCTGAGCACTACTACAGTACTTCAGACTGTAAGCCTCATACATAAATATGCATATGTTTCACTAAAACTTCATTTCCTATACACTGAATGGGGGAGAGAGAGCTGAGTTGAGTTCTCTTGCTTGTGCAGTTGTAGGTTGTTTTGACAAAGATTGCAACAGCAGGAAGGATATGGCTAAATGGTATATATCTAAGTGCTATGGAGCACAAACCCAGGTTAAATCCTATAAAATCATTCTACAAGAGAGTGTGTAAGCGTGTGGGGGAGGAGGGTGGTTGCCTAATGGATTACTTACTCAGCAGTTTAGGAATTTTGAACAAGCCCTCTCTTCTTTTAATTAAAAATGGTATTGTCATCTTAGAATTGTTTATTAAAGCGGTGATACAGCTACACTTGTGGCGACTAGGTGGCATAGGAGTGCTGGGCTATAATGGAAGTTAAAAATCTTCTTTGTTCATTGATAAGCCTCACATGGGGCAATTGAGTGAGGCTTGATTAGAGGAGGCTTGTTTGCTATGGAGGCCCATATCTTTTGCTTATTGCTAATGAGGCTCTGAGTCACAAGGGGTTGTGATTGCCAGCTCTGAAAAAAGTATATATACTCTGAAGTGAGGTTTGTCTTTGGGGTTTAGTGTTTAAAAGGAGGTTCATGTGACAGATGGGCAACCATTTTAAGAAGCCCCCTGGCTTTGTTGGTGCTGCTTTCTCTGGTAATGATGTATGTACTGCTTGTGGTCAGACAGTTTGAAGCCCAGGCTGTTGGTCTTGTTTGTATTTTCTCTGTTGGTATATGTGTTTGATTAAAGTGATTACGGACCCCTCAAGAGTTGCTTTCCTTTTAAAAAGCAGATCTAAGAACCTGTGCAGCAGGCCCTCCTGAGGGCCACAGTGTTTCTGATACATCGGCCTAAAGTCAGTAAGACTCATCTTCCTAAGTTCAATTCTGGCTTCAGATACTTAATAGCTGTGTGACCTTGATCAAGTCACTTAATCCTGTTTGCTTAGTTCTTCACCTGTAAAATGAGCTTGAGAAGGAAATGGTGAGACACTAATATCTTTGCCAAGAAAAACCTAAATGGAGTAACAAAAAGTTGGATACAATTGAACAACAAAAACACTACCGCATTTGCTTCACCTCTAGCATATAATTCTTGTTACGGATATAGGATATAGAAAGAACAACAACATGAATTGAAATAAAATATGAATTCTAGATTATTTATTGAATCAGTAAATAATCTTTACCGATTTAAAGTATGAAATATTCTGATCTCATTCTTTCAATATTGAATGTCCCTATTTCACCCAGAGTAAATATAGGGACTGTTGAAAGGCCTAATCTTGAGGGCTAACCATATTAATGCTGCATTTAACTCCAGATATTGGAGTTATGTAGCACAGATAGATATAGATTGTAACTACTAATTTAAAAATTGACTAAGCTCAGCTTTCTTGTTGTTTTGATTATAGGCATACAACACCACAGCAAGGAATAATCACAAATCTAATTAACATAATATAGAGTTGTCTCAGAGAAATCTTTGCCATGTTTTAATTTTTTTGATATAATGATTATGATTTACAGATTGCATATATATGTAATCAACTGAAGTCAATGAATTTAAGCCTGCATGAAAATATTTCGTTTCTTATTTGATACAATACATTTCCATCGTGCTTGTTTTTTTAGTTTGCACTATGTATAAAAAGGGGCAATCAAGGCCTCACAAAATTATCATACATTCTATAGTAAAAGATTTGAATTTATAATATTTGCTTACGTATTCTGTTCAGAGTTTATAAAGTGTGCTTTTCAAAATTGTGCTTATAAACACAAGGGCTCAATGTTGTGTAAATGGTCAAACCACTTAGAAAATCAGTGAGGAAACATGGCATAAACATCGAGCATGGGACTTATGAGTCGAAAGACTGGGTTCAAATTCATACTCAGATATTTAATAGCCATGTCACTGTAGGTAAATTATTTAATGTTTCTTTGCTTAAATTCCCTAAACTGTTAAAAAGAGGGGGCTGAACTAAATAGCCTCTATTGTTCCTTCTCACTCAAAATATATTATCCAATAATTGAATAAAATATTTGCTACATGTTTTGATAAATGATAAAGAACTGATGAGGGCTCAGGAAAGATAGAGGAACAATAAAGGAACTCCAAGACTGGAGTTCCCTGCATGGGTCATCTGGAAAAGAATTTCACATATGCAAGCATTCTTCAGTTCAAGGGGGTAAACATATATTATGTTTTTTAGCAGGCAAGAGTACTTAGGGAACCTGCAACCTTAGATGGGTACAAGTAGAGTTCATATAGTATAATCTATAGTATAATATTTGCTAAGTATAATGACTAGGTGATTCAGGGCAGCATTAGTGAGTGATTAGTTCTTAAAGGAACATGTACTCTTTGTATCTACTATGCAGGCATTTTACCCAGAGTTCATTAGGAAATAGCTAAGGAAGGAGCTACATGGAGGGGTGGTTTTAGGCTTAAAATATCACTAAGCTGGGGTGGAGTCAAGACGGTGGACTAGAAAGACTCATGTATGCTAGCTCCGAACTCACAGCCCATAAATTTCCTGTAAGAAGAACTCCCCACGAACTCTGGAGCACTGCAAGGAGTGCAGAAACACAGTGGAAAAGATTTCCGTTCCAGAGAGCCCTGGAGAGCAGTCCCCAGGGTCCATCGCAACACAGAAAGTGGAGTCCACACCAGCGCTGCCCTGGCAACATGGCCAAGAGGTGCAGATCCGAGCAGGCTTCAGGGATGGAACCTCCAGCAGCCATGAAGATCCCTCTGTCCACAGATGCCCCAGGTCAGTGAGAGAGAGGTCTGTGCTGGTCGAGAGGGGAGCGGGGTGTCTCTGTGGCCTGGGCCCCCTTGGGAGGCAGAGGCAGCAGCAGAGGCAGGGGCAGGAAGCTGCTGCGGCCCAGGACTCCCCGAGCAGCAGGCAGAAGCTCAGGTCTCTGCATAAACCCCCTGAGGGAGCTGAGCCTGGGAGATGGCCCTGTCCCCACCCGCTCCATTACTGAAGGTCTCTGCATAAACCCCCTGAGAGAGCTGAGCCTGGGAGGTGGCCCTGCCCCCACCCCAGCATCAGAACTTAAGCTCACATTGAATAGCAGCCACAGCCGCCTGGGAAAGCCCATGTGAATCTGAGACCCCAAGCACTATATTGGAGGACCTAGGCAGGGGTAGACAGGAATCTCAGAAGTTAAGTAACTGGCTGGGAAAATGCCCAGAAAAGGGAAGAAAAATAAGACTATAGAGAGCTTCTTTGAGCGAGTGCAAATGGTCCCACCTTTCAATTCTGATGATGAGGAAATATTCTTACTATGAGGGAAAGACGTGGAGGGCGGGGCCTCTGAATCCCAGACATCCCAGGGGGATGTCCGGTGGGCTCAGGCCTTGGAAGAGCTCAAAAAGGATTTTGAAAAGCAAGTTAGACAGGTGGAGGAAAAACTGGGAAGAGAAATGAGAGAGATCCAAGGAAAGCATGAAAAACAGGTCAATACCTTGGTAAAGGAGACCCAAAAAAATGCTGAAGAGAATAACACCTTGAAAAATAGGCTCACTCAATTGGCAAAAGAGGTTCAAAAAGACAATAAGGAGAAGAATGCATTCAAAAGCAAAATTAGCCAAATGGAAAAAGAGGTTCAAAAGCTCACTGAAGATTATAGTTCTCTCAAGATTAGAATGGAACAGATGGAGTCTAACGACTTTCTGAGAAACCAAGAAATCATAAAACAAAACCAAAAGAATGAAAAAATGGAAGAGGATGTGAAATATCTCATTGGAAAAACAACTGACCTGGAAAATTGATCCAGGAGAGACAATTTAAAAATTATGGGAATACTTGAAAGTCATGATCAAAAAAAGATCCTAGACATCATCTTCCATGACATTGTCGAGGAAAACTGCCCTGACATTCTACAACCAGAGGGCAAAATAAGTATTGAAAGAATCCATCGATCACCGCCTGAAAGAGATCCAAAAAGAGAAACTCCTAGGAACATTGTGACCAAATTCCAGAACTCCCAGGTCAAGGAGAAAATATTGCAAGCAGCTAGAAAGAAATAATTCCAGTACTGTGGAAATAAAATCAGGCTAACACAAGATCTAGCAACTTCTACATTAAGGGATCGAAAGGCATGGAATAGGATATTCTAGAAGTCAAAGGAAGTAGGACTCACACCAAGAATCGCCTACCCAGCAAAACTGAGTATAATACTTCAGGGGAAAATATGGTCTTTCAATGAAGCAGAGGATTTTCAAGCTTTCTTGATGAAAAGACCAGAGCTGAAAAGAAAATTTGACTTTCAAACTCAAGAATGAGAAGAAGCATGAAAAAGTAAACAGCAAAGAGAAGTCATAAGGGACTTACCAAAAGTGAACTGTTTACATTTCTACATGGAAAAACAATATTTGTAACTCTTAAAACTTTTCAGTATCTGGGTATTTGGTGGGATCACACACACACACACAAATACACACACACATACACGTGTGCACGCAAACACACATACACACATCCACACACATACAGAGACAGAGAGCACAGAGTGAATTGAATAGGATGGGACCATATCTTAAAAGAAATTTAGCTAAATGGTGAGAGAGAAAGGTAGGGGGAGCAAAGACGGTGAAATGGAATGGGGTAAATTATATATCATTCAAGAGGCAAGCAGGAGACTTTTTAGTGTAGGGAAAAAGAAGAGAGCTGAGAAAAAAAACAACAAGAAGTTTACCCTCATCACATTCGACTAAAGGAAGGAATAAAATGCACACTCATTTTGGTATGAAAACCTATCTTACAATACAGGAAAGTGGGGGAGAAGGAGATAAGCAAGGGGAGGGGATGATGGAAGGGAGGGTAATGTGAAGAGGGAGCAATTTGAAGCCAACACTCGGGGAGGGACAGGATCAAAAGACAGAATAGAAACAATGAGGGGCAGGATAGGATAGAGGGTAATTCAGTTAGTCTTACACAACACGACTATTATGGTAGTCATTTGCAAAACTACACAGATAGGGCCTATATTGAATTGCCTGCCTTCCCAAAGGGAATGGTGGGGAGGGAGGGATGGGGAGAATTTGGAACTCAAAATTTTTGGAACAGCTGTTGAGTGTTGTTGTTGCTACTAGGAAATAAGACATACACTTAATGAGGAATAGAAAGTCATCTGGCCCTATAGGACAAAAGAGAAGATGGGGACAAGAGAACGGAGGGATGATAAAAGAGAGAGTAGATTGGTGATAGGGAAAATTAGATTTCTCAGTGTATTGGGGTGGGGGGAGGGAATAAAAGGGGGGAAAATTTGTAACCCAAAATTTTGTGAAAATGAATGTAAAAAGTTAAATAAATAAATTTTTATTAAAAAAAAAGAAAGAAATATCACTAAGGTAACTAACAGTCCGGACTGACAAACGAATACCAGGTTTCTGTCATCAGTGTCTTGTTAGACAAAATCAATGTAAGAGAGTGTGTGTGTGTGTATGTATGTATATATATATATATATATATATATATATATATATATATAATATATATATGATAAATATGATGGGTCAGTGAGCAGAAAATGTTGTTATGACCTAGCAGTACACAGGCAGTTCAACCAGTACACAGGTGGTTCAAACTAATATATTCTATAGGTGCAGCTGGCTACTGTTTCAGGAAAAGGAAAAAAGTTTTACTATGGCAGACTGTGTCTTTGGGCTTAGGAGAAACTGCCTTGGATAGTGTTTAGAGACTGAGGAGAAATGTGATTTTTAGAGAGAGGTGTGATTTTAGAATTGGGGTCCAAGCACATGCACCAAACCCCCCACCCATTAGAAGCACTCATACAGAGTCAGTTCTCATCTTTTGGCTCATAGGAATATTAGCAAGAAAATTTTCCATCTACAAATATTATTTAAAGATATATAACTTTAAAAAAAGGCTAACCATAAAAGTAAAAGAATTTAAAACATTCTTCTATGAAATCCTATGACAATTTTCTCTAAAAACTGAAATGGTCGATTTCTACTTACCTGTACTGCAAAGGTAGAGTTTATTAGACTGTATCTCTAAAATCTAAGTATGAACTGAAAGATGGCATACCAAATTCAGTTCGGTCTGCTATCCTTTTAAATGACCTAAAATAGTTTAACTTTTTTAAAGAAACATACTAACTAATTAACTAAAGAAACTCATACTAACATATGAGTTCAGTGGCTAAAGCTTGACAATGCAAATTTTATCCCTCTCTCCCCCGCAACTCCTCTTTCCCATCTTCATGTCTACTCCTTTGCCTAGCTATATCTCTTCACTGTTTATCACATAAAATTTACACATGCATAATAAATGTGTATGTGTCTGCATGTGAGAGAAGCACATGTGCTTCATTATCTGAATCCCATTAGGATTGGCAGGGCGGCTTTAGCCTCAAAGTTTTAGGAGTAAACTAGAACTGTGTTGGTTTTCCTAGTACTTTCCTCCCTTATCTTCACTGTCATGCTAGTTTCTATTGATTATCAATAGATATCAATTAATCAGCCAAATACATTTTTAAAGTGGTATAGTAAGAAGAATTAATATAAATCAATTCCCCCTCCTGCCATATTCAGAGCATATTTTGCCATAGCTTCATACAAGGGAAAGTGGGCTTAATGTCAGAGTATGTGACAAAAAGAAAGAACACACGCTTATGGGAAGGCCCTATTCTGGAAATCCTTTTGTCTATTTTGTGAGATTTTCATGAAATTTCCTTTGGCCTTTCCTCAATGCTTCCTCAGATTCTGTTATAAACACTGCTGTTGGCTACTCCAGTGATACTGTTTGGATGCTTATGTAAAGAAAAAAAAACTTAAATTTTCTGACATTTACGAAGCCATCTTCTGATCAAAGCATTTGTCTCCTCAAAAAATTATTTTACAGGGAATATAATGACCATATCCATCTGATGCCAATTTTTCTTTATGGAATAATATCATATTGCTTACACTCTATTCTACAGGTAAACTCTCTTGCTTTCTCCTCACTACATGGAAGATTTTATCTCCCTCTATGACTCTGTATGGACTATCCCTGGAATATTTTTCTTCCTCCCCTTATGGAATATCTTGATTTCTTCAAAGTACAAGTCTTGATCCTTTCTTGATCAGCATTCTACATCTTCTCAGATGTTAGCATTTTCTCTCTAAACTCCTCATACCCATTTGTATTTACTCTGCATATGTTTTATAAATATTAAACTATCCATTGTTTTCCATTAATAAAGTGGAAGCCTTTTGAGTATAGGAGATATATCATTCTTGTTGCTGTATAATTCTGAGTACTAAACACATTCTAAATTCCTGTTGTATAATTGTTGAATTGAATTTCAATTTTCATGCTTTTTTAAAATTCCTTGTATTTGTTTACAATAACTAACTGAACTATCTTCTCATTGTGGACCATTTGGGTTGTTTCCAGGTTTGTTTGTTTTTTTCAGTTACATATAATCCTACTATAAAAGTCTTTCAGTATATAGGCAATTTTTTGTTCTTTTCAGAAAACTTCTAGGATTATTTCCAAAAATAGATTTATTGAGTTTACTTTGCATCACCAAATGGTTCTTCGAAAGGATTCTGCAAGTTTATCATAAGAAATATCTTACAAACTGCTTTTTTTATCCTCAGATTCTGCAAAAAACAAAAAATTCAGAATACACACAATGTGGAACGCAGTATAGTCTGACATTACAATTTACAGAGGTAATATTACACAGAAAACATATGTGTATGTATACATATGAATGTGTATATATCGCATATGCAGACGTGTTCATATCTTAATGTGATAATGCATAAATACATGATGCTTATATATGCACCCATACAATTAATAAAAGTGTTTCTATTGTCATTTGATAAATACAAAAAAAAGTTTACAAATTTTGAAAATTGTAATAAAAACTCACAGGCTATCAAGTTCATCCTAAACATAAAAGGAATCCCCTTTGTGACATATTCAATAAACATCTGCCATGCCTCTGTTTCAAGATCTCCCAGGAGGAGAAATCACCACTTCTCAAAGAAGACTGAACTTCTCTCAAGACTATTAATTTATAATTAGCATATTTGCTTAAGATATAAAAGGATATTTTAAAAATTTAATATTTCTACCAATTTAATTAAAAACAACATTAAAATTTCTGTTCTTAATTTTGAGTTCCAAATTTTCTCCATCCTTGCCATCCCCATAAGCCCATTGGGAAGTCAAGCAATTTCATGTAGGTTATACATGTGCAATCATGCAAAGCATACATATATGTATATATACATACATAGACATATATGTACATATGTGTACATATATACATATGTATGTATGTATCATGTTTTGAAAAAAAGACCAAAAAAAAAGAAAGAAAAACTATGTTTTGATCTGCATTCACATTCTATCATTTCTACCTCTTGAGATGGATAGCATGTTTTGGCTTGTCTTTCATAATCATCTTGGACCATTGTATTGTTAAGAATAGCTAAGTTATTCACAGTTGATCATCGTACAATATTGCTGTTACTGTATGCAGTGTCTTTGTGACTCTGCTCATTTCACTTTGCAATAATTCATGTATTTTCAGTTTTTTTTTTTCCTGAGGCCATCCTACTTGTCATTTATTATAGTAATATCATATTCCATCACAATCATGCACAATAATTTATTGTCTTTGTCCAATTGATGGACGGATATCCCCTGAATTTCCACTTTTTTGCCACCACAAAGAGAGCTGTACATATAGTTTCTTTTCCTTTTAAAAAGTAAATCTCAGGGGAGGAGCCAAGATGGCAGAGTAGAAAGACTCACATATGCTAGCTCTGAGCGCACAGCCCATAAATTTTCTGTAAAAAGAACTCCCCACAAATTCTGGAGCAGTGCAAGTCACGCAGCAATGGAGTGGAGGAGATTTCCGTTCCAGAGAGCCCTGAAAAACCAACCCCAAAGGTCCGTCAGGCACGAGAGAGTGGAGCCCAGCCCTGCCCTGCTCTGGCCATGAGGCCCCAGAGGAGCAGATTCGAGCAGGCTTAGGAGACGGAACCTCTAGCGGCCACGAAGTTCCCTCCACCCACAGGCACTACAGGTCAGTGAGAGAGACTTCTGGGCTAGCTGAGAGGAGAGCAGGGTGTCCCCATAACTCAGGCCCCCTCGGGAGGCAGTGGCAGAGACAGGGACAGCAGCAGACCCAGACTCTCCAAGCAGGCAGAAGCTCCGCTCCATTACTGAAGGTCTCTGCATAAACCTCCTGAGGGAACTGAGCCTGGGAGGTGGCCCTGCCCCCAACTGAGCCCCAGAACTTAAGCTCACATTGAATAGCAGCCACACCCACCGCTGAAAGCCCTGAGTCTGGGGGGCCGCGTTTGAATCTCAGACCCCAAGCAATAGCTGGGATGATCTAGGCGGTGTGGGGTGTGGGGGCGGGGAGAGGAATCTCAGAAGTCAAGTAACTGGCTGGGCAAAAGCCCAGAAAAGGGAAGAAAAATAAAACCATAGAAGGCTACTTTCTTGGTGAACAGATATTTCCCCCTTTCATTTCTGATGAGGAGGAACAATGCTTACCATTGGGGAAAGACATAGAAGTCAAGGCCTCTATATCCCAAACATCTGAAATAGATATCCAATGGGCTCAGGCCATGGAAGAGCTCAAAAAGGATTTTGAAAATCAAGTTAGACGGGTGGAGGAAAAATTGGGAAGAGAAATGAGAGAGATGCAAGAAAAACATGAAAAATGGGTTAATACCTTACTAAAGAAAACCCCCCAAAATACTGAAGAACAACATATTGAAAAATAGGCTAACTCAATTGGCAAAAGACGTTCAAAAAGCCAATGAAGAGAAGAATGCTTTCAAAAGCAGAATTAGCCAAATGGAAAAAAGAGATTCAAAAGTTCACTGAAGAAAATAGTTCTCTCAAGATTAGAATGGAACAGATGGAATCTAATGACTTTCTGAGATACCAAGAAATCACAAAACAAAACCAAAAGAATGAAAAAATGGAAGACAATGTGAAATATCTCATTGGAAAAACAAGTGATCTGGAAAAGAGATCCAGGAGAGACAATTTAAAAATTATGGGACTACCTGAAAGCCATGATCAAAAAAAGAGCCTAGACATCATCTTCCACGAAATTATCAAGGAAAACTTCCCTGAGATTCTAGAACCAGAGGGCAAAATAAGTATTGAAGGAATCCATCGATCACCACCTGAAAGAGATCCAAAACGAGAAACTCCTAGGAACATTGTGGCCAAATTCCAAAATTCCCAGGTTAAGGAGAAAATATTGTAAGCAGCTAGAAAGAAACAATTCCAGTAATGTAGAATCAAAATCAGGATAACACAACATCTAGCAGCTTCTACATTAAGGGATCGAAGGGCGTGTAATAGGATATTCCAGAAGTCAAAGGAACCAAGAATCACCTACCCAGCAAAACTGAGTATAATACTTCAGGGGAAAACATGGTCTTTCAATGAAACAGGACTTTCAAGCATTCTTGATGAAAAGACCAGAGCTGAAAAGAAAATTTGACTTTCAAACACAAGAATGAGAAGAAGCATGAAAAAGTAAACAGCAAAGAGAAGTCATAAGGGACTTACCAAAGGTGAACTATTACATTCCTACATGGAAAGACAATATTTGTAACTCTTAAAACTTTTCAGTATCTGGGTAGTTAGTGGGATCACACACACACACATACACAAATGCACACACACACATGTACACGTGTGCACACACACATACACACATGCATGCACATACAGAGACAGAGACCATAGGGTGAATTGAATAGGATGGGACCATATCTTAAAAGGAATTAAGGTAAATGGTGAGAGAGAAATGTAGTGGGAGGAGAGAGGGTGAAATGGAATGGGGTAAATTGTATCTCATTCAAGAGGCAAGCAGGAGACTTTTTAGGGGAGGGAAAAAGAGGAGAGCTGAGAAAAAAACGTGAAGTTTACCCTCATCACTTTTCAATTTCACAAATGACAATGAATGGAATAGTAAGTGGTTAAATGTTGTCATTCTTAGAAACCACTTTTAGTCATCGTGACATTGAATTTGTTGATTCCAAACGTGAAGGAAGCACATTCTGTGCCAACCCGGCAATAGCAGTCTTTCATATATAATTTACTACTGAAGAGAACAGGTTTTTAAAAGAAGGAAAATATGTGATGAGTACTTCATCTGAAAAAGGTTTTAATAATGAATATATGTTAAATGAATGTTGGTACAATTCTCTTAAAATGGAAACTGTTAAAGGTCTTTTTCTCAGAGCTATAAGGAAGGCAATATGGCTGGAACTCCCTCTCAGGGTGTTGGAATTTAGAGGTTACCGGCTGTAACCTCTAGTGGTATAGAAGTAACTGAACTTAACATCTAATTACAAAAATCACAAGTTAAAAGAAGCTACTAGATGGATTATTTCTCTCCAGAGTGAGCATAGCCTCACAATGCCCTAGGTTTTTTGTTGTAACTCTTCCCAAAATAAGAGTACATGGCATGCTGCTTGCCTTAGGCACAGAAATTGCTAGTCACAGCTCTGTTTTTTGTTGAAACTATAATATAAAGCCTATTTTTCCCCGTAAATGTACATTATAAATAAAATTATCCCATACCTCGGAGAATAGAGGAGAGAAAGTCTTCATTTGACAATCACGTAAAAATTTGGTGTGTAAATAATCAGTAAACTATGGAAGCTTTTAGGATAACCTTGAATGATGGACAATGATACAGTAATCTGATGTTCAAATGTAGTTCTAAGAAGAGAGAAGTCTCATGTGGTTCCAATCCATGTAATGTAGTGGGATGTTTCATCAAATTAAGACCTAATTCATACTCACAGTAAGAGAAAGGAGATACAGTATTTATCATCATTAGCTTATAATGCTGTTTAGTCTACTGCCATTACATTAATAGGAAACTAATCAAAAGAGGCCTTATTTTTGTTTAGAGACAAATAAAGATTTCCTACAGAATTGCTCCAAAATATATCTTTATTAGAAGAAAATTTTAAATGTAAATCTTAATCTGCTTAAACATATTATACTATTAACTAATTTATTTAGTAAAATTATATCAATCCTGTTTAAACAACAGTAGTAACATTGAACCAATTACTCATTTGGCATTATACAAATAAAAATACATGATTTTTTACATTGATATGGAGTAATAAAAAGATGGTAGTTTAAGTTTGGGTTCAGCCCAAACTTATTATTTGTATAATCTTAGTTGAGTCACTTACTGCTCATAAATCATAGTTTCTTTATATCTTGCCTCCCTACCAGTATAGCTAATCTCATTGGATTTTTGAAATTTCATAGAAGAAAACTTCATATACAAGAAAGAATTATGAAAAAATAAAACGTTGTAAAGATGACTAATTTCATTCTCCTAGTATTTTCAATGAAGCCCCAAGAAATCATTTTGAGGTAAGTCATTATTCTATTTTTACTCCTCCTCCATCTCATTTATTGTGCATTATTGAATGGGTGAAAAAAATATTTTTATGTAATTGAACAAAATCTTTTTTGTACACGCACATCTTCTGTGGGCAAAATCAAAACATATTTGGGACAATAACCATACTAAGCTGGATGATTTGCTTATAAATCACATCATGGTCCCATGAGATTTTTATTGCTTCCTTAAAGTTTTTATACTTTCAAAGCTTTTCATTCCATGTAGCTTAGAGTTATGAGGCAATCTGTGGCATCTTCACATTTTAACAGAGACATCTCATAAAAGCATTATTCATTAATTTTACTTCTCATTGTTATATCCTGATAACTGTAGGAAACAGTTTTGTTTGTGATAGTGTTCCATTTCTCATACAGTTTATTTGCTGAATAATTTAATATATTTCCAGGTTTATATCTGCAGCATGGAGATTTGTTTGCTTATAGTTTATGAAAGGTAATGAGTTTCTGATACAAAATTCTGGCCACTAGATCATGTTTTGCTAAGCATTCAGGTACTATTAAATTTTTGTAACCCTCTTTATTTTTTTGAATAATATGCAGTGAGAAATAAATCGGATTTCTTTTGTTATTTCCCTTCTTTAATTAATAAATAGGAACCATTAACCTTTCCATTTTTGTAAACATACCATCATGAATCAGTTCTTTATTCAACACTTATTGTTGGTTGTACTCCTTGATTGTCTACCCATGAAGGGCCTCATCTTTCACTCTTGTTTCTTATGTATTTCAGAAACTCCATCTGGAGATATTGAACTTTCAGTTACATTTGAAAACTCTTTGATACTCCTATTGTCAGCCAAGGCCAATACTTCTATATTCAAACTTGATCTCATCCCCTCACGTCTTCACCAGATTGCATGCTCATTCATTACCCTCTTTCTCTCAAAACTCCTATTTCTTCCAATCAAACAGCTCATTTCACACTTCCTTTAAACATGTCCCATTGTCTTTAATTTAAAAAAAAATCTCTTCATCAGACCTTTTCATCTCCTCAAGTAACTACTATATCCTTCTTGCTTTTAGTATTCAACTTCGCTGGGGGAAAATTGTCTATACTCAATTCCCTTATTAACTTATCCTCTTCTCTTTCGCTCCTCAACCCCTGCTAATCTTACTTCTGATCTCATCATTTAACGTAAACTCTTCTCTCCATTGTTTCCAGTAAGTACTTACTTTCCAAATTTGGTGTCCTTTTCTCACTTTTAATGCTTTGCTTCTCTAATACCTTTGAAATTGTTAACCACTCTTTTCTTCTTCATACTCTCTCCTCCCTAATATAGTGTGACACTGCTCTTTCTTAGTTCTCTTTCTAGAAGACCTTTCTCTTACTCCTAGTGTTTATTGTTGTCTCATGAAATGTATCATGAGCGCTAATTCATGAATGTTTCCATAGATTCTTCCTTGATCCTATCCCTCTCTCCCTCCTTCCCTCTCTCTCTCTCTCTCTGTTTCTCTCCCTCTCTCTCTTTCTCTCTGTCTCTCTCCCTCTCTCTCTCTGTCTCTGTCTCTCTGTCTCTCTGTCTCTCTCTCTCTCTGTCTCTCTGTCTCTCTGTCTCTCTCTCTCTCTCTCTCTCTCTCTCATCTCCTCTCTCTGTCTCCCTCTCTCTGTCTCTGTCTCTGTCTCTGTCTCTGTCTCTGTCTCTGTCTCTCTCTCTCTCTCTCTCTCTCTCTCTCTCTCTCTCTCTCTCTCTCTCTCTCAGGGACTGCAATGGAAAATCGATTTCATGTTAGTCATACTTTCCCCCAGGTCATTTGCCTTCCTATCTACCTAATTTCCTCTATTCTGAAGCTTTTCTGTTAGTATATGATCTTGAGTTTCTCTCTTATGTCTGAAGAAACCACTTACATTCATCTGTTTAAAAAAATGTTGAATTTTTAACCTGGTCATGGAAATATACACAGCACAGAAGATACCAAGATGAATGACACAAGCCTTGTCCTCAATGAGTTTGCCCACTAATAGTGGGGTAATGTGTATCTAGCAGGTTTTCTACAAAGTAGTATATGACTAATGGCTTGAGTGATATGAAAACATTGTTGTGAGGATTCTGAAGGGGACAAGAAGACTTTAAAAAAGATGGAAAAATAGAGGGCTTCATAAAAGGGAAAGCTAAATGCTGTCTTTTTTGTCACAATTACTCATGAGAAACAAATCCACTTCCCAAGCAACTTCATTGCATCAAAAATCTTCATGAGGGCAAACTCATCAAACAGCAATCATTATAAAGGCAAAATTCTTTAGTTGGGGACAAAGGAAAAGACTTAAAGGTTTTGACAGTGCCTTTGTCCTAGTGACCTGAAGTCAAGCAATAAGCAAGTACACATTAATTGCTTACTCTATAACAGGGGTTGTGCTAATCACTGGGAATACATACATATATACATATATATATAATTAAATAATCTTTTCTTTCAATTTCATAATATAACAGTATAGAAAACAAATTTTGTGTGTGTGCATGTATGGGATGTATACAAATAATTCTAAAGAAATATATGTATACATGTAAATATATACAAACAATTTATGCATATTATATATATATAGATACATACATACCTAAGTGTAAATATATACAACATATGCATTATGTGTATACATGTATATGTATCAGTGCATCTGAATATACAAATATATAAATATATACAATCTATGCATATTATATATATGTACATACATAAGTGTAACTATATACATCCACAGTATATGCATTATGTGCATCCATATATATATATATATATATATATGTGTGTGTGTGTATGTATATATATGCATCCATATATATATATACATATACAAATAAATACATACATACATATATATATATCAGTACATCTGAATCTGGTGCAATAGACCTTTCCTTTTGGCTTTCCAGACTGCCTTGGGATGGAAATCTCTTTCACTCTGTCTTTTTGTGTCTTCTGCTGCTCTAGAATTCGTTTAGCATCGTTTTTACAAGTATTTTCTGGGCTATGAGGGGGAGCTAGAGTAGGTGCATCTTTCTACTCTGCCATTTTTTTATCTTAATTTTCAAATTTACAATATTATATTACATTATGTTATATGATAAGACCCTGCTAAATATAGAGCTATTTTTGATGAATGAAAGTAGCAAGTGTTTCTTTAGTTGTGACTTGAAGAAAAAAATGATTCTATAAGGCATTCATGAAGAATAATGCTATTTTTTCTGTTAAGGATTTTTTTATATTTTTATCTTTTTAATATAAATTTATTTATGTAACTTTTTTGCATATATTTTCACAAAATTTGGGGTTCCAAATTTGCTCCCCATTTATCCCCTTCCCCCACCCCAATACACCGAGCATTATAATTTTCCCTATCACCAATCTGCCCTCTGTTCTATCATCCCTCCCTTCTCTTGTCCCCATCTTCTCTTTTGTCCTGTAGGGCCAGATGACTTTCTGTTCCCCATTAACTGTATTTCTTATTTCCTAGTAGCAAGAACAATACTCAACAGTTGTTCCTAAAACTTTGACTTCCAAATCCTCCCCAACCCTCACTCCCCACCCATTCCCTTTGGGAAGGCAGGCAATTCAATATAGGCCATATCTGTGTATTTTTGCAAATGACTTCGATAATACTCGTGTTGTGTAAGACTAACTGTATTTCCCTCCATCCTATCCTGCCCCTCATTGTTTCTATTCTGTCTTTTGACCCTGTGCCTCCCCAAGAGTGTTGACTTCAAATTGCTCCCTCCTCCCATTGCCCTCCCTTCCATCATCACCCCCACCCTGCTTATCTCCTTCTCCCCCACTTTCCTGTATTGTAGGATAAGTTTTGATACCAAAATGAGTGTGCCTTTTAGTCCTTCCTTTAGTTGAATATGATGAGAGTAAACTTCATGGTTTTTTTCTCAGTTCTCCTCTTTTTCCCCCCACTAAAATTTCTCCTCCTTGCCTCTTGAATGAGAGATAATTTACTCCATTCCATTTCACCCTTTCTCCTCCCACTACATTTCTCTCTCACCATTTACCTTAATTTCTTTTAAAATATGGTTCCATCATATTCAATTCAGTCTGTGCTCTCTGTCTCTGTATGTGCATGCATGTGTGTATGTGTGAGTGTGCGCACATGTGTACATGTGTGTGCATGTGTATGTGTGTGTGGTCCCACCAACTACCCACATAATGAAAAGTTTTAAGAGTTGCAAATACTCTCTTTCTATGTAGGAATGTAAACAGTTCATTTGCTAAGTCCCTTATGACTTCTCTTTGCTGTTTACTTTTTCATTCTTCTGCTCATTCTTGTGTTTGAAAGTCAAATTTTCTTTTCAGCTCTGGTCTTTTCATCAAGATTGCTTGAAAGTCCTCTGCTTCATTGAAAGACCATATTTTCCCCTGAAGTATTATACTCAGTTTTGCTGGGTAGGTGATTCTTGGTTTGAGTCCTAGTTCCTTTGACTTCTGAAATATCCTATTCCTCACCCTTTGATCCCTTAATGTAGAAGCTGCTAGATATTGTATTATCCTGATTGTATTTCCACGTTCTTTCTAGCTGCTTGCAATATTTTCTCCTTGACCTGGGAATTCTGGAATTTGGCCACAATGTTCCTAGGAGTTTCTCTTTTTGGATCTCTTTCAGGCAGTGATTGATGGCTTCCTTGAATACTTATTTTGCCTTCTGGTTCTAGAATATCAGGGCAGTTTTCCTTGATAATTTCATGAAAGATGATGTCTATGCTCCTTTTTTGATCATGGCTTTCAGGTAGTCCCATAATTTTAAATTGTCTCTCCTGGATCTATTTTCCAGGTCAGTTGTTTTTCCAATGAGATATTTCACATTCTCTTCCATTTTTTCATTCTTTTGGTTTTGTTTTGTGATTTCTCGGTTTCTCAGAAAGTCATTAGACTCCATCTGTTCCATTCTAATTTTGAGAGAATTATTTTCTTCAGTGAGCTTTTGAGCCTCTTTTTCCATTTGGCTAATTCTGCTTTTGAACGCATTCTTCTCCTCATTGGCTTTTTGAAGCTCTTTTGCCAGTTGAGTGAGCCTATTTTTCAAGGTGGTATTTTCTTCAGCATTTTTTGGGATCTTCTTTAGCAGGGTATTGACCCGTTTTTCATGCTTTTCTTGCATCTCTCTCATTTCTCTTCCCAGTTTTTCCTCCACGTGTCTAACTTGATTTTCAAAATCCTTTTTGAACTCTTCCATGGCCTGATCCCACGAGACATCCACCTCGGATGTCTGGCATAGAGAGCCCCCGACCTCCACATCTTTCCCTGATGGTAAGCATTGTTCCTTGTCATCAGAAATGGAAGGTGAGAACATCTGTTCCCCAAGTAAGTAGCCTTCTATGGTCTTATTTTGCTTCCTTTTTCTTGGCATTTTCTCAGCTAATTACTTGACTTCTGAGATTCCTCTCCACCCCTGCCTAGATCCTCCCAGCTAGTGCTTGGGGTCTGAGATTCAAATGCTGCTCCCCAACCTCAGGGCTTTCCATGGCGGGCAAGGCTGCTATTCAGTGTGAGTTTAAATTCTGATGCTCAGGTGAGGGCAGGTCCGCCTCCCAGGCTCAGTTCCCTCAGGGGGTTTATGTGGAGATCTTCAGTAATGGAGTGGAGCTCCTGCCTGATCTGGGAACCCGGGTCTGCTCCTGTCCCTGTCTCTGTTGCTGCCTCCCAAGGGGGCCCGAGTCACGGAGACACCCTGCTCCCCTCTTGGCCAGCCCAGAAGTCTCTCTCACTGACCTGTAGCGCCTGTGCATGGAGGGCCCTTCGCAACCGCCAGAGATTCCATCCCTCAAGCCTGCTCGTGTCTGTTCCCCTCAGGGCTATGCGACCAGGGCAGACATGGAAAGGATAGTATAAAAGTTTGAAAATATGAGTCATGTGTGAGGAAAATGACACTTAGTTTTTTTCTGTGAAAATCTCTTTATTTGTGACACCATTCCTTTTCTCATACAGTTCTCGCCCTCAAGGTGATACACTCCAGCTTAGCAGATAATACATTCATATATTCATATATAATTAATATAGATATAATCTTCTTCTCATCACTAATGGGGGCAATTGAATAGCAAGCAGCTCAATATCAACTATAGAGAACAGGAAGAGTAACAGTTCATAAGAAGAATAGAAATATAAGAACAAGTCGAGATTTTAATTGTCAAATAGAGGAGTCTATATCTTATCATAGAGAGTCATATTAGGGAATCCCTAGAGTTGATTGAATGGTGGGAGGTTTGAAGAGTGTCAGAAACAAATACAGTTTAGGGAGAGTTACTGGTAACCGTGGAGAATGGATTGGGGTGGGGAGATGAGGTAAGGAGACTGAATAATTCACGACAAGAAGTAATGAGGACATAAACTAGGATGGTAGCTGTATGAGTGGAGAGAATAGGATAGAACAAGATTTAATGTAAATAAGTGAGGGATGTACATTGCGACCTTGGGTGAATAGAAAAATGATAGTGCTCATCAAATAGTGAAAAAGAAGATTATAAAAAGCTTGGGTTTAGAGGCCCAGACAATGATCTTATGTGTCAATATCTGATAAAGAAGATGAAATAGAGAAATTATGTGAAGAAATGAGATCGTGTACACCAATTAATATATATTATAAAGAGAAAAACAGTTAATTTTTCTACTTGAAATAATTGAATAAGAACCTGGATAGCACTTTAGATTTCATGCTAATTCTTGAGTCTGCTTGAATTTTAATCTGCATCACTATTCCAGATTATTTTTTTTCCCCATTAACTTCACTCATTTTCAAACCTCCATCATAACATACTTTGATAGCATTATGGTAATGATGATAGTCGTGGTGATTATGATCACTCTGGTGTATCTTTTCAGACAGGTTACCTGTCATTCCCCTATGGATCTTCTCTGTTCTAGTCAAACTGATGTACATGCTGTTCCTTGTGCGTAATAGTCCATATCTCACTCCAGTGTCTTTATATACGTTGACCCACCTCTCTAGAATTTTTACCTCTTTACTTCCACCTCCTAGAGTTATATATTCTATGAGTTCAACTGTCATGTCCTACAATAGGCCTTTCCTCATCTCCCCAGTTGTTAGTGCTGCCTCTGTTTCACCACCCATGTGCCCTACAAAGTAAGGTTTTGAGGGCACCAACTATTTACATTTTTGTGGTAGTCATATACCTTTGCCTACAACAGTATTTTCTTAATGAATTCTTCTTAGATTGACTTGGTTTGGAACTTATTGGAAGAATATCTGTTAAATACCCATTATGGGTCAAGTATTGTCTGATATTGCTTAGGGGAGATTCAAAGAAGTAGACATGGTCTTGTTGTTGACAAACATATAACACAAAAGACACAAAAGAAATATATGTTGAATGAAACTAGTAAGTATGAATTATTATGCCAATCCAGCAAGGAACTGATTTTCTTGTGGAAATTCTTTCCATCAACAAAGATTACAACTTGTCTACAGTCAGAGAGTTTCCTGAGGCTCAGTCATACACATTTAGTAAGTAGCAAAAACACAATTTGAATTCTTGCCTTGCTTTTTCTCTGTCAAAAATAATACTATTAAATAAAGTTCATGTTATTAAACAAAATATACTTCTTAAATGTTTGATTACCTTTGCCACATCAAGGTACTAAAATATTGGTTGATAGATTGTGAAAATGAAGTGACCCCATTCATTTGTACTAAAATTTCCACTGATCACATACTTAAATCTGTCACTCCTAATTTCTCTACACTAATTGTTAGTCTTTTAAACAAGTTTTTTTTAAGACATGAGTTCTCTGAGGGAGTAGAATTTTCTATTTAAAATAAAAATCTTTCTTTCCCAAAGGCCAGATCTATGCATGAGATTGTCCTGAGTTTCTTTCCTACATTGATCCCCTTCTACTGGATGTGCTTTTCCTGCCTTTCCCTCAAAGATTGACCCTAGAACTAAATATTATACCTAAGATGTGTTCAGATTAGTGTTGATGTTCTGGACCAGACTTACCTCTGGTTCTTCTTTTTTAGACTTTCATTGGAATATACAGCAACACTTGTGGACCATAAAATTCAACCAAAAACAATTGACTTAGAATTTAAGACATTTAATAAGCTAGAAATAGTTTTTCTCCTTCACCTCCTTATCCCTCAGGGTTATAAACCTAGATTGACTCCTTAAAAGGAAATCATTCCAAACTACATAAAATAAATATTCCTGTCACACTGAAGGACATTGGTACTAGTATTTCACATATTCTATGTGCTGTACTATGCTACTTACCCTTACTTAAAAAAGGCCAAGGTCTCCCAATGCCATCTTCAGTTATCCTGATCTATATCTTGGAACTGAATCCAGATAGCTCTATAGGAGAGAGTGAAGCTGATGACTTTACAGTCATGCCTCACTTAAATCCAATTCACTTGCAAATCAAGACATCACCTTCCTGATTTCATCAGTCCCATTCAAGAACAAGGACAAACAACAATGTTAATGAAGTCTAAGCTCTGTCTGCCCTGCCATAGTGTTAATTAACATTGAGTTTTTAGTCACCAAAATTTGAAGATTCTTTTCACATCAGAATTTTGGTAGTATTCTGCAAGGGAAGGACCATATTGCCAGTGCTTAGCACAGAATCCATCATGTAGTAGGTATTTAATAAATGTTTTATTAATTTTTAATAATTTATTTATTTTAAAATAATCTGAACAAAATTGAATTGAAGACTTTTTCTGAATGAGAATAATAAACTATTTATATAGAAAATCTTGACCAATGTTTCTCATGCTTTATCCTAACTATGCATGAACAGCCTGATATTAATATATCCCTAAAATTTCTTTCTAGGACAATCTTTCTCTGTTGTGAGAAATGCCTACACATCAACGAATTTGTTTGTTCTTCCCTACAACATATTTTGTTCTCATACAGAAACATGACACTTTCAAACAGAAACAAGGATTCAAGTCATTATATCACCCCTGGGAAGCTTGCTTATCAATGCAAATAAAGACTTTTCCTTCAAAAGTGCAGGGTTAAAAAATTAAAAAGACAACTAGATTATCAGATAGTACAGTAGTTAAGTGTTGTGATTTCCTTTAAAGCTCTGTAGTGAAGAGTCCATAAAAGAAAGACAGGTTCATAAATTAGCAAAACCATTAATTAATCACAGATGCAGTGCCAAAGTTCTTACAGACAAAAGTTATTTTTTTCCTCTTTGAAGCTGTAGGTACAGATTGATTTTTTTTCTACACTTACAAAACATTTACAAAACTTTGGGCTCCTAGAGTACTTTTGCTAGATTTTTAGCTTGCATTATATTTAGCTGCTTCAAATACAAAACACAGCTTAAGGTAATGGAGGTTGATTGTTGTTCTAAACAAAGGAATCTGAAGAAAATGAGAGTCCATGTACATGAGTCTTACAATAAATAAATATAAAGATATGGGCTAAGGATAAGGCAGAAAGTATGGTTTCTTTTACTAAAGTCATAACTGAAATGTGGACTGGATCAACTGGATGACATTTTTATTTGATTTCTAAAATCATTCCAGCTAGATGAGAGTCATTTTAGCCTCTAGAAATAAAAGATAACCATGCCAACAAGATCCCCTTAGCACAAATGGTCTCCTACTAAGTATTATCTCCTTCATGAAGCCACCCCTGATTCTCCCAATTGTAACTATAACAGTCCTTGCCCTCAAGAAGATTATATTTTATTGAAGGAATTTTTAAAAAGTACACAGAAAAGTGAATGAATCAATCATATTGTATTATACCCTATTTATAATACGCTGTATATGATATAATACACACATATATATATATAATTATTTTTATGTTGCACAATCTTTGCAATTTTGCCTACCTTTATAAAATTTCATAGAAAACTGAACTACAGGAAGATTAAATAACTTAGGGCTTGGTTGCAATATCCTTTACTTCTTTTCCAGTGTACTTTCTACTGTTTCATGATATGTTTCCATTCCTTTATCTATTTTCCTGTATTAATACCCCCAGAGACTCAATAGTTTCAAATATTAGAAAAAGACATACATTTAAGACTATCAAGTTTAAATTTGGTAAAATTTCAGTCAGAAATAATAATTTTATTCATATGAAAAATAGTTAAAACTTGCATGGAGCTAACAATTTTCAATACAAGGAGAAAATCCCAAAGATTAGAACTATATTAAAGAGTAATTGGGAGGAGCCAACATGGCGGAGTAGAAAGATTCACGTATGCTAGCTTTGAATCCACAGCCAAGAAATTTCCTGTAAAGAGAACTCCCCACAAATTCTGGATCAGTGCAAGCCACGCAGAAATACAGGAAGGGATTTCCATTCCAGAGAGACCTGGAAAGCTGTCCCCAGGGATCCATCGCGCACAGACAGCCGGGCACAACCCTGGGCTGCCCTGGCCATGAGGCCACAGAGGAGTAGATCCGAGCAGGCTTCAGGGATGAAATCTCCTGGATGCCGCGAAGGTCCCTCCACCCACAGGCAGTAGACGTCAATGAGAGAGACTTCTGGGCTGGCCGAGAGGGGAGCAGGGTGCCTCTGTGGCTCAGGCCCCCTTGGGAGGCAGCAACAGCCCAGGACTTCCAGAGCAGGCAGAAGCTCCATCACCAAAGGACTCTGCATAAAACCCCTGGGGGAACTGAGCCTGGGAGGTGGCCCTGCCCCCACCCAAGCACCAGAATTTAAGCTCACATTGAATAGCAGCCACTCCTGCCATGGATAGCCCTGAGGCTGGGAAGCAGCATTTGTATCTCAGACCCCAAGCACTAGCTAGGAAGATCTAGGCAGGGGTGGAGAGGAATCTCAGAAGTCAAGTAACTGGCTAGGAAAATGCCCAGAAAAAGGAAGCAAAATGAGACCATAGAGAGCTTCTTTCTTGGGGAAGAGATGTTCCTTCCTCCCTTCATTTCTGATGAAGAAGTACAATGCTTGCCACCAGGGAAAGAGTGGAGGTTGGGGCCTCTCTATGCCAGACATCTGAGGTGGATGTCTGGTGGGCTCAGGCCATGGAAGAGTTCAAAAAGGATTTTGAAAATCAAGTTAGACAGGTGGAGGAAAAACTGGGAAGAGAAATGAGAGAGATCCAAGGAAAGCATGAAAAATGGGTCAATGCCTTGCTAAAGGAGACCCAAAAAAATGCTGAAGAAAATACCACCTTGAAAAATAGGCTCACTCAATTGGCAAAGGAGGTTCAAAAAGCCAATGAGGAGAAGCATGCTTTCAAAAGCAAAATTAGCCGAATGGATAAAGAGGTTCAAAAGCTCGCTGAAAAAAATAGTTCTCTCAAGATTAGAATGGAAGAGATGGAGACTAATGACTTTCCGAGAAACCAAGAAATCATAAAACAAAACCAAAAGAATGAAAAAATGGAAGAGAATGCGAAATATCTCATTGGAAAAACAACTGACCTGGAAAATAGATCCAGGAGAGACAATTTAAAATTATGGGACTACCTGAAAGCCATGATCAAAAAAGGAGCATAGACATCATCTTTCATGAAATTATCAAGGAAAACTGCCCTGATATTCTAGAACCAGAAGGCAAAATAAGTATTCAAGGAAGCCATCAATCACTGCCTGAAAGAGATCCAAAAAGAGAAACTCCTAGGAACATTGTGGCCAAATTCCAGAATTCCCAGGTCAAGGAGAAAATATTGCAAGCAGCTAGAAAGAACGTGGAAATACAATCAGGATAATACAATATCCAGCAGCTTCTACATTAAGGGATCAAAGGGTGAGGAATAGGATATTTCAGAAGTCAAAGGAACTAGGACTCAAACCAAGAATCACCTACCCAGCAAAACTGAGTATAATACTTCAGGGGAAAATATGGTCTTTCAATGAAGCAGAGGACTTTCAAGCAATCTTGATGAAAAGACCAGAGCTGAAAAGAAAATTTGACTTTCAAACACAAGAATGAGCAGAAGCATGAAAAAGTAAACAGCAAAGGGAGGTCATAAGGGACTTAGCAAATGTGAACTGTTTACATTCCTACATGGAAAGACAATATTTGTAACTCTTAAAACTTTTCAGTATCTGTGTAGTTGGGGGGACCACACACACACATACACACACACATATCACACATGCACATGTGTGCATGCATACACACATACACACATGAATGCACACACAGAGACAGAGAGCACAGAGTGAATTGAATAGGATGGGACCATATCTTGAAAGAAATTAAGGTAAATGGTGAGAGAGAAATGTAGTGGGAGGAAAGAGGGTGAAATGGAATGGGGTGAATTATATCTCATTCAAGAGGCAAGCAGGAGCCTTTTTTAGTGGAGGGAAAAAGAGGAGAGCTGAGAAAAAAACATGAAGATTGCCTTCTTCACATTCAGCTAAAGGAAGGAGTAAAATGCACACTTATTTTGGTATGAAAACCTATCTTACAGTACAGGAAAGTTGGGGAGAAGGAGATAAGCAGGGAGGGAGGGATGATGGAAGGGAAGGCAATGGGAGAAGGTAGCAATTTGAAGTCAGCGCTTGGAGAGGGATAGGAACAGAAGACAGAATGGAAACAATGGGGGGCAGGATAGGATGGAGGGAAATACAGTTAGTTTTACACAACACGACTGTTATTGTAGTCATTTGCAAAACTATACAAATATGGCCTATATTGAATTGCCTGCCTTCCCAAAGGGAATGGGTGGGGTGTGAGGGATGGGGAGAATTTGGAACTCATAGTCTTAGGAACAACTTTTGAGTATTGTTCTTGCTACTAGGAAATAACAAATAAAGTTAATGGGGAATAGAAAGTCATCTGGCCCTACAGGAGAAAAGAGAAGATGGGGACAAGAGAAGGTAGGGCTGATAGAAGAGAAGGCTGATTGGTGGTAGGGAAAATTATAATGCTGGGTGTATTGGGGTGGGGGGAGGGAATCAATGGGGAGCAAATTTGGAACCCAAAATTTTGTGAAAATGTATGTCAAAAGTTAAACAAATAAATTTATTTAAAAAAAGAGTAATTGACTACCGTTATAAATTTTCCATGCCTGGAAGTCTTCTGATGAAGACAGCTGTTAAATGTGTGACAGATAAGATTTTTCCAACTCTGAAATTTTGTATAAGTTAGAACATTGTGCATTGTTTTCTTGGAACATAACATTCTATCCTCTAAAACCTACACTAATTCTCCATTCCTTTTAAATAAAATACAAAATACTTAATCTGACATTCAAGACACTCCACATTGATTCAGTCTTTCTTCCCGGACTTATTACATACTATTTTCCTTCTCCACATCCTAAGGCATCCAGATAATTTAACACTGGGCAATATTATCTTACCTTCATTTCTTTATGCAGACATCCCACCCAACTAGAAAGTTTCCACATCTCTGTCTTTTCTTTACTTATTTAACCTCTATCCTTGTTTAAAAGCTTATCACTTCCATTGATATTGAGTAATTTCAGTCATGTCTGACTTTTCTTCCCCATTTTGGGGTTTCTTTGGCAAATGCATTAGAATCATTTGTCATATCCTTCTCTACCCCATCTTACAGATAAGGAATATGAGCCAAACAGGGTAAAGTAACTTGCCAAGCATTACACAGTTATTAAGTTTCTGAGTCTTGATTTTAACTCATGAAGATGAGTCTTCTTGATTCCAGGCCTACTCTATTCACTGTGCACCTAGTTGCCCCTTATCACTTTTAGTCTGAACTTTTGAAATAGCCTCCTGTGTGTGCTCCATAGTTCAGATTTCTTTCCTTTCAAGTTTATCCTCCACATAGATTCCCAACAGATAATACTAAAACTTCATGTCACATTCCTGAGAGAAAAGGCTATGACTTCAAAAACAAATCATAAAAACTTCACCTCGATATAAATCATTTTGTCTTTATTCTCCTATCTGTTTTTTCCCCTATTTAATATTAATTTCCTTCCAACATTCTCAAATCCAACTAGCATTCTTCCCTGTACTCCACACATGAAATGCTATTTTATATTTTAGTGATGCTATCCAAGGGATACCCCCTATATTGAATGAACTTTCAATTCAAATCCACCTTACTGAATTCCTAGTCTTTGAAAGCACAGTTGCTATAGCATTAGACCTACAAGAGAATTTTCTCATTTCCTCCCCAAATGCGAAATGATTGTTGGTGATATCTCTCTAGATTATTTTCTTTGAAATTTTATAAATATAGACAATATTGCATAGATTGTGCAAGATATAAAATAATTTCATATTATATCTATATACTATATGATATAGAATGTACTGTAAACATGGTGTACAGTGGAGTGTTATTGATTTGTTCATTTATCTGTGCACTTGTTTATCCTTCAGTAAAATGTATTCTTCTTCAGGTCAAGAACTATTTTTTTTGTTACTTTGTTTTGTATTATCTTTGCATTACTCAGCTACTGGGAGGAGGCAGTATAGTAAATGTTCTTTGAAAGAATTGAGTTGGATTGAAATGCTTTTTTTCTTCAATGTTCAGCTCAAGTAGTAGCTCCTTCCTGAAGCCATTCCTGATACTCTCAATAGTAAATGGCTTTTTTTTCTCAAACAACTTAAACTATTATTAATACCTATTATTGTATTTCAGTTATGCACTTATTATGGCTTGCTTTGTGGTTATTTTCTCCTTTCTTTTTTTTCTTATTAATCTTTGTTTAATTAAAAGAAAACTTCATCTTTCTTATTTGTATCCCAATTGCTGATTATCATTAATGTAGCATGTGCTTTACATGCGTTTGTTCAATTCAGTTAAATTGGACTGATTTCTTCAAGTGAGTGAAGAAAAGGAATATTTTTCCCACTTTAAAAAAGAAAGAAAAATAAAATTATACTAAGGGCTTTATTACAAAAATCATATGGTTATAGCTGGCTAACAGATTCAGTAGACGGTATTTAACAGGAAATGAGCTGTGGGTAACCGAAACACTACAGAGAGAAAAACCACTAAAATATGCCATATGATTGGATGGGAGGGAAGTGTTATAATTTATCATACATGGTATACCAAAGTAGCCTTGCTAAAATTAAAAAGAAGACAAGTTCTTGCACTAGAGTCTTATTTACCATCTAAATCAAATAAGTTTAGCAAGGAAAGTAGTTGAAAAAGAAAGTGATAGAGAAGAAATCTTTATTCCCATTATCCTTTTAACTTAACCATCTGTTAAATTGCTAATTCGAAGTATAGTATTTCCTTGTAAAAAATAATGGGGTACCCTGGGACCTGGTTTCAGTAGGGATTGGAAGAAAATTCATGCTCAGGTAAGAGTCTACAAGTCAGCATTTTTTGAGATGTTCTTTCAAAATAACAAGATTTTATGGCATTGATTGTTTTTTGAAACATTTGATGACTGAAATATACAGTTGATTGTTGTAACCATAGCATTTTAGTTTCAGTGGATAGATTTGATTTTTGTATGACAATTAAATGCAACTGTAAGATTTCAGCCAGAGAGAAAAACAAACCAAAACTAAAAGCTGTCAAGGATATAGTAGCCCATTTAATACTTATTCCTGTGGAAAACACAAAGGTATAGTATATGTCCCTCTTAGCAGGGTAACCATTGTATAGTTGGATCAGAAAAGACTGAAAGATATTAAATAACACATGTTTCTTTTTATATAAATCTATTTATTTTCAGTTTTTAGCATTCAAATTCACAATACTTTGAATTTCAAATTTTCTCCGCATGCCCCACCCCCCAGCCCTAGATGAAGACAGTGTGCATTGTCTTTCCTCCAATCTGCCCTCCCTTCTATCACACCTCCCCCATCCCCTTTCCTTCTATTTTCCAGTAAGGTAATATAGGTTTCTATATCCTATTATTCATATATCATATTTCCTACTTGCAGTCACCAGTGACTCAGTACCTTAAGGCCTAGTCCAATTCAGTTTGCCCCTGGTGTGGCCCCTGTCATATTGTGCTCCACTCCCAGCCTGATGCAGTAGACCCATCCTGTCAAATTTCTACATTGTCTTAGACTGAAAATTTGCTTCATTCTGTCATTTTGTGGCTTCTTCTGCTCTAGACTTTGTTCTAGAGTAATTTTTTACGGGTTTTTGAGGGATTTGTGGGAATAACTAGTGAAATAATGTAAAATGAAAAATGAAATGAAATGAAATGAAATCTTTCCTATTCATTGATAGTTCCATTAAATCACCTAGATTTGAGTGCAGCCTGTGTTCAGGGAGAGCCAGTACTTTTGGTGTGATGGCTGCCCAGCTGTTTTCAGGGTTCTTTCCATCTTTATTGTCCACTTGTTCCACTCAACTCTCACCTGTTGCTCCAGGAAGGTGCAGCATGTGCAATGGACACAATTTGGTCAATTGTTTGGGAAGATGAGTCAAACCAGGTTGAGGATAACCAAGGAGTCTCAGACCCATTGGTGAGTTAAAGGGGTGCCTACCTGAACCATGTGAAGATTTCCCCTGGTGGAATGGGAAGATGAGAATAATTTGTTTCAATAGCCATGAAGGCAGCTGAAGCAGGTTATGTGAAGTGCTTTGAGATTGGTTAGACACTGAAGATGCCACGGTCAACCAATGCATGCTGAGCCACTGCCAGCCATGTTAACACTAGACTATGATCACTCCAGAGGATAGAGAAATGATGATGATTACATGAAAACTGCTTCATTTAAGTCCAATTTACGCTCAAATGAAAAGACATCAACCATATTGTTTTACCATTATACCCCAAAATCCTGTGGTAACAGGAAAATAATGAAGCAGCAGGTGCAGATACTCTGGGAAATGTAGTCACAACCCTGATCACAAGCTCAGTGAAGAAAACAGTTCTTTAAAAATTAGAAAGGAATAGATGGAGACTAATGACTTTATGAGAAACCAAGAAATCACCAAACAAAACCAAAAGAATGAAAAAATGGAAGAGAATGTGAAATACCTCATTGGAAAAACAACTGAACTAGAAAATAGATCCAGGAGAGACAATTTAAAAATTATGGGACTACCTGAAAGCCATGTTCAAAAAAAGAGCCTAGACATCATCTTTTGTGAAATTATCAAGGAAAACTGCCCTGATATTCTAGAACCAGAGGGCACAGTAAGTATCCAAGGAATCCATTGTTCAATGCCTGAAAGAGATCCAAAAAGAGAAACTCCTAGGAACATTGTGGCCAAATTCCAGAGTTCCCTGGTCAAGGAGAAATTATTGCAGGCAGCTAGAAGGAAACAATAAAATTATTGTGGAAATATAATCAGGACAACACAAGACCTAGCAGCTTCTACATTAAGGGATCAAAGGGCATGGAATGTAATATTCCAGAAGTCAAAGGAACTAGGACTCAAACCAAGAATCACCTACCCAGCAAAACTGAGTATACTACTTCAGGGGAAGAAATTGTCTTTCAATGAAATAGAGGACTTTCAAGCATTCTTGATGAGAAGACCAGAGCTGAAAAGAAAATTTGGCTTTCCAACACAAGAATGAAGAGAAGCATGAAAAGGTAAACAAGAAAGAGAAGTCATAAGGGACTTACTAAAGTTGAACTGTTTACATTCCTACATGGAAAGACAGTATTTGAAACTCTTGAAGCTTTTCAGTATTTGGGTAGTTGGTGGCATTACACACATACACACACACACACCCACACGCATGCACACACACATACACAGAGACAGAGAGCACAGAGTGACTTGAACAGGATGGGATCATATCTTTAAAAAATGAAATTAAGGAGTGAGAGAGAAATATATTGGGAGAAGAAAGGGAGAAATGGAATGGGGCAAATTATATCTCAGAAAAGTGACAAGCAAAAGACTTTTTAATGGAGGGAAAAAGAGTGGAGGTGAGGAAAAACATGAAGGTTACTCTTGTCACATTCAACTAAAGGAAGGAATAAAATGCACACTCATTTTAGTATGAAAACCTATCTTACAATATAGGAAAGTGGGGAAGAAGGGGATAAGCAGGGTGGGGGGGATGATGGAAGGGAGGAGGGAGCAGTTTGAAGTCAACCCTCTTGGGGAGGGACACGATCAAAAGAGAAAACAGAAAGAATGGGGGGTAGGATAGGATGGAGGGAAATATACTTAGTCTTACACAACACAACTATTATGGAAGTTATTTTCTAAACTGCACAGACATGGCCTATATTGAATTGCTTGCCTTCCCAAGGGGAATGGGTGGGGAGGGAGTAATGAAGAGAAGTTGGAACTCAAAGTTTTAGGAACAACTGTCAAGTACAGTTCTTGCTACTAGGAAATAAGAAATACAAGAAATGGGATATAGAAAGTCACCTGGCTCTCCAGGACAAAAGAGAAGATGGGGACAAGGGAAGGGTGGGATGATAGAAGGGAGGGCAGATTGGTGATAGGGACAATTAGTCTGTTCAGTGTTTTGGGGTGGATAGGGGACAAATGGAGAGAAAATCTGGAACCTGACATTTTGTGAAAATTAATGTTAAAAGTTAAGTAAATAAATTTTTAAAAAAAGAAGAAAAAGGTGCCTTAAAAATTGTCTGTTTACCCAACTCTAGCTTGATTACAGTGGGGTCAGGGAATCCATTCTGTTGTCAAAACATACACACACAAAAATGTACAAAATGTGCAAAAACACCTGCAAAGATGATTCCACTCATCATTGGCACATTGAACATACTCAGACTTATAGACAACACAAAATCTAGTAGACCTGAAAGAAAAAACTTCTCTTGTTGCAAGAGAACTCAATAGCTATTGTATCCAAATAGCAACCCTAAGTGAAACAAGGTTGGCAAATGAAGGACAGCTTACTGAATGTGGAGCTGGATGCACATTTTTCTGGAGTTGCCAAAGTTAAGGGGAACTCTGTGAAGGTGGTGTGGGTTTCATCATCAAAACTAATCTGGGCAGTAAGCTGGTATGCCTGTCAAAAGGAGTGAATAACTGGCTCATGAAAATTTGATTGCCTCTTGCAGGAAAATGCCATGCCACTACCATCAATGCCTATGCTCCCACCTTGATGAACCCTGATGAGGTCAAAGAAAAATTTTATGAAGACATTCATGACCTTGGTCAAAAGACCCAGGATAAAGGGTCTTTTATCAAAGAAGAAATAATATCAAAAAATTAGAGCTCCTCTATGAGTGTGAACACTTTGTTGCTAACTTGGAGGAAAAGTTGAGCCAACCCACAGTTGGCAACAGTGAAGTAGAAAAGGAATGGACAGCTTTCAGGGATTTGGTGTACAGAATTTGCTCATCCTGGTCAGAACACTTGTAAACACCAAGACTGCTTTGATGAAAATGATGGGGAAATCCAGAAGCTGCTAGAAGGCAACATTTAATTCCATCAAAAGTAAAGTAAAAGACCAAGATGACAGAGTAGAAAATCACACCTATTCTAGGTCTCTCCCACAATTCATAAAATATTTGTAAAAAAAAATGAGACTAAACAAATTCTAGAGCAGCAGAAACCACAAAACGACAGAGTGAAAGAGATTTCCAGCCCAAGACAGCCTGGAAGACCAAAAGGAAAGGTCTATTGCACTGGGAGTGGAGCAAAGCACAACTCATGGAGCTCAGCCTTGGCCATGCAGCATCAGCAGGGAAAGAGCTGGAGCAGGCCTTAGGGTCAGAATCCACAACAGCAGTTTCAGTTCCCAGATTGCTCAACCCACAAAAGGCCAAAGACAGCTTCAAAAGACAGTGAGAAAGCTTTTTCTCCTAAGTGAGAAAGGAGCAGGTTCCTCCTGTAATCCTGGCCTGAGGCAGCAGCAGCAGCAGCAACAGCATCCATTTTGGGAGCACTCAGCCTAAAGCCCTAGGGAGAATTAAGCTGATGATCTGTGTCTCAAGTATAGTGGTGGTCCTAGGGTGAGGAAGAGCATTGGCATGATGGATCTGGTGGAGGCTCTGGAAATGAAATCCTATTTGCAGATCTTGGGCAAAAAAAAAAAAAAAAGAAAGAAAGAATAAAACCAAATTACCAATATCAAAAATGAAAGGTGTGAAATCACCTCCAATGAGGAGGAAATTAAAAGAAAAAATAGAAATTACTTTTGCCTACCTTTATGTCTATAAATTCAACACTCTAAATGAGATGGATGATTATTTTAAAAAATGAAAGTTGCCTAGACTAACAGAAGAGGAAGTTGAATACTTAAATAACCCCATCTCAGAAAAAGAAATTGAACAAGTCATCAATGAATGCCCTAGGAAAAAAAATCTAGAGGGCTGGATGGATTTAAAAGTTAATTCTATCAGACTTTTAAAGAACAGATAATTCCAATACTATATGGACTGTTTGGGAAAATAGGAGAAGAAGGAGTCCTCACAAATTCTTTTTATGATACAAATATAGTTTTGATATCTAAACTAGGAAGAGCCAAAATAGAGAAAGAAAATTTCAGACCAATTTCTCTAATGAATATAGATGCAAAAATTTTAAATAAGATTTTAGCAGAAAGAATACAGTAACTTATCACGAGAATAATTATTATCAGGTAAGATTCATAACAGGAATAGAAGGCTTGTTCAATATTAGGAAAACTATTAGCATTATTGATGATATCAACAACAAACCTAACAGACACCACAGGATTATCTCAATAGATGCACAAAAAGCTTTTGACAAAATACAATACCCATTCCTATTAAAAATATTGGAGAACATGGGAATAAATGGAACTTTGCATAAAATTTACATAAATTAACAAGCAGTATCTAAGTAAAATCTTCAGCAAGCATTATATGCAATCAGGATAAGTTAGATGTATTTCCAATAATATCAGGGGTGAAACAAGGATGTCCATCATCAACACTATTATTCAATTTGGTCTAGAAATGTTAGCTGTAGCAACAAGAGAAGAAAAAACAATGGAAGGAATTAGAATAGGCAAAGAAGAAACTAAGTTATTACTCTTTGCAGATGATATGATTATATACTTAAGGAATCTCAGAGATTCAAGTAAAAAGCTACTTGAAATAATAAACTATGACAAAGTTGCAGGGTATAAAATAAACACATCATTTCTATATATTACAAAGCTCATCAGCAAGAGATAGAAAGAGAAATCCCATTTATAGCTAGGGGAGACATGATAAAATATTTGAGTTTACCAGCTACAACCAATTCAGGGACTACATGAACACAACTACAAAATACTTTTTGCACAAATAAAATCATATCTAAGTAAATGGAAAAACATCAGTTAATCTTGGGTAGGCTGAGCAAATATAATAAAAAAATGACAATTATACCTAAATTTATTTACTTATTTAGTGCCATACTAATAAAACTATCAGATAATTATTTTCTAGAGATGAAAAAAATAATATCAAAACTCATCTGAAGAACAAAAGGTCCAGAATCAAGGGAACTAATGAAAATAAATGCTAGGGAAGGTGGCTTAGCTCTACCAGATCCCAAATTGTATTATAAAGCAGCAATTATCAAAACTACTTGGTACTGGCTAAGAAACAGAAGAGTAGGCCAGTGGAATATGTTAGGTCCTCAAGAAACAGTAGTCAATGAATATAACAATCTACTGTTTGATAAACCCAAGGACTTCAGTTGCTGGGGTAAGAACTCTCTGTCTGACAAAAATTTCTGGGAAAACTTGATAACATTGTGGTGGAATATAGGCATAGACCAATGCATGACACTATACACAAGAATAAAGTCCAAATGAGTACATGATCTAAGTATAAAGATTGAGACTATAAACAAGTTATTCGAGCAAGGAATAGTATATTTATCAGATTTATGGAGAAGGGAAGAATTTTTGACTAATCACGAGATAGGAAACATTATGAACTGCAAAATAGATAGCTTTGATTGCATTAAGCTGAAAAGCTTTTGCACAACCAAACCCAGTGCAACCAAGATTAGGAGTGAAGGAGAAAACTGAGCAAGAAGTTTTGCAAGAAATTTCTATGATAAAGGCCTCTTTTATAAAATATAGAGAAATGAGTCAAATGTACAAGAATACAAGTCATTGCCCAATTAATAAATGGTCAAAGGATATGAACATGCAGTTTTCAGAAGAAGAAATTAAAGATATCTATAATTATAGGAAAAAAGTTCTCTAAATCACTATTTACTAGAGAGATGAAAATCGAAACAACTGTAAGATAGCACATCACCCATATCAGATTGACTAATATGACAAACAGGAAGATGATAAATGCTGGAGATGTGGGAGAGTTGGAACACTAATTCATTGTTGGTGGAGCTGTAAACTGATTCAACCATTCTGGAAAGCAATTTGTTACTATGCCCAAAGGCCTACAAAAATATGCATACCCTTTGACCCAGCAATACTGCTTCTAGGACTGTATCCAAAAGATCATAAAAATGGGAAAGGGTCCCACATGCACAAAGATATTTATAGCAGCACTCTTTTTGGTGGCCAAAGACTGGAAATCAAGGGAATACCCATTAATTGGGGAATGATTGAATAAATTAGGGTATATGAGTGTAATTGATTACTATTGTGCTATAAGAAATGATGAACAAGAAGACTTCAGAGAGACCTGGAAAGACTTACATGATTTGATGATGATTTGATGCTGAGCAAAAGGAGCAGAACTGAGAGAACTTTGTACACAGCAACAACCACAGTGAGCAGTAATTTTTTCTGGTCGACTCTCAACCAGACTTCTCAACTGACAAATACCCAAAAGATCTTCAAAGGTTAGTGGAAAAGCTCTGTGACATGAGTGAGAGAGGAAAACTCTCTGAAGCTAGACCTTGCCCCAGTCCTAGGACAGCATCAGAAATTTCTCTGTGCAATAAAATTTTGACATAATTTCCCATAAGCACTCAAGACTAGCATTGTCAAAGGCCCTAGTCACATCTACAAACATTGTGTACAGACCTTTCTTCTGTTCCTGGCATTTCTCCTGGAGTTGCCAGGCAAGAATACCATAGTGTCTATCCTTTGGTCCTTTCTGAAGCCACACTGACTCTCAGGTATATGACCATCTTCCAGTTGAAGTATCACTCTATTAAGAAGGACTCTAGTAAGAATCTTGCCAGCAACAACTAGACTCCAACAACTTAAGCTGGAGTCTTAAGTTGAGAAGTCTGGTGCCAGTGCTACAGCTGCCAGTGATTCAGTGCCCTGAACTCTGCTCCAGTTCCCTTTGTGCAGGCATAACCCATGTTGGGCTCAGCTCCTCTCTGAGCTTTGTGCAATAGACCTCTCCTGTTGGCCTTCCAGATTTTCTTGGACTGGAAATCTATTTCACTCTGTCATTTTGTGGTTTCTGCTATTGTAGCATTTGTTCAATGCCATTTTATGGGTATTTTAAGGGGTTTAGGGAGACCTCAGGCAGGTCTGTGCTTCTACTCCACCATCTTGGCTACAACACCCTATTGTGAGATCAAGAATCTTAAGAAGGAACCTGACTCCTTGAAAAATAGAATTGGGTGAGGGAAATTCAGTGAAATTATGAGACTAAGAAGTAAGAAAATAAAATATAAAAAATGAAAAAAATAGACTAGAAATATTTCATAAAGAAAAGAAATGATCTGCAGCATGGATCAAAATAAAATGGAAGAGTAATTGTACTACTTGAAATTAATTATTAGGAAAAAGCAATCTGAAGGAATAGTGTATTTATCAGATTTATGGAGAAGGGAAGAATTTTTTACTAAAGAAGTGATACAAAGCATTACGAAATGCAAGATGGATAATTTTGATTACATTAAACTGAAAAAAGTTTTGCACAACCAAACCCAATGCAACCAAAATTTGGAGGAATGTAGTAAATTGGGGAAAAAAAAAATACGGCTTAAGCTTGGGGATAAAGGCCCCATTTCTAGAAAATATAGAGAACTGACTCAAATTTATAACCATACAAGTCATTCCCCAATTGATAAATGGTCAAAGGATATGAACAGGCAATTTTCAGGGGAAGAAATTAAGATATCTATAATCATATGAAAAAGTGCTCTAAATCATGACTGATTAGAGAGATGCAAATCAAAACAACTCTGAGGTACCACATCACATCTATAACATTGGCAAACATGACAGAACAAGAAAATGATAAATGCTGGAGAGGAGGTGGGAGAGTTGGAACATTAATTCATTGTTGGTGGAGCTGTGAGCTCATCTAACCATTCTGGAGAACGGTTTGGAACTATGCCCAAAGGGCTACAAAAATATGCATATCCTTTGACCCAGAAATATCACTACTAGGACTGTGTCCCCAGGAGTTCATAAAAATGGGAAAAGATCCCACATGTACAAAAATATTTCTAGCAGAACCCTTTGTGGTTGCCAAGAACTGGAAATCAAGGGGATGCCCATCAATTGGGGAATGGCTGAATAAATTATGGTACATGAATGTAATGGAGTACTATTGCGCCATAAGAAAGGATGAACAAGAAAACTCCTTCCAGGAGGCCTCGAAGGACTTATATGATCTGATGCTGAGTGAAAGGAGCAGAACCAGGAGAACTTTGTGCACAGCAACGACCAGTGTGCAAGAGTTTCTTCTGGTAGACTTGGAACTTTGTAATAATGCAAGAACTTACTAAAAAAAAAGAAAATCCCAATGTGGTTTTCTAAGGCAAACTGCTTTCCACACTCAGAGAAAGAAATCTGGAAGTCATTCGCAGAATGTAGCAGATCATGTTTGTATGTGTGTGAGTTTTAGTGTATTATACTTTGATTTGTTATATGATTTCTTCCATATATTTTAGTTCGACTACATAGCATGACTATAGTGACAATGTATTCAATAGGAAAGTATATGTAGAACCTATACAGAATTGTATGCTGTCATGGGGAGGGAAGGGGGTAATGGGAGAAAAGTGGGGGGGATAAAATCTTAATTTTAAGGAAGTAATTGTAAAACATTAAAAATAATAATAATAAAATAAAAAAATAATTAATAAAGAAAATCAATCTGGATACAGAAATGCAAGAAATAAAGAAAATTGTCCTGAAGAGGTAGAACAAGAAGGGGAAGTAGAAAAGAAAAAAAAATACACTGAGTAGCACATGAAGATATCTTATGAGGAAAACCTAAAAGAATATTATAGCTAAATTCCAAAAGTCTCAGTTTGAGAAAATATTAGAAATGAGAAAAATATTGAAATATGTTTGAGCAATAGAATCACAAGACCTAGCAGTGGCTAAAACAAATATCAGTTTCTGAAACATTATATTCAAAGAGAAAAGAATTTGGGTGGTAGCCAAAAATAGCATACCCAGCAAAGTTAAACCTAACCATGATCAGCAACAAAAAATGTTTTCAATTAATTTCCAGACTTTCATGATTTTATTTCAAAAAGACTTGAACTTATTAGAAAATTTGACATTCAAGATGCAAGAGAAATATAAGGTAAAGATCAAAGACTACTTACAAGGGACTCAATTAAGACAGATTACTTACTTCTCCGGGGTATGAAGTATGTGTCACCAGTTAATTTAGACTGAAGTTTATCTTCATCATGCTAATGTAAAAATCCTATTTGAAGCCCAATCAACAAAAACAAAATAAAAAAGATAAAGGTAGGAAAATAATAGCAAATAAAGGTAAACCAACAATTTAAGTAAAATAAAAGATTAGAAAAACTCTACTTTGAAGAATTTGTAGGACACAAAAGAATATATTTGTTGATCCATTTCTTTTGGACAATAGATTTGGTAGGTAAATTAAGCCTCTAGAACAAACATTTACGCTCAGGCAGAGCAATGACCTTAATTTTCATTGTGCTAGAGACTAGAATTCTATTCATCTGTATCTTATCAGCAATGCCTAGACACTTGATGGTATCACTAGACGATTTGGTACTGGCATACAGATCCTTAAGATGTCAAGTACCATTGATGGATGAGTTTCATGAATACTGCAAGTCGTTGTTGTTCAGTCGTTTCAGTTGTGTCTGAATTTACATGACCCTATTTGCTGTTTTCTTGGCCAAGATACTGACATTTCCTTGTCCAGCTTGTTTTACAGATGGGGAACTGAGACATACAGCGTTAAAAGACTTGCCCAGGGTAACACACACTGCATTTTTTTTTACATGAGGAAATGTAAACTGTATTTCTAAGATTTTAATTAATGGTTAAAAAAACAAATATGGTACAGCTGAGTGCAAAGTAATTCTAGAAAGTAATAAAGTCTAGGAAGAGGGGAAAAATCTTACACAAATGAGGTGCAACAGGAAGAACTGACACAGAGGAATTAGATGGGGGAGGAGGGATGGGTAGTTCTGGAAATCTACTCTCTTGGGAATGGGTAAAAGAGGAAACAATACATACATACATACAATATATATACGCATATGTCTGTGTATCTTTATATATATATGTACATGCATGCATGTTTATATGTATGTGTATATACATATGTACGCATATATAAATGCCATCTAAATTCAGGACAAAATAAAAAAGCTAAGAGGATGAGAGAGATTTTTAGAGAGAAACCTACTGACATCACATTTGAGTTAAAGAGTGAAAGATATATAGTTTTAGAAGGAAATAAAAGTCTTATAATTTCATGAAGAAATAAGAAGGTGAGGGAATAGGATAAGCGAAGGGCTAGAAGGGGGTCTAGATTAATAGGAATGGGATAAAGAGGGAAGAACATACACACACAAACACATACACAGAAGTTTTCTGCTTCCCTTCTAATTTTGGTTGCATTGGCTTTGTGCAAAAACTTTTAAATTTATTCTAATTGAAATCATCTACTTTGTATTTCATAATGTTATCTCTCTCTGGTCATAAATTCTTCCCTTCTCCATAGATCTGACAAATAAGCTATTCCTTGCTGTCCTAGTTTCCTTATAGTATCAGCCTTTATATCTAAATCATGTACCCATTTGGACTTTATCTTAGTATAGGTTGTAAGATACTGGTCCATGCCTAGTTTCTACCAAACTGTTTTCAGTTTTCTCAGCAGGTTTTCTTCAATAGTGAGTTCTTATCCCAGAATTTGGAGTCTTTGAGTTTATCGAAGAGTAAATTACTACAGCCAATTACCGTTGTGTCTTTCATATCTAATCTATTCCAGTGATATATCACTACATTTCTTAGCTAGGATCAAATAGTTATGATGATTACTCCCTTAAAATGCAATTTAAGATCTGGTACAGCTAGACAACTTTCCTGGGCATTTCTTTTCATTAATTCCTTTGATATTCTGGACCTTTTGTTCTTCCAGATGAATTTTGTTGTTGTTTTGTTTTGTTTTGTTTTGTTTTTCCTGGCTCTATAAAATGATTTTTGGTAGTTTGATTGGCATGGCACTGAGTAAATAAATTAATTTAGGTAGAACTGCAATTTTTATTATATTAGCTTAGCATATGTATGAGCAACTGATATTTTTCCAAGTATTCAGATCTCACTTTATTTGTGTGAAAAGTAGTTTATAGCTGTGTTAATGTGGTTCCTGGGTGTGTTTTGACAGCTAGGCCTCAAAATACTTTATCATATCTAAAGCAACTTCTATTGGAAGTTCTCTTTCTATTTCTTGCTGCATAGTTGGTAATATATAGAAATGTTGATGGTTTATCTGAGTTTATGCTTTATCTTGCAGCTTTATTTATTATTTGAAGTAGGTTTTTACTTGATTCTCTATGATTCTCTAGATATCATCATATCATCTACAAAGAGTGAGAAATTTGTATCTTCTTTGACTGTTATAATTCATTCAATGTCTGTTTCCTCTCTTATTGCTAAAACTAACATTTGTAGTACCAGAATGAATAACAGTGGTGATAATGGTCATGTTTGTTTCACCGCTGATCTTATTGGAAATGCTTCTAGCTTATCCCATTACCTATAATGCTTGCTGATGGATTTGGATAGATGTTACCTATCATTTTAAGGAAGACTCTATTTATTCCTATTCTCTCTAGTGCTTTTAATATGAATGGGTGTTGAAATTTTTCAAATGCTTTTCCTGCATCTATTGAGATAATCATATTATTTCTATTAGTTTTCTCAATGATATGGCCTATTATGCCAATACTTTCATATTGAAGTAACCCTACTTTAAATCCTGCCCTGTTATAAATCCTACCTGGTCATAGTGGATTATCTTTTAGATGAGTTGCTTTAATCTCTTTGCGAGTATTTTGTTTATTTACTATTTTTTTTTCTACATTCTAGGGAAAATGACTTATTATTTCCTTTCTCTATTTTGGCTACTTCTGTTTTAGGTATAAGGACCAGATTTGTATCATAAAAATAATTTTGCAAGACTCCTTTGCCTATTTTCCCCAATAATTTATGTAGTACTAGAAATAATTGTTCTATAAATGGTTGATAGAATTCACTTGTGAATCCATCGTGCCCTGGAGATCTTTTTTTCTTTTTATAATTCTTTCATTTGGTTTTTGGTTTTCTACTATCATTTCCATGTATTGTAGGTTTTCCTCCTCCCTCTCCTCCCTCTCCATGCTACCTCCTCCTTCCTCCCTCCCTCCCTGAAATCACCTGCAATCTTATGTAGGGTTTACACACACATTCTTATTAAACACATTTCACCTTGCATGGAAGAATTAAAATGAATGAGAGAAACCATAAAACAAAACAAAACACAAGAAAAAATGGTCTGCTTCATTCTGCCATCCAATTCCAGAGTTCTTTCTCTGTATGGGGAATGCATCTTGCCTCGACTGCATTGGGAATTTTTTAGGTCGCTGCATTGCTGTGAACAACTGAGTTTATTAGAAAAACTCCCTGCACACTCTAGTTGTTGCTGTGCACAAAGTTCTCCTGCTTCTGCTACTTAGCCTGAATTCGTATAAGTCTTTTCAGGCCCCTCTGAAGCCTTCCAGTTCATCATTTCTTGCAGCATAATAGTGTTCCATCATATTCATATGCCACAAATTTTTCAGATATTCCCCAATTGATGGGTATCCCTTTGATTTTCAGTTCTTGGCCACCACAAAGAGAGCTGCTATACATATTTTTATACACTTGGTATCCCTTCCCATTTTTATGATTGCTTGGGATATAGTCCTAGAGGCGATATTGCTGGATCAAGGGGTATGCACATTTTTGTTGCTCTTGGGGCATAGTTCCAAATTACTCTCCAGAATGGTTGGATCGGCTCATAGTTCCACCAAAAATGAATGTGTATCCATATCTTCGCCAACATTTATCATCTTCCTGTTTTGTCGTGTTAGCATAGTGCCTGAGATATGTTTTGATTTGCATCTCTCTAATCAATAAGGATTTAGAGCATTTTTTCATATGACAATAGACAACTTTAATTTCTTCCTTTGAAAACTATCTGTTCATATCCTTTGACAATTTATCTATTGGGGAATGACTTGAATTTGATTCAGTTATCACAGACTCTAGTTGCAAAAATTCTTTCCCAGTTTTCTACTTCCCTCCTAATGTTGGTTTCCTTGGGTCTGTTTGTGCAAAATCTTTTCAATTTAATGTAATCAACATTATCCATTTTGCACTTCATAATATTCTCTATCTCTTGTTTGGTCAAAAATTTATCAATTCTTCATAAATCTGAAAAATATATTGTCTCACTTCACTAATTTGTTTATAGTATCAATATTTGTACCTAGATCATATATCCATTTGGACTTTATTTTGTGTACAGTGTCAGGCATTGATCTCTGCCCAGTTTCTGCCACACTGCTGTCCAATTTTCCCAGAAATTTTTTCAAACAGTGAGTTCTTATCCTAGAAGCTGTGATCATTGGGTTTATCAAACAGTAGATTGTATATTCATTGACTACTGTGTCTTGAGTATCTAACCTATTCCATTGGTCTACCCCTGTATTTCTTAGTCAGGGCTGAGCAGTTTTGATGATTGTTGTTCTGTAATACAATTTGGGATCTGGTAGGTCTAGATCATCTTTCCTAGCATTTCTTTTCATAAATTCCCTTGATAATCTGGACCATTTGTTCTTCCAGATGAATTTTGTTATTATTTTTTATAACTCTAGAAAATACATATCAGCTATTTGCATATGGTATTGAATAAGTAAATTAATTTAGGTAAAATTGTCAGTTTTTATTATATTGGCTCGGCCTACCTGCGATTAACTGTTGTTGTTTTCCATTTACTTAGGTCTGACTTTATTTGTGCGAAAAGTGTTTTGTAATTGTGTCCATATAATCCCTGGGTTTGTTTTGGCAGGTGGACTCCCAAATATTTTATAGTGTCTTCTGTAGATTTAAATGGAATTTCTCTTTTTGTCTCCTGCTGTTGGGCTTTGTTAGTAATATATAGAGATGCAGAAGATTTACATGGGTTTATCCTAGAACCTGCAATTTTTCCAAAGTTGTTTATTATTTCAAGTAGTTTTTTACTTGAATCTCTGGGATTTTCTAAGTACATCACGATGTGATCTGCAAAGATTGATTACATAGTTTTTTTTTTCCCTGTTCTAATTCCTTAAGTTTCCTTTTATTCTCTTATTGCTAAAGTTATCATTTCCGGTACAATATTGAATAACAGTAGTGATAATGGACATCCTTGTTTCACCCCTGATCTTATTGGAAATGCATCTAGTTAATCCCCATTGCATATAATACTTGGTGATGGTTCTAGGTAAATACTGCTTATTATTTTATGGAAAGTTCCGTTTATTCCTATGCTCTGCAGTGTTTTCAACAGGAATGGGTGCTGTATTTTGTCAAAAGCTTTCTGCATCTATTAACAATATCATGTGTTGTTTTTTTTTTAGCCTTGTTGATATGATTAATAATACTGATAATTTTCCTAATATTGAACCAGCCTTGCAGTCCTGGTATAAATCCTACCTGACCATAATGTATTATTCTTGTAGTAAGTTTCTGTATTCTTTTTGCTTATGTCTTATTTAAATTTTTTGCATTTATACTCCTTAAAGAAATTGGTGTATAACTTTCTTTTTCTATTTTAGCTGTTCCTGGTTTGGGTGTCAGAATCATATTTGTATCATAAAAAGAATTTGGTAGGATTCCACCAGTTTTGACAAGTATTCTACATAGTATTGGAATTTATTTTTTTCATTAAACGTTTGATAGAATTCACTTGCAAATCCATCTGGCCCTGTAGCTGCTCCAGTCTTTTACCTTTCCCCTGTATGTATCCTCCAATTTCAAATATGTTTCTTGTAAACAACACATTATTGGATTATGGTTTTTGATCCACTCTGCTATCCATGTCTGTTTTATGGGAGAGTTCATTCCATTTACATTCACAGTTATTATCACCTGTTTCTTTCGCTACATCCTCTTTCCCCTCCCCTCCATTTATGCTTATAGTTCTTTCTTGTCCCTTGACTCCACAATAGAATTTTAATTTTTGACCACAGTCTCCCTCAGTCTTCCCTTCCTTCTTTCTTTCCACCTCCCTTTTATTTTCCTTTTTCCTTACCACTTCTTACCTCCCCTTAGGCCTCTCCTCCCTTTTCTTTCCCCTTTCCCCTTCTACTGCCTCTAGAGTTCATTAGATTTCTATATTTAACTGAGTTTGTTGTTTCCTTCTTGAACCAAATCAGATAAGAGTAAATCTCAAATGGTTCTCGTGTCCCTCCCTCTTTCCCTCTACTATGAAAAGTTTTTGTGCATCTCCCTGTAATGTAATTTATTTTTTTCTGCTTCCTTTCCACATCTCTCATTACAATCCCTTCACACCTTTAAATTATATTTTTATCATGACTTCCTTTAATTTCTACCTAATCCCTCTATCTATGTATATCCCTTTTAAATATATTAACTATGCAGTTCTCAAGATTAACAAGTATCATCTTCCCTTATACAGATGTAAACTATTTGCTCATATTGAATTACAAGGTTTTTCCCCCTGTTTATCTTTTTATGCCTCTCTTAAGATGTATTTGAAGATCGAATTTTTTTTTTTTTATTGAACTCTGGCCTTTTCAACAGGAAGGCCTGGAAATCCCTTGTTTCATTGAATGTCTATCTTTTTGCCCAAAATATTATGCTCAGTTTTCCTGGGTAAATGATCCTTGGTTGAAGTCCAAGCTCCTTTGCCTTATGGAGTATCAAATTCCAAACCCTCTGATCGTTTAGTGTGGAAGTGGGAAGGTCCTCTGTGATCCTGACTGCAGCTCCTCTGTATTTGAATTGTTTCTTTTGGACTGCCTGCAATATTTTTTTCTTCACTTGATAGTTTTGGAATTTGACTTAATGTTTCTTGTTGTTTTCTGTTTGAGATCCCTTTCAGCCGGTGAATGGTAGATTGTTTCGATGATGAATTTGCCTTCTGGATCTAGGACCTCTGGCAGTTTTCCTTGATTTCTTGTGAAATATTGTCCAGGCTCTTTTTGTTCCTCCTGGCTTTCTTGTAGACCAATAATTCTTAGATTTTCTCTCCTGCATCTAATTTCCAGGTCAGCTGTTTTCCAGCAAGATATTTTACATTTTCTTCTATTTTTTTTCATTCTTTAGATTTTGTTTTACTGATTCTTGATGTATTATAGAGTCTTTTGCTTCTACTTACCCAATTATAATTTTAAGAGATTGTTTTCTTGCCTTAACTTTTGCACTTCTTTACCTATTTGCTCAATTTTCCCTGTTAAGGAGTTATTATCTCCAGTCACATTTTATACTTCCTTTTCCATTTGTCCAATTTTCCTTTTTAGAATCTGTTCTCTTTAATGAAATATTTTTTTTCAAAATTTTTGAAATCATAGGCCAGTTTTTCTTCTATTTCTCTAAGGTAGCTTTTAAAATCCTTCTTCAGTTCTTCCAAAAATGCTCTTTGGGCTTGAGACCAGTTCATGTATCTTTCTGAAGTTTCAGATGGGAGTGCATTCTTAGTGCTAACCTCTTTGGTATTCATATTTTTGTCCTTGTCCCCATAGAAAGATTCTACAATCTTTTGTTCTCTGGTTTGCTTCTTGCTTATGATGAACATGGTTTTTTAAATGAATCACTGCTTCTGGGGCACAGGGGGCTCTGTCCCACGGTTCTTGTGGCTAGAACTTGACGCTTTGTGTATTGTGGTCTCTGGTTCTTTCAGCCCAAAACTAAAATGCTGCAGCTTACCTGGTGCTGAGCTGGAGAGAAAGCAGAGGCCAGGTGAAGTTTTTCTGTGTTTCCCCAGTGTTACCCTGGAACTAGCAGCATCAAGTGTGGGGGAGGGATTATCTTGCTACAGGAGTTCTCCTCTCCTGAGCACAAGCAGGCTCAGTGGTTGGTGAATACAGTTAGTACTAGTGTCTTCTCGATTCCCCTGGGGTGCTGAGGCACATCTGGCCTCCTTGTGTTGGTAGTTGCAGACTCTACCCACTTGGGGCTCAGGATCTCCTCTCGGTTTCCTGAGGTGGGGCTGTCTGGGACAGCTCTGGTCCTGCACTTGTCCCCTTCAGCCACATAAAGAATGATCCCTCTCTTTGTGATTTTCCTAGCCTCATGAGATAAGAGACTGTTTATTCCTTTGTCTGATCTCACTGTTTCAGGATTTTTCCTCGGGAAATATTCTCTGGGTTTTTCAAGATCAACAAGGGGAAGGAGATCAAATTTACTGATCACTCCACCATCTTTGCTCCCAGGAGTTCAAGTAAGTCACTGCAGACATTTAATCTCTGGGCTGATAGTCTCAGCAATGGTTGCTGCAATTACCTGGGGTTCTGTGGCTCTCTCTCACTCACTTCCACTGGACTCCCATCCTGAACTGATGTGTTTGAGAATCCACACTGCTACTCCTTCATCCTGCCCAGGGTTTCTGGCTCTGCTTTGGTATGATGGGGTCTGATGTGGTACAGTCTATGTGCTGTGCACTTCTCCGGCCCCTTGGAACAGAGTCTTCCCATCTACCTTCAAGTTCATCCTTTGTTGGAAATCTGTCAGACTCTGTCTCCTATTGTATTATGCCACTCCAAAATTTGTTCAGATTATCTTTTTAGAGACATATGAAGGAGTTTGTCTTAGAGCTTTGGTGAGTACAAGCGATCACTCCTCCATCCTCTCCTTTGATATTTTTTCTTAGGAAGTTCAATGCTGATATGTTCGATTTCTTTTCTTTTTTTCTGAAATGGAGTTATTTAATTATTTTATTTTCTCCTCTATTACTCTGGGAATAGTACCTAAATGTTGTTTTGATTTCCTCTTTTTTGGTGGTGAATTCAGCTTTTTTTTGATGCTTGAATTTGGTTTCCTTCTTTTTAAAAAATCAAATTAACCAACACTTTATCTATTTTAATTTTTTTCCTATAAAACTCACTCTTTGTTTTGTTTATTAGTTCAATCGTTTTCTTAATTTTAATTTTGTTATTCCCTCATTTAGTTTTCAGAATTTCTAATTTGGTTTTTGATTGGGGATTTTTAATTTGTATTTTTTTCATAGCTTTTTCAGTTGTATGCCTGATTCATTGAACTCTTCTTTCTCTATTTTACTCATGTAAGCATTTGAAGATATAAAACTTTCATTAAGATACAGATAATATTGCAATGTGTCATGCCAGTGCAATAGCCTTTTTATGTATCCACCTGTTCCTCTTACATGCTCATTTTAGATGATATTCTGCTAAGACTTTGTTAAAACATAGTCTAGACTCTTAGCTGACAGAGTCAATGCAAAGAATTTAAATAGGAAGTGAACTCCCTGTAAAGATATATGATGAGAACTCCCTATTCAAAGTATTTCTGACAATTCATTGTTTGAAGAATTCTTTTTAACTTCTACCAAAGTCTTACTAAGGTCATTCTATATGAGAATTTATACACTTACCAGTCTCTTTTGAATTCTAATGGCATTCCCCCACTCTGATGTAATATATTATTAAAACCATGCAGAAAATAAAAGATTTTAAAGTTATAAAGGGCAATTGTTTTCTAATTCTCATGCCCCCCTCCAAAAAATTCATTCTGTTCAGAGAATCAAATGGCATTTCAATTAAACTTTCCAAAATGTTAAACTGCTGTTTGACTTTCTCAAGGACTTCAATTTATGAGAAACACACACATATGCATATATTAAGGACTTATTAAGTGTTAGGATCTATAGTAATTGTTGGGTATACAAATAAAAGCAAAAAGAAAGACAGTTTCTGCTCTTTCAAGGTTTATATTCCAATAGGAAAATATTGCACAGAAAAGGTAGCTAAAAATCTGCTTGGAGTCCGGGTGAAGGTACTTACAAACAGGATAGTGTTATAGTCCTAAAAGTCAGAAGTATACCTAGAAGGGTAATGAATGTTGAGTGATTTAGGTCTTTCCATAAAATGGAAGTTCTGGGAGAGGACTTGTCCAAGGAATTTCCAGAATGAGGAGAGCCCAGGTTCAGAGGGAGATTCTGGGGTGAGACTTTGATTGAGGCATGGTAATGAAGTCTAAAAAGCCAGTAGTAATGTTAAGAGAAGAATAAAGTTCCAGAAATGTCAGCCAACAGAATATTACATTTCTCTTTAATTTCAAAGAGTATTCAGCAGAAAATCTGGACAAATCTTTTCTATTTTGATTGATGACAATGAGTACAGTGATAAAGAAAACCTATATTATACTATAAATTATATAGTATTTCTATTTTTTATTCAAAATTACAACTACTAGGAAGGGAAGAAAGGACTTGACCTACTTTTTTACCTCCCTTAATATTAAAATTCTGGTACAATTCATTATACACACTGGGAAGTCAGTATATTTTTATTAGCAGTGTAGTAGCCTTCTAATTGACCTCTATATCTCTAGTCTCTCTGTTCTCCAGCCCATCCCCCACATGGCTGCCAAATGATATTGTTCTAGTACCAGCTTTACCATTTACCTTCCCTGCTCAAAAAGTTTTCCTGGCTCCCTCTTGGCATCCTATCCTAGGATAAAACATAAACTTGTGCGTTTGGCACTTGAAGGCTTTCATAGTCTTGACTCCTATGTACTGTTTCAAGCCAAATGGTCAATACTCCCTTTCATATTTAGTGCTTAATATTCCTTCTAAATTCTGCTCAAGCTGGCCTACTTACTGTGCCCTGTGACTGACCTTCTTTAAACTACTTCTGTGTCTTTACTCTGCTCCCAAAAAATGCTCTTGCCTCACTTCTGCTTCTTTGAAGTTTCCTTCAAGACTCAGTTCAGGTAACACCTTATGAAAGAGGCATATTTGTGTCATCTCTTCAATCCTAGATACGTGCGCTTTATGTCCAGCAAATTTATTCATATTTTACTTCGTATGCACACACGCACAATGTGTATATATGTTTGTATGTATGAGTGAATGATTGTGTGTTTATGTGTTTTTGTTCTGTTTGTTTATTTACTTGGGAGTGTATTGTTTCCCCTTAATTACATATCAGTGCCTTAAAAACAGGGACTGTCTTTGTCTTTGTTTCGTACTGTCTAAAATTACTCTTTGAAATATAGTAAGTGCTTAGTAATTGTCCACTGATGAAGAAATCAGCCAATCATGATGTCAATAAATTATGCAATTATAACAAATACTATGCAGTGGTATATAAAAGACTAGAATATTCAGGATCCCATTCCAGTGCCATCCCAATGGTGAAATTATAGTTCTCTCCTAAAAAAGAACAACAACAACAACAACACAGCCACATACAAAATAGGTCACAAGAGAGTTGAGAGGAAGCCTGCCATAAATTGCTGAGCTAAAATTCAGAAACAAATGAATTTCAAATCCAGACTCTGACAATACTGGCTTTGTGACCCTGGGCAAGTCACTTAAACTCTCAGTGCTCTAAGCAAATCTCTAAAACATAAATTCCACAACAGTTATTAATCTTCAGGGATAGAAGGAATTTCCTTATCAAGATTTCTCTAACCAATTAAATAGTTAAAGCAGATGAAAACCAAAACCAAACAACAAATGGACATTATACACACACACACACACAAGCACACACATGTGTGCATACACATACGCACACATATATATACACAGACATATATATGTGTATGTACTTGTGTATATGTGTGCATCTCTGTGTGTACATGCGTATATGCAGTATGGATATATGTTAGCTATTTCCCTGTACCAGTTTCAGAGACAGAATATCTAATGTACGTGTGTATACCAACAAGTTGAGTATTCATATGACCCTTTAAGCATCTTCTACATCCTTCTCACTTCCTACTTTGAAGTCCACATCATCATTGTGAATTCCCTGTTTAACATGGTGGATACCAAAATTGACAGTTTTATGATCTTGATTCATATTTCTACACAAACATTAAGACTAGTGAATTAAAGGATTTTGAGTTGGACATTTGATGAAAATTGAGATCAAGTAAATAAATTGGGAGGCTCATTTACTGGTTCCCACTAGATATGTTATTTCCTTCATATATTTTCACTTGGCAAGTGATCTCTAGAGCATCTGCCACTCATTGATTTTTTTACACAGTTTATTACCTATCATGTAATCATGAGGGAATGTACATTATTATTTCTATTGGTTGTTGTAAACTTTTGATCTTTACTTTCTTGTTTTCCCCCCAATCTCTGCCTTTGGTCCCCTTGTCTGTTTTCTCGTAATTTTTAAAAATTTTATTTTTAATTCTGAACTTAGACACTCAAACAAAATATTCCCATGTGCATAGCAGAAAATAAAAGCAGAGTTATGTATAAATCTATGAAATTTTCATTTCATATTCTTGGTTTTAAATATAAAAGCAAGCATATGTCTGTATGTGTGTATGTGTATATACATATATATGTATACATATATGTATCTGTACATACACACGCATACTCATATACTTATACGTACATACAGACACACATTTAAGACATTGTTTCCAAAACTGGGACAACTACATGGCAAGGTAGATAGAACCATGGGTCTACTGTCAGGAAACCCGAGTTCATATTCACACCTTACTGAGTTTGTGATCCTATTTAAGTCATTTAACTTCTGTCAACCTCAGTTTTCTTAATTATAAAATGAGGATAATAATAACATATCCCTTAAAGGATTGTTGTGATGATGAGATGAGGTAATAATTTCAAGCTTAACACAGTAACTGGCACATAGTAGGTCCTTAATAAATACGTGTTCCCTCTATTCCAAGAGATTTGCTCATCTTTATAATCTATGAACTTCTTTATGATGTATAAACATTGTTTTCTGATGTGTTCTGTGCATTTTTAAAGAAGGATAACAATGGCATCACTATTTTAGCCACTAGCCCTCCTCCTTTTATGTCTCTTAAATTTACTGGAAATGGGAAAAAAAAAAAAAAAACATTCCCTCAAAAAATAACAACAGCAACCTTATAACTAAAAGCATAGCCAAAGACAAGCAAAACGAATACATACAATCACTATGTGGAAAAGGTGTGACTCTGGACCTTTTAGTTCACCTTTCTTTGAAGAGACATGTAACATGGATCAGAAAAGGTCTTCTGGAAATGTTAATTATTGTTTTCCTTAGAGATCTTAAGTGATTCCAAGTTACTTTTCTTTACATTGTTTTTGCATTTGTACAAATTGTTCCTATTTTCTTCCTAACATTCTGCATCATTTCATACTTCCAGGATCCTCTAAAATCATCTCTTTTGTCATTGTTTATAGTATGTTACTAATCTGTATACCAAAATTAGTTCAGTTATTCTGCCAATGTCTAAGAAAAAAATCTATGGAAATTCCCTTAAATTATTCTTCTTTTATTTTAATTTCCCCCTGCTATTCTCTTCACAATCATAAACCTTGTGTTACTATTGACTGTTCCCTAAACAGCATTATCCTCCTTCTGGACCCACTCTCCCATCCCTGCCTGTTTTTCTTGTGAATTTGATTTATTCATAAACAAACTTTCACCCTCAAATATACACCTATGTTTAATCATCTTTTATCAATTTCTAATAAGAGTTAGAGTAAGATTCATTCAGTGTTCAATCTTGACACGGCCATTTTGTATTATCATTTTTATGCACTCCAATTATGAGGAATATCAAATTACATGTTCTTCTTCCTTCTTTACTAAACAAGTATATTCCTTCCCTTACAATTCACTTCTTTTTTGCCCATCATAAAAGATTCAGAACAGAATCAATCCACACTTGGGACATCTGATTTTCTTATTTATCTATCTTGCTATCTTGTAAAGACATGAACATTTAGGATGACAGTTTATTTCTTTTTCAATGTTTAGAATGTTATCACTAGATCATCATAGAAACCAATTCGAATTTTTACTTATTCTGTCTTAAGTAGATAGAGCCTCATATTCTATCCCATCAAGTATTAGTTTGAATCTTCATTTTTTCATCCACAGCATTAACTATCACTGCAAATTTTGTGTTTCTCACAGATTTGATGAGCATAACATATAGTATTTTATTTTAGTTATTGATAGAATTATTTAATTGCACAGGACCAAGGATAGATCCATGATTCTCTCCATCAGAAACCTTCAAAGTTGACAATCAACCATTAACAACTAGTGTTTGAGTTTCACCATTTAACTTGTTCCAAATTTATCTACTGACATGTGGATTGATCATGTCACTACCTCAGAACCTTTCAGCTGCTCCCTGCTGATTCTGAGACAAAATATGAACTTTTCAGCTTGATATTTAAGGATCTGCAAAATCTGGCACAAAATCTTGTATTGTTTCCCCATGGATCCTATTCTGATCACCTCAGATAAAAAGTGATTCATTTCTTCTTCAGATTTTTCGTGGAGTATTTTATAAGTGTTTTTAAAAATAGTTACATTCTAATTTTTCCTTCTTTCTTCTCTCTGTCTCTTTCCCCATATACATATATACACAGATAAACTATACACGCACCTATACATGCACACATAGATATGTTTATGTACACATATATCATAATTTAATGTTTATATTTTATTCTAACATGTTATTAATGCATACATGTGTGTATGTATGTATGTGTGTATTTTTCTATCTTGCTATCTATCCACTTTCATATGTCTTTTAACAATTAACTTAAAGTTGCACTGACTTTATGATATCCTGTTCATATATGATTGTGCACATGTGTGGATAGATCAATAGGTAGTAGTTTGACTGGCAGACAGACAGACAGGTAGATAGATACATAGACAGATAGCTAGATACATAGATAGATAGATGTAGGTTTTCTACTGTAGTATCCCTGGCTACCTTATGCCATATCATTGATCATCAAACCCAGATTTGGGAGCGAAAAAGGGGAGTGGATTAAAAAATATTCAAATGTGCTTGCCATACTCCATTTAAATTATTCTGGGTGACTTAATGGGGGAGACGAATAATTTTAGAAAGAATAAGCAGATTGAAGTTTAAGGCATGTCTACAATTAGTAATTTTCCATGTGAATCTTATCCTTTAGAACTAAATCTTATTCTCCCACATTTAATTACTTGGCTTACTTTTATTTATTTATGTATTTTTGCAGATCAATTGATGTCCTCTAGACATAAGTAGAAGCAAGAAAATAGAAAATAGTTACCAAGGTATACCTCATCTTGAATGTGGTACTTTACTTACTAAGACCTGGGGCCTACAAGATGATAATGCATGCTTCCTTTTATGACCACCATGAATTACAAAAATATAAATCTTTCCAGAGTTTAATTTTTGGATCATTAGTATCTTCCTGTGTTATTAGTCAAATGAAATACAATGAGATAAATGAAGTTGCTAATAAGCAGATAGAATGTTGAACTGGAAGAACAAAGATAGTATCCATTATGGCCACCACATAGACCATATCACATTGATTCTAACTTCTTATGCATATTATTACCATAGATTTTAATTACCCTATATGCATTTAAAACTGAATATAAGCAAAGCATGCTATTTACTTAGATACCTTTTGGCTTGTTCCCTGAATATGAACATATTATGTAGTTATCTTCCCTTTATGCCCATTATCCCTCATTCTATTCAGGATACTATCATTTTTATAGGCATTCAGATTCATAATTTTGGGGTCATATTTCTCTCTTCACTCTTTTGCCAATAATACTTGTACAATATTTTTTAAAAAAAATCAGTCTCCTCTTCACTACTCACTTGATGATTACCATAATTTGTGACCTCATCAAGTCTTTCCTCAACTGCTGTAACTGCCTCCTAATCGTGTCATGAATTCTAATCTCTCTTTTCTGCAATCTATCCTCCAATCATTTGCCAAAGTAATCTTCCTAAGTCATCAATATGTTTATTTCACTATCCTGCTCAAGAAGGTTTGCTGATTCACCCTTACCTCTAAGTCTGGGATTCTTAATTTTCCTTTTTTTTGTATCCTGGAAACTTTTAGTAGTCTGATGAAGCCTACAGGCTCCTTCTGAGAATAATGTTTCCAAATATGTAAAACTCAATTTCTGACAAAGGAAACTAGTCTCCATCAATGTAGTATAAGTGTTCCATCTTTCTTTTTCTGAATTAATACCTATTGTTCTTCATAATCTGCTTAATGTTTCAGACAAAAGGGTCTGCCTACTATTTCCAGAACTTAGTACTCATCTCAATCTAATGAGATAAATGTTGATTATGTTCCTACTATGTGCCAGGTAAAGTGCTATTGTTGCGTGGTTGTTTTTCAGTCTCAACTCTTCATGGCCCTTTTGGTGTTCTCTTGGCAAAGATACTGCCGCAGTTTGACATATTCTCTAGCTCATGTGATAGATAAGGAAACTGAGGCAAACCTGGTGAAGTGACTTGCCTGGGGACACTAAGCTAGTCAAACTCCTGGCCAGCACTCTAGCCACTGGCCATACAGCTGCCTTAGAGATATAAATGAGAAAAAAAAATCAGTCCCTACCTGAAAGGAGTTTTCAATCTAATGAGAAGACAACAAGCAAAGGAAAACCATGGAGTTGGTATGTATGGGGGTGGTGGAGGAGTGAAGGTTCTACATGTTGAGACAAAGCAGAGCTACAGATAAAAAGTTTAATGTAATAAAAGTCCTCCCTAAAAGAAGATTGGAAAGAATTTAGTGCTACATCCTCCAGGCCTCCAGTCAGAGAGGGAAGAAACTGTGTAAAGTAAGAAGGTGTTTTTGTTAGTAGCAAGGTAATGAGATTAAAAGAAATCAATTTATCCTTATGTCTCTGCAAAGTCTAACCTTTGACATATGCCTTTGATGAACACCTTCCTCAACTTTGCTTTTTAGATTTCTTAACTTTCTTCATGTCTTATAACCTAAGAGAAACCTTATGTGATCTCCTCAGTTGTTAGTGCTTCTCATCTCCTCTTCAAATTACATATATATGTATATATATATATATATATATGTGTGTGTGTGTGTGTGCATTTATATCTTTAATCTCAGTGGAAAGTAAGCCCATTAAAGACAGGAATTGCTCTTCATTTTGGTTTTGTATCCTTAATGAGTAGCATATTTGCAAACGCAAGTGTTTTGTTTAAGTAATGCTTATTATATGACTTATGTGGTTTATAAAATTTATATACTCTAAATAGTTTGTATGTTTTTGTAACATAGTCAAAAGAGTAATGGATTTGGGGTCATTGAACCTGGGTGAAAATTTGAGGTTGCTACTTGCTAGTTTTAGTTTACAAACTAGTTTTAGTTTGTTGGATAAGTCACTTTAGCTCTCTTGCCACGGTTTTTTCATTTGTAAATTGAAAAGTTTCAATTAAGTTATTTCTCAGTTCTACAAAAATGACATTATACTGTGGTCTATTCAAGCAAAAGACACATAATTGGTAAAAATAGAAACCACCTTCAGAGGAGAAGCAAAAGGAGAAAAAACATAAGAATGTTTCTAATTTAAGACTTGTCTAGTGAAAACCCATGGATTTTTTAGCCAAAAGAGTGTTTGGTTATATATAAAAATTGTTTTTGTAATATTATTTTTAGAGCAATAATCTCCCTCTGGAAATTAGTATTTAATTGAGCTCTTAATTGGTATAAATGTGCCTCCTCCTTGTAATTAGAAAATGCTTCAGGAATTTCTCCAAGAAGTGTCTTTATAAATTGCTCCAATGTACAATTATTGCATTTTTTTTTCATTTACAAATGACTAAGGCCATGTGTTTGTAAAAATTAAATGAAAGAGACAAACATAATTTAGGAAATTCTATGACATATCAAGTGTTTTCCAATCTTGGAAGGATAAATGTGTCATTATCAAGTACAATTTATTGTAATATAGTATAAAGAGGACTGGACCAGGACTCACGAGTGGAATCACTCTCTGACGTTGCTTCCAATGAGCTGAGGGATCTTGGGAAACTTCCTTAACTTTTCTGTACCGAATTTGCTTTCTTGTTAAAATGGCAAATTGGATCTGAAAGTTAAAGCTCCCTCTACTTATCAAATCATAAAGCTGTTTGTGTGTGTGTGTGTGTGTATGTGTGTGTGTGGGTGTGGGTGGGTGGGTGGGTGGGTGGGTGTGTGGGTGTGGGTGTGTAGGTGTGTTTGTGGAATACTTTTAAAAAATCAAAATTGTTTTATTCATTAAAGATATATGTAAATATATATAAAGAAAATAATACTTTTCAAGAGAAAATGATAAAGCTTTCTGTTCTGCATGTCTCAAAAGTATGCTAAATTAAATGAGAAAATGTATATAAAGCTCTTTGTAAACATCAATGTGACACAAATATCATCTATCCTCATAATCATAATTTCCCCAAGTTTATTAAAATAAAATGCACCAATTGTAGCTGTCATAACATTAAATTTAGTGCTTTAACCTAATTAAACTAGTTAGAATTGTAGTTTTTATGATCATTGTGATCACTGGGAAAACCTAATGATAATAATAAATACAATTTTATAACATTTTAAGGTTTGGAAAGTGCTTTATTTGTATTATGTCATTTGATCCTCAAAGCAGTGCTGTGTAGTAGGTGCTATTATTTTAGTCATTTACTCATGTTTTCTCATTTTACTGTAACTCATGTTACAGATAACAAAACTGAGACCAAGAGCTATTAGGTAGATTGCCTAGATTCACTTAGCTAGGAATTATATGAAGCATGAGTTTGAACTTAATTGTTTTTCTAAATCCAAGTCTAGAACACTATGCAGTATGCCACTGAGCTGCCTACATTCATTAATATGTAAGAAGTCATTTGAGAAGATGAATGTTAACTTTTAGCTCCCTTTTAAATTAATAAGTATTTACCCCAATAAGTTTTAATGCATTTTGTGATTTTCTCAATTATTTATATGCTATTAATATTGCAAATAAAACTGACAGATATTTTTCTAGGGCCGCTTTTTTTTCTGACAAACCTGAGAACATTTACAGCTTTGTGATCACTAATATGTAAGAATTTTAGTGTGTTTAGTGGTAGAAAAATCTTCAAAGACAGTTCATTTGACTGACTTGTGGGGAAAATGAAATATTCCTTATGAGCTAAGTTATTTTAAACCAGGTTCAGAACATTCATTTATATTGATACAGTGTGGAAAAAGATTTGTGACTACCCATCAGTTTTTTATAAGCCACACACATGCACACAGATAACCATAGCTTAGACCATAGCTATTTAGAGCTGTTAGGGAGAGTTGGATCTAAATTTATTGAACCTGAAGGTAGAATCAACAATCAATATTTTTAGACTGCCATTATTTGGATAAGTTTTATAGATAATAATTATAATTAGGTAGAAAAATAGTGGTAGGAGTTACACTAGATAAAGTTAAAGGTTCATTTTAATTAGCAAGATTCTATGAAATATAATGATTAAATTAAGGTCAGTTATAAGCAAAATTCATAGATATTATTTGTACCTTAACGAGTACGATGTTGAAAACTTTGGTGATAAAGCAAACAAAAGGATCTGTAATTACTGCCATTGAATATATTATTATGTAGGCATATTAATAAATATAATAACATGACAAGTTCCATTCATACCTAATAATTTTTATAAAGCTCAGAATAAATATGAAGACTGTATGAGAGTGCCACATGTGGTTTTTATTTTATTTTATTTTTTTTGGCTTAGCAAACATTTCCAATATAACCTCCATATAGTTCATGAGCAATGTATGTTTAAAGGCAGATAAATTTTCATTTACATTCTTTGTCATATTATTATATTTAAGCTCCACGAATTTCAACTGAGACGACATAGGTAAAATTCATTTTATATTTTAAACTAGAAAGTAAATGTCATCTTTTTCTTTGTCAATAGCTAAATTAATCTATAACCTCCTCAGTATGGGAAATCCTTCTATCAATGGAGATATTCACTTACCTATATCTTCTCATCTCCATGTGATTCTTGCCATTATTCTGTTTTAAAATTATTTTTAAAAAATCAATTAGCATTTCCCCTTGAATCTCTCCCCCTATTATGGGGAAAAAATAAAGCAAAATTCTTTAATAAATGCATACAGTCTAGCAAAACATATTGCAAAATAATTTTCCACACTTACCATGTCCATAAATTCATGTCTCACTAGGAATATCTAATCCTTCACCTCTCTGTCATGAGAGGAGAAACAATTTAAATCGTGGATCCTCTGGAATCATGCTTCATCATTACATCGATCAGAGCTCCTAAGTATTTTTAATTCTTTATCCATATAATGTTTTGCTATGTCATTTTTTTCCAGTTCTACGTAATTAAACTTTGTCCTAAATATTGCTGAAGTTCAGAGGACATTGTCATTAATTTCAATTAATACTCATTTACTTATCATTGCAATATAGATGAATTAGACTTAAAATACTGGCAGTTCATGGTGTTATGTGAATATTCAGAGCATTACTCTGAATACTTCAAGTAATTTTTTCTAGCCTGTGAACCATTTATGTATAGATTTTCATGAGGAAATAGCCTAAACCAACAGTTCTTTTGTGTATTTTTATATATGTTTGATGATTTATTAATTAATTAGACCTTAAAGAGTTGACAAGGACAATGAAAGATTAAATGACTTGTACAATGGTAAACAGCATTATAGACAGTGGAATTGTCACTTGTCAACAGAAAAGGTGTTAAGACATTATTAAGCCGCTAAAATGACTAAAAACCCAGTTTCAGAGAGATTATTCCAAGCTTAGAGTTTCTTTAATTCATTGGAAATACAAAGATCAAAATACTCTTCAAATTCCTGTGTTGTATGAGTCCTAATAAAAAGTCTATTTCTCTATTCTATGAGGAATAATAATTGCATTCTCATTCAGAAATAACACAATTCAATAGGCAAAGCAACGTCAATACTAGTTGTGTTAATTCGTATGCAAGACGTGGCTCACCCTATTATATTAAAAATGATATGCAGTTACAACTCCACTATGTAAAATTGACTAATAAAGAAAGTAATTTCAAGTGATAGGTAATCCCATTTGTATATCTTCAATTATATTTTATCTATGCTGTTCATTTTGCTATGTTAATCATTTTCTGACAATGGTAAAGCTGCAGGAGCTGGCTAACAATATCGTAGTCCCACAGAACAAAGTCATGTATGATGAGACTTTTGAGACAAAGGAAACATTTACCATGCTCTTGTATTCCTACTGAGACTGGCAGGTGAAGACTATACACAGGAAAATCAAGGCAGAAAGCAGAATCTCAGAAGAACATTGAATGCATGTCTGATAGGCAGAAAGAGCAACCCCAAACTGCATGAGTTGCCTTAAGGTACAGATGCAGAGAAATAAGTAGGAGTAAGTTAGCACTATCTGACTCTGAAACCTCAGAAGCCCTGATCTTGATACCTTGAACTCCGTCACCTTCTGACCTCCTGCCCTGTACAAGCACACTCAGAGGAAAAGAGGAAGAAAAGAAAACAGAACACAAGTGAAAAAAAAATACAATAATTCTAAGAAACCATATTCCTTTGGTTTCCTATCTCAAGTCTTGAGGGAATGTGGCAAGAGTAGCTTTATTTTGCTTAAAAGAGGTTAAAAAAAAAGTTAAAAAAAGATGACCTAGACCTAGTTCTGCTAAACTGTGTCATTTCACTATGATTTTACTTTAGGTTTTATTTTTTTTTTGTTTTTATTTTTTAAGATACGACATATATGCACTGATATTCATGATGTTTTATAGGTTATTAGAAATATTTTGAACTGATCTTTTTTATATCTTAAACACAGATACACACATGCATATATACACCTGTATATACATATACATGAATATGTGTGTATACATATGTATATATATATACAGATATATATATATATAATATACATATACTTATATATGATTTGTATTAACTGTATAGAAGAAAATGGGTGGAAGTTACAGACCCTAACTTTAGACTCATAAGGTGAAAAAAAAAAGGAAATAACTTTAAAGAATCTCAAAATCATCGATCAATTACCAATTTAAAATTCTACTTTAAGGCTGAAAGTTTGTAAATATTTTTACCCTCTTAATGAATTCACAAAAAAATAAAACAGGAATAGTTAGGAAAAAATTTTCTCAAAGTTATATGGTAATGTCTCATTATATAAAATTCTTTAAGTAAAGTTTTCAGCAATGCTTTATCAATTCAATTCTCTCTTTGTATGTATACACACATATATATTTACATATGTCTGTGTGTACGCATGTACATATACATATAATATCTACCATATGAGAGAGAAAGCATGAGACACTAGAGATTGTGAAAAAATATCCCTTCCCTTGATAATAAAATTAGACTATCTATCTATCTATCTGTGTGTCTATCATCTACTGAAAGAGAAAGAGAGAGAGAGAGAGAGAGAGAGAGAGAGAGAGAGCTTTAAGTGTTGTGAAGTGCTGCAGGCATATAATATAATATAATATAATGTGATGTAATGTAATATAATATAATATAATCCCCATTTTATAGAAGAAAAAACTCATAATGAGAGAGGTAAATTACTCACAGTCAGATAATATTTAAGTGTCTGAGAGAAGATATGATCTCCAAGGTCTTTCTCATTCCAAGTGAACACACTCTACACATACACAAACATTACCAGACACTGTGCTAAGTATTAAGGAAACAGATACTAGTCAAAAAAAAAAAAAAAAAAAGATGGCTAGTGGCCTAGAGGAGTTCACTTTCCAAAGGGAAATACAACATAGAAAAGTAGCTTCAAAAATCAGGAGGCGTGGAGATGAAGGCAGAAGGTAGAGATGAAGGTGGAATGGCTTCATAGTCCGGAAATGACAGAAGAAGAATGAAAGTTGAATAGATTTAACCTTTCCACAAAATGGAGGCTCCAGGAGGAAGTTGCCATTGTTAGATATGGAGAATGCCTTGGAGAGGGATTTTCCACGGTGAATGGACTGTGGGTAAGAAGATATTTCAGAATTCAAGCCTTCAAGCATTGAGGGAATATTCAGGATGATTCAACAGTGGAGGTGTATGGTTTTGAAGTTCAGAGGAAGCCAGTAAAAGTTGGGAAAAGAAGTTCCTTACATCTTAACAGTGTAGAACTGGGAGCAAATGGGTTCTAAGTTTTCTTTGTCTCCTGGAGCTACCCAGTTTACTTTTGGTTAACTGGAATTTGAAAGATTTTGTTTTTCCTAATAATGAGGTAAAATTAGCCTCTCTAACTTCCAACCATCATTTCTATCTGTACTCTTTGTGGCCAAGCAGAATGCTTAAAACAAGGGTGGAGAAATCTGTGGTTTTGAGGCCAAGTGTAGCCCTCTAAATCCTCAAGTACAGCCCTTTGACTGAATGCAAACTTCACAGAACAAATCCCCTTAATAAAACGATTTGTTCTGTAAAATTTGAATTCAGTCAGAACATGAGACTCAGTGACCTGGAAGGACACATAGGCCTTCAGGGCTGCAGGGTCCCCAGTCCTGGAGGCTAATGATCTTTAGTTTATTCAACCAACCCTGTAAATGCGCTCAAAAAGAACTATAAGGGGAAAAAATAATTGTATCACCATTTTGGTTCTACTTCTGGAATATAGTAGCTTGCCAATCTCTTTCATCAATTCAATTCTGTGTGTACACACAAACGAGCACACACACACACATACATACCTATATGTATGTATTTACATATGTGTCTGTGATGTCCAAAACTCAATATCTGATTTCAAAAGTGTTGAAACTAGGAATAGTACAACAAATCTGTTGTCTTCTTCACTCTTCATAATGTATCTCTTTCTCATAAGGCATATTGTATTATCTGTTTTGGTTGCCATGCCATACTATTGAACATGGATTTCACAAAAGTACCCATGTCCTTTTTTCCCTACAAAAATGAGTATAGGCATCCTTTCTCTGCTTTATATTAATTCAGTTGTTTTTTTTTCTTGTTTTTTTTTTTGAGAGGTAAAAATATTTATTTTGAAAACTAGAAAACAAGAGATCACAGGCACAATTATGCACATCTTGTGAAAATCATATTTACATACACAAGAATTTGCTTTCCAGAATTTTTTAGGAGAGAATTCTTATTTTTTTAATATAAATTTATTTATTTAACTCTTTACATTCATTTTCACAAAATTTTGGGTTCCAAATTTTCTTCCCATTTGTCCCCTTCCCCCACTTCAATACACTGAGCATTCTAATTTCCCCTATCACCACTCTGCCCTCTCATATATCATCCCTCCCTTTCCTTGTCCCCATCTTCTCTTTTGTTCTGTAGGGCCAGATGACTTTCTATTCCTCATTAACTTTATGTCTTATTTCCTAGTAGGAAGAACAATACCTGACAGTTGTTCCTAAAACTTTGAGTTCCAAATTCTCCCCATCCCTCTCTCCCCAACCATTCCCTTCTGGAAGGCAAGCAATTCAATATAGGCCCTATCTGTGTGGTTTTGCAAATGACTTCGATAATAGTTGTATTGTGTAAGACTAAGTATATTTCCCTCCATCCTATCCTACCCCCCATTCTTTCTGTTTTCTCTTTTGATCGTGTCCCTCCCCAAGAGGGTTGACTTCAAACTGCTCCCTCCTCCCATTGCCCTCCCTTCCATCATCCCCCCCACCCTGCTTATCTCCTTATCCCCTACTTTCCTGTATTGTAAGATAGGTTTTCATACCAAAAAGAGTGTACATTTTATTCCTTCCATTAGTCGAATGTGATGAGAGTAAACTTCATGTTTTTTTCTCAGCTCTCTTCTTTTTCCCTCTACTAAAAAGTATCCTGCTTGCCTCTTTCATGAGAGATACTTTGCCCCATTCCATTTCACCTTCTCTCTTTCCACTACATTTCTCTTATACATTTACCTTAGTTTTTTAAGACATGATATGATTTAAGATATGATCCCATCCTATTCAATTCACTCTGTGATCTCTGTCTCTATGTGTGCATGCATGTCTGTGTGCATGTGTGTGCATGTGTGTGTATGTGTGTGTGTAATCCCACCAACTACCCAGATACTAAAAAGTTTCAAGAGTTACAAATATTGTCTTTCCATGTAGGCATGTAAACAGTTCACTTTTGGTAAGTCCCTTATGACTTCTCTTTGCTGTTTACTTTTTCATGCTTCTTCTCATTCTTGGGTTTGAAAGTCAAATTTTCTTTTCAACTCTGGTCTTTTCATCAAGAATGCTTGAAAGTCCTCTATTTCATTGAAAGACCATATTTTCCCCTGAACTATTGTACTCAGTTTTGCTGGATAGGTGATTCTTGGTTTGAGTCCTAGTTTCTTTGACTTCTAGAATATCACATTCCATGCCCTTCTATCCCTTAAGGTAGAAGCTGCAAGATCTTGTGTTATCCTGATTGTATTTCCACAATACTGTAATTGTTTCTTTCTAGCTGCCTGCAATGTTTTCTCCTTGACCTGGGAATTCTGGAATTTGGCCACAATGTTCCTAGGAGTTTCTCTTTTTGGATCTCTTTTAGGTGGTGATCAGTGGATTCTTTCAGTAATTATTTTGCCCTCTGGTTCTAGAATATCAGGGAAGTTTTCCTTGATAATTTCATGAAAGATGATGTCTAGGCTCTTTTATTGATCATGGCTTTCAGGTAGTCCCATAATTTTTAAACTGTCTCTCTTAGATCTATTTTCCAGGTCAGTTGTTTTTCCAATGAGATATTTCACATTATCTTCCATTTTTTCATTCTTTTGGTTTTGTTTTGTGATTTCTTGGTTTCTCAGAAACTCATTAGCCTCCATCTGTTCCATTCTAATCTTGAGATAATTATTTTCTTCAGTGAGCTTTTGAACCTCTTTTTCCATTTGGCTAATTCTGCTTTTGAAAGCACTCTTCTCCTCATTAGTTTTTTGAACCTCTTTTACCAATTGAGTTAACCTATTTTTCAAGGTGTTATTTTCTTCAGCATTTTTTTGGGTCTCCTTTACCAAGGTATTGACTTGTTTTTCATGTTTTTCTTGCATCTCTCTCATTTCTCTTCTTTTTCCTCCACCTGTCTAACTTGATTTTCAAAATTCTTTTTGACCTCTCCGATGTCCTGAGCCCATCTGATATCTGTTTTGGATGTTTCGAATATAGAGCCCTTAACTTCTATGTCTTTACCTGATGCTAAGCATTGTTCTTCCTCATCAAAAAGGAAAGGAGGAAACATCTGTTTACCAAAAAAGTAAACTTCTATGGTCTTATTTTTTTTCTCTTTTCTGGGCATTTTCCCAGTCAGTTACTTGACTTCTGAAATTCCTCTCCACCCCAGCCTCACCTCTATATCTTCCCAGCTGGTGCTTGGGGTCTGAGATTTGAATGCTGCTTCCCAGACTCAGGGCTTTCAGCTTGGGGTGGGGCTGCTATTCAGTGGTATTAAGTTCAGGTGCTCAGGTGAGGGCAGAGCCGCCTCACAGGTCTTAGTTCCCTCAGGGGGTTTTTGTGGAGGTCCTGCCTGCTTTGGGAGTTTCTGGCTGCTTCCCCTGCCACTTCCCCTGCCACTTCCTCTCAAGGGGTCCTGAGTTATGGAGACACCCCGCTCGCCTCTCGGGACAGCCCAGGAGTCTCTCTCCCTTACCTGTAGTGCCTGTGGGTGGAGGAACCCTTGCGGCCACCAGAGATGGCATCCCTGAAGTCTGCTCTGATCTGCTCCTCTTGGGGCCATGGGGCCAAGGCAGGGCTGGTCTCTGCTCCAGGTCAGGTGCATGATGGACCCCTGGGTTCTGTTTTTCAGGGCTCTCTGGAACAGAAATCTCCTCCACTCCGTTGCTGTGCAGCTTCCACTGCTCCAGAATTTGGTGGAAGCTCCTCTTTACAGGTAATTATGGGCTGTGGGTTTGGCGCTAGCATATGTGAATCTTTTTACTCTGCCATCTTGTGTCCTCCTCAGTTGTTGTTTTTAACTCATATAAGATTTTTCATTTCTCCTATTGAATTTCACTTATTAGATTTAATTCAACATTTTAGGCTTTTGGGATATTATTTTATTTCTGACTTGTTTTACTACATTAATAATCCATAATTTTGATGTTATCTGCAGACATGATAAGTTTGTTTTTATATATTTTTATGAAAATTTCTGGAAAAAAACATCAGAAAAAGGGAAAACAGAGCAAAGAACAAATTCTTGAATCTCCTCACTAGATGGCCTACTCTTAATGTTGAAATTCATTCATTCATTAGTTAACAAAATTGATTATAATTTGGTTTAATTGTCAAGCTAGTCTCAAATCTGGGTAGCTGTAGAATCATCCAGAACAAACATTTATCTTGTCCACAAGTGTCTTTAGTATTTTCCTTGCCTAGTGTAGCAGTACAGCTAACAGGGAGGGCATTAATCTGACCAAGACTATTATTTTTAAAAATTTAAGTGATTCATGGTGACCACCGTTTTATTTTTTAAATGTAGACAAATAATCTTTTTAAGTAATACATTTTAGAATTTAGTCAGTAATAAATATCAAGGTTAGTGGTCCATGGAGTCTGCAAAATCTACCTTCATTAATGTTTTTAACAAAGAAAAATAATTGCATACCTTTTCTTTTGCACCCTTTCCTTTTTCTTCTGATTAAAAAAAAATCAATTATACAGGCTCGTTCTATGAAGGACTAATAAAATCTCCAAAGCAGAGGGTAATTCAGAGACCATCTTACCCAACTTCACCTTAAAAAGAATTCCAAATGAGGAGTCAGAGTAAAATTCTTACTTTCTCAGGACTTTTTTTTGTTGTATAGGAAAATTTTCCTCACACCATGCTCTCTGCCCCCCTTTCTAACTCTAGCCATTATTCCTAAGTCTGTCTTAATAAAGTCAGTATAGTATTTTGATTCTTCTTCCATATAATAATCTTTCACATATTTGAAGATGACTATCAAATACCCATTAAATCTTTTCTTCTATAGCCTAGGTATCACTAACTCTCTCAATTGATATGGGTGATTTCAAGGCCCTTGAAAATCCTGCTTATTTCATATCAAACTCCTAATTAGTTAAATCCCTAAGGCCCTATTCAGAGATGAGACTTCCATCCTTTTGTAGCATATGAGTTCTTGAGAGCAAGGACAGTCTTATAGCAGATAGTTAATAAATGTTTGTCAATTGAATATTGATTATATCTGTGAATATGATTTGATTTTAAGCCCAAGTGTAACATGTTTTTCTTCTGTTTATCCCTATCAGTGTTCCTTTTAGATGTTTATCAAGGTTCTTGCCTAATGACATTTTTTAAAATTTATTTATTTATTTAACTTTCTACATTCATTTTGACAAAATTTTGGGTTCCAAATTTATTTCCCATTTATCCCGTCCCACCACCCCAATACACCAAGCAATCTAATTTTCCCTATCACCAATCTGCCCTCTCTTCTATCATCGCTCCCTTCTCTTGTCCCCATCATCTCTTTTGTCCTGTAGGGCCAGATGATTTTCTATTCCCCATTAATTGTATTTCTTATTTCCTAGTAGCAAGAACAATACTCAACAGTTGCTCCTAAAACTTTCAGTTCCACATTCTCCCCACCCCCTCCCTCCCCACCCATTCCTTTTGGGAAGGCAGGCAATTCAATATAAGCCATATCTGTGTAGTTTTGCAAATGACTTCTATAACAGTCATGTTGTATAAGACTAAATGTGTTTCCCTCCATCCTGTTCTGCCCCCCATTTTTTCTATTCGGTCTTTTGATCCTGTCCCTCCCCAGGAGTGTTGACTTCAAATTGCTCCCTTCTTCCATTGCCCTCCCTTCCATCATCCCTCCCTCCCTGCTTCTCTCCTTCTTCCCATTTTTCTGTACTGTAAGACAGGTTTTCATACCAAAATGAGTATGCATTTTATTCCTTCCTTTAGTCGAATGTGATGAAGGTAAACTTCATGTTTTTCTCTCAGCTCTCCTCTTTTCCCTCCACTAAAAAGTCTCCTGCTTGCCTCTTGAATGAGAGATAATTTACCCCATTTCTTTTCACCCTCTCTCCTCCCACTACATTTCTCTCTCACCATTTACCTTAATTTTTTTTCAGATATGGTCAAATCCTATGCAATTCACTCTGTGCTCTCTGTCTCTTTGTGTGCATGCTTGTGTGTATGTGTGTCTGCATGCATGCATGTACGTGTGTGTGTGTGTGTATGTCTGTGTGTGGTCCCACCAACTACCCAGATACCGAAACGTTTTAAGAGTTACAAATATTGTCTTTCCATGTAGGAATGTAAACAGTTCACTTTTGGTAAGTCCCTTATGACTTCTCTTTGCTGTTTACTTTTTCATGCTTCTTCTCATTCTTGTGTTTGAAAGTCAAAATTTTCTTTTCAGCTCTGGTCTTTTCATCAAGAATGCTTGAAAGTCCTCTGTTTCCTTGAAAGACCATATTTTCCCCCTGAAAGTATTATACTCAGTTTTGCTGGGTAGGTGATTCTTAGTTTTAGTCTTAGTTCCTTTGACTTCTGGAATATCCAATTCCACACCCTTCGAAACCTTAATGTAGAAGCTGCTAGATCTTGTGTTATCCTGATTGTATTTCCACAATACTGGAATTGTTTCTTTCTAGCTGCTTGCAAGATTTTCTCCTTGGCCTGGGAACTCTGGAATTTGGGCACAATGTTCCTAGGAGTTTCTCTTTTTGGATCTCTTTCAGGCAGTGATCAATGGATTCCTTCAATAATTATTTTACCCACTGGTTCTAGAATCTCAGGGCAGGTTTCCTTGATAATTTCATGAAAGATGATGTCTACGCTCTTTTATTGATCATGGCTTTCAGGTAATCCCATAATTTTTGAATTATCTCTCCTGGATATATTTTCCAGGTCAGTTGTTTTTCCCATGAGATATTTCACATTCTCTTCCATTTTGTCATTTTTTGGTTTGTTTTATGATTTCTTGGTTTCTCAGAAAGTCATTAGCCTCCATCTGTTCCATTCTAATTTTGAAAGAACTATTATCTTCAGTGAGCTTTTGAACCTCTTTTTCCATTTGGCTAATTCTGCTTTTGAAAGCATTCTTCTCCTCTTTGGCTTTTTGAACCTCTTTTGCCAATTGAGTTAAACTATTTTTCAAGGTGTTATTTTCTTCATCATTTTTTTGAGTCTCCTTTAGCAGGATATTGACCTGTTTTTCATGCTTTTCTTGCATCTCTCTCATTTCTCTTCCCAGTTTTTCTTCCACCTGTCTAACTTTATTTTCAAAATCAGCTCTTCCATGGCCTGAACCCACTGGACATCCACCTCGGATGTCTGAGATAGAGTGGCCCCAACCTCCACATCTTTCCCTGATGGCAAGCATTGTATTTCATCATCAGAAATGAAAGGAGGAAGGAACATCTCTTCCCCAATAAAGTAGCTCTCTATGGTCTTATTCTGCTTCCTTTTTTTGGGCATTTTCCCAGCCAGTTACTTGACTTCTGAGATTCCTCTCCACCCCTGCCTAGATCTACCCAGCTAGTGCTTTGGGTCTTAGATTCAAATGCTGCTTCCCAGTCTCAGGGCTATCCAGGGCGAGAGCGGCTGCTATTCAATGTGAGCTTAAGTTCTGGTGCTTGGGTTGGGGCAGAGCCACCTCCCAGGCTCAGTTACCTCAGGGGCTTTATGCAGAGACCTTTGGTAATGGAGCTCCTGTCTGCTGGGGGAGTCCCAGCCACCACTGCCTCTGCTGCTGCCTCCCAAGGGGACCCGAGTCATAGAGACATCCCGCTCCCCTCTCGGCCAGCCCAGAAGTCTCTCTCACTGACCTGTAGCACGTGTGGGTGGAGGCAACTTCAGGGCCCCTGGAGGTTCCGTCCCTGAAGCCTGCTCAGATCTGCTGCTCTGGGGCTGCGGCCAGGGTAGCACAGGGGTGGGCTACGCTTTCCGGGGCGCGACGGACCCCTGGGGACATCTCTCCAGGGCTCTCTAAAACGGAAATATCTTCCACTGTGTTTCTGTGCGCCTTGCAGTGATCCAGAATTTGTGGGAAGTTCTTCTTGCAGGAAATTTATGGGCTGTGGATTCGGAGCTAGCATATGTGAGTCTTTCTACTCCGCCCTCTTGGCTCCTCCCCCCACCTAATGACATTTTTGTGAATTCCGTAAGATGATGATGATGATGATGACAACGACCATGATGATGATGTTTGTGTGTTTGTGTGTGTGTGTGTGTGTGTGTTAATGACGTGCACCTGTGATTTCATTGGTGTAGGTCATTTAAGGCAGAGAAAAATCCTCTTCCAAGTAATACTGGTAATTCTTCTGAATGTTGTTGTCTTTAGGAGCTGTAGAGAAGTCCTAAAAGTTCAAGCAACTTACCCAGGAGACTGGAAGACTTGCACTCACATTTTCCTGCCATTGAGGTCAACTTTTTACCTACTGTGCCAGGCTGCTTCTCATATTTATGTCCATAAGATACTTGTATTTATTCCTAATAAGGGCTGATACCTGTATATTAGCATGATGGTGAGATGAGACACAAGCGAAAAGAAAAAAACAAAAACTAATTCTCAGTTTAGCTCTATAAGTTATTATCAAAACTCGACCATTTATTCTTTAAGTATCAGTTGGTTTCACCCTAAAGTAAGATAGGATAGAGACTGGATTCATGCTTTTATTGGTGTATGAAGCTCTGAGGAATGAAATCTAGCAATGTCAGTGAAAACATTTTCTGTAGTTTTTAGTTTTGAGACAGTTCGATGACATTGTACATAAATTTGTGGACTCAGAGTCAAGAAGGCCTGGGTTTGAATATTGTGTCAGCTATTTGTCACCTATGTAGTCCTGTGCAAGTCACTTAATGTCTCTGAACCTCTGTTTTCTTATCTTTAAAATGGGGGTAATAATAGTACCTGCCCCCCAGGACTGTTTTTAGGGTTAATTGTGAAGTGCTTTGCAAACCTTAAACTGCAATGGAAATATTAGCTAGGATCATTATTTTGTAAAGTTGCTTAAAAAATTATGAAGTTAAGTGACTTGACCAAGGTCACAATTCAATAAATAATAGAGACATAACTGTTAAATGAGCTGTTGCATGTGATTAAAAGGATTTACTATCCCCATCTAATAATATTGGGAGAATCAGTTGAAACTGCATGAGTAAAAACACTTTTCCAAAAATATTTTTCAAATATAAGATATCATTGTTGCTTCCTTTCAACCAAGTAAGGCAGTTTGCTCAGCCTTTTTGTACATACAAATGTGGATAAAATTCATTCTTTGTCTGTAAAAAGTTTTCAATCTCTTTTGGGGGATGGTTGTCATATACAAATACTTATACTATAAATGTAAAGCAAAAGATAGTAGGTATCAGAATGATGAAATGACTAATCTTAAATGGATCTTTAATTTACTCACTGCTTGGCGTTGCTTTGCTTAATTACAAAGTAACGTTTTTGAGGATCTTAGCATGGTTCATGAAACATAGTAAGCTCTTAAAAATGTCTTATTTACCTTTGTGCATATCTAATTATCCTCAATTTCATTTAAGTGTGTAGATCAAGTTGACATTCCATTATTCTAAATATATCCTGGAATAACTTAAAGCTGCTAGATATTTTAGGTTTGCTCTGATTTATAGATCACTGGGCCCAAGTTCTATCTCTTAAATACTGTCACATACCAAAAATAATCAGAACCCTAGTTCCATTAGAAAATCCATGCAATGTCACTAACTGGAAGAAGGTATTGATTCGAGCATTTTGCTCTGAAATTACACAGCTGAAAAGGGCCTTGTTCTTCTAACTCTGAACCAATGACCTCATTGATTTCTGCCTGACTCCTGGAATCTATGCATGTTGCTTTGTTAAGATTCCTCTGTCAATCTCAATTCTGGATAAAGTGTTTTCCTCTTCTATGAAGTCATTTCTTACCTATCCAGTTCCTATAACCAAGTTGATTCCAATATCCCATTTAAAGGATTTAAAGTAAATGATTCATTTACTCTGGAATTTTTATCTTCCTACATTTTTGGTACTCATCATGCATTCTGATTTGTCTTATATGATAATTGCCAATTGCATATGTGCATGAAAAGTGACATACAAGATGCAATAAAGGCCTTAATGCCTGGAAATTAGGATTAACAGGTGGACAACCTGATTAATATGTTCATGTGCATAACTAGAGGGATACCTCTTGGATATTTATTTAACAATTTTTTTTTTAATCCAATGTATTTTTCAAGATTGATGTCACATTATTCCCCTTCATTTATTCTACATTCTAGCCAAGCTACTAGCCTGGATGACTTTTGAACTCCCACTTCTCTGTCTTTGTATGTGTTTACTTTGCTTTAGCATCTCACATTTGCTTCTTGGAATGCCTAGGTATTTTTATTCATTTGGGGTGCTACCTCCAAACAAAGTATGCCCTAATTTTCTTCAGATCTTAGTTCTCTCTTCCTCAAAGTTATATTTATCTATACATGTGTTCTACTCTTCAGTAGAATCTTCTTGAGGGCATTTTTGTCTTTCTACTCACCTAATCTGGTATTGTATCTCACAATAAGATCATGTATCTATATTTGGAAGGAATATCAAGAAAAATCTTGTCCAGGGCCCTCGTTTGATTTATAAGGAAATCAAGGTTTATGTAGGTTGAATGACTTACCCAAAGTAACAAAGCAATAAGGGGCAACAATAAAATGCCCAGAACTAGTGGGTAACTACATGGTATACTGGATAGATCTCTAATCCTGTAGTCTGGGAATACCTGAATTCAAATCTGGTCTCAGCATCTGTATAACTCTGGTCAAGGCATTTAATCTCTGTTGTCCTCAGTTAACTTAGCTGTGAAATAGTAATATTAACAACATTTATTTTGCAAGGTTGTTTTAAATATTAAATTTGAAATATTTGTACAGTATTTAGCACAGTACCTGAAACATAGTAAGTTTTATGTAAATTTTAATTGTTTTTGTTGTTTTTATATTAGAGAAATTTCACTGGCATTTTGGCTTCTTTTGCTTAGTTAAAACATTGTTATTTTCCATTTAAATGCTTTTACTCTATTCTACCATTAATTAAGCTATAGTGAAAAAATATCAAATTCATTACACTTACTTGTTTTGATTTCTTCAAATTAATTTATCTGAAAATGTTTGCTTTTTGTGATGAGTATGTTTGTAAGACTCAACAGTAGTACAAAGAAAAACATCACAACATGTAGAAATTTTCTCTCCCATTGTACTGGTACCTAATCTTCACATCCATTAAAATGAGTCCCAATATTAAAGATGTCATAACAGCTCCATCAATGTTAAAAGTAAATTCTAATTCATTCCTCAACCAATTGCTCAATTTCCTTAGTCCGTAAAAACTTAGAATCTATTTTTATTTCTCCTCTGATCATAGTCTTTGAAGAGTTTATGACAAAATCATAAAGATCATGCCAAAAGCATACTACAGAATAAAGATATAGATATAGATACATATATACATGTATGTATATAATGTATGTATATGTGCATATGTGTATATATATATATATATATATATATATATGCATTCCATCAAATTTTTCCTACATTAGCACATTTGTTCAACTTCCTGATGAAGAAAGCTAGGTTTCATGGTGGTTAGAGACTTGGATTTAGCCTTAGGAATACCTAACTTCATATCTGGCCTCATACACCCCCTGAATGTTTGACCTGTGACAAGTCACTTGACTTTTGTCTGCTTCTCTTTTATCATTTTTAAAATTGAACAATAATACACCTACTTCCAAGAGTTGCTTTGAATATAAAATAAGACTTACTTATTAATAACTTTGGTATCCTAAGTATTATATAAATGTTTCTTCTTCTTGAATGGCAGTTGAAAAGGGGTTTCTATTTTATCTTCATGACTGCAATGAGATCAACTTTTCTGTCAGGTGAGTAAACCATTTTGAAACACCTACTGCACATTACAATGTCAAGGTGAAAATGTTTCTTTATTATGGTTTATTTAAGCAAAAAATTAGAGCCAATTGCTCTCCCATTTTATTTATTTATTTATTATAATTCTCTTTTTAAAAAATTATTAAGTTTTTTTAATTTTCCTTTCTAAAATTTATTTATTTTGATTGTCAACATTTATTTCCGCAAGAACATTTATTCCAAATTTTCTCCCCATCTCTCCCCTCCCCCACCCAACACTGTGCATTCTGATTACACTTCCCCCAGTCTGTCCTCCCTTCTCTCACACCCCCCTTCCCTATTTCTCATCTCTCTTTTCTTGTACGGCAAGATAGATTTCTATAACCTATTACCTCTATTTCTTATTTCCCAGTTGCATGCAAAAACAGTTCTCAACTTTTGTTCCTAAAACTCTGAATTAAACTTCTTTCCCTTCCTCCCTCCCTACCCATCCCCACCGAGAAGTCAAGTCATTCAATATGCACTATATATGTGCAGTTATACGAAGGACTTACATAATAGTCATGTTGCAAAAGACTATATTTCCTTCATCCTACCCTGTCCCCCATTTACTCTATTCTGTCTTTTGACCTTGACCATCCCTAAAAGTGTTTGCTTCTAATTACTCCCTCCTCCATTTTCCCTCCCTTCTATCATCCCTCCCACACCCTACTTAACCTGTTGTTCCCCTGCTTTTCTGTAGGGGAAGTTAGATTTTCATACCAAATTGAGTGCTCATGTTATTCCCTCCTTAAGACAAATGTGACAAGAGTAAGATTTACTTTTTACCTCTCACCTTCACCCTTTCCCCATTTATTGAAAAAGCTTTTTCTTGCCTCTTTTATGAAAGGTAATTTCCATTTCTCTCTCTTCCCAAAATATTCCTCTCTCAACCCTTAATTTAATTCTTTAGATATCATCTCTTCCTATTCAATTGACCCTGTGTCCTTTCTATATATGTGTATAATCCCTCCAACAACCCAAATACTGAGAAAAGTCTCAAGAGTTATAAATATTTTCTTTCCATGTAGGAATGTAAACAGTTCAAGTTTGGTGAGTGCCTTAGGATTTCTCTTTCCTGTTTACCTTTTCATGCTTCTCTTGATTCTTGTGTTTGAAAGACAATTTTTCTATTCACTTCTTTCTTTTTCATAAAAAGGGCTTGAAAGTCCTCTCTTTCATTGAATGACCATTTTTTTTCCCCTGAAGTATTAAACTCAGTTTTGTTGGGTGGGTAATAGTTTTGGTTTTAATCCTAGTTCCTTTGTCATCTGAAATATCATCTTCCAAGTGCTTTGTTCCCTTAATACGGAAGCTGCTAAATCTTGTGTTACCCTAATTGTATTTCCACAATACTTGAATTGTTTTTTTTTTTTTTTTTTTTTCTGGCTGCTTGCAATACTTTCTCTTTGACCTGGAAACTCTGGAATTTTACTGTAGTATTCCTAGGAGTTTTTCTTTTCAGATCTCTTTCAGGAGGTGATTGGTGGATACTTTCAAAATATATTTTACCCTCCAGTTCTAGAATATCAGGGCAGTAGTCCTTGATAATTTCATGAAAGATGATGTCTAGATTCTTTTTTTCATCTTGGCTTTCAAATAGTCCCATAATTTTTAAATTGTCTGTCCTGGATCTATTTTCCAGGTCAGTTGTTTTTCCAATGAGATATTTCACACTATCTTCCATTATTTCATTCTTTTGGTTTTGTTTGGTGATTTCTTGGTTTCTTATGAAGTCATTAGCCTCCATCTGTTCCATTCTTATTTTGAAAGAACTATTTTCTTCAGTGAGCTTTTGAAGCTCCTTTTCCATTTGACTAATTCTGCTTTGTAGAATATTCTTCCCCTCGTTGACTTTTTGGCCGTCTTTTGACATTTGGATAAGTCTATTTTTAAAGGTTTTTATTTTTATTTTTATTTTCTTCAGCATTTTTGGACCTCCTTTAGCAAGCTGTTCACTCACTTTTTCATGATTGTCTTGCATGACTCTCATTTGTCTTCCCATTTTTTCCCAACAACTCTTACTTGATTTTCACAATGGTTTTTGAGCTCATACATGGCCTGAGATCATTTCATATTTATTTTGGAGGTTTTGGATTAGATGCCTTGACTTTTATATCCTCTTTCATGGTATGTCTTGTTCTTTCTCATCTGAAATGATGGAAGAACATACCTATTTTCCAAGAGAGTAACCTTCTGTAATCTTATTTTATTTTCCTTTTCTGGACTTTTTCCCAGACAGTTATTGGTTTTTGAATCTTTTATCAAGTGGATGGTACACTTTAGGTACCTGTAAGTTTTTAGTTCCTCCAAGGTGGCACAAACTAGGGAGAGGAATTACTCTTCTCCTGGCCTGCACTGTTCTATGGGAGTAACCACAAACTTTTCTGTTCAGGATGTATAAGTAGGGTTCCTTCTCCACAACCACCTCCAGCTCCACCACTCAGGGCTGAGGTTCAGATCAGCTGCACAATTCTCGCAGGGTCTTAAGGCAGAAGGCTCCAAAAATGAAGGCTGTGCCTCAGGGACTTCTGCTACCCTGGGGCCCAGGGCTAGGCCTTGACCCTGCTTCCTTCTCACCCATATGAAAGAGGTTTTCCACTGACCTTTGAAATTGTCTTTGGCACTTATGGGTTGAGTAATCTGGGAACCACAGCCGCTACCCAAGATTTCATGACTGCTCTAGTCCTGTCTCTGCTGCACTGAGCTGCCAATGCTGGGCTGCAGTACCCTCTGAGCCCAATGTGATCCACCTTTCCTGTTGGCTTTCCAGTCTGTCTTGACCTGGAAATCTCTTTCACTCTGTTATTTTGTGGTTTCTGCTGCTCTAATTCTTTTAGAGTCATTTTTTTACACGTATTTCAAGAACTTTGGAGTAGAGTTAGAGGACGTCCGTTCTTCTACTCTATCATCTTGGCTCTGCCCCTCACACCGAAAATCTGGGTCTTATAGATCACATTAAAAACTAAACAAAGCAAAAATGAACCTTATTGCTACAGAATAGTTTAAAATTCAAAGACTTGGATTATTTTGCATTGTTTTGGTCACCAGAACTCTAATGGAGAACAGTGTGATGAGATATTTAGAATACTAGGCTATGAGACTTTTCTCCACTAACCAAATTACTAACTTATTGTGTGACTTGGGGTAAATAATTTCTCTGTTTCCTTATTTGTAAAATGAAGAAAATTATACCTCATTTCCTCCTTACAGAGTTTCAGTGAGGAACAATAAGGTCACATTCGTGACAATGCAGTGGAAAAAAATAGATGGAAGAGGAGAAAGGTGCTAAAAATATTGGATCCTTGCCACAAGGAAGTAGAAGAGGAGGTCAAATTCACATTTCTGATTTCTCAGCATTACTGTCAGTGGCAGAAAAAAAAATATGAGATAAAAGACCCAGACATCTTCCAGGTTTCAAGTTCTATGCCCTTCAGATACATATAAATATGAAGAACATAGGAACTTTCAGATAATAGAGAACACTGACTTTCATGAGGCTCCAGGAAACTAAAATTTAATGCCTTGTTTTTCACCATAAGAAACTAAAAATATATATTTTGTAATGAAATGAGTTTAGAGTTAACTCTTTGCATAACTCCATTGTTAGCTTGGTTTCTTATAATGAAGTTATTATCCTTTCCTCCAACATTGAGAAATTCTTGCTTAGACTTGATATTTATGACTGACAGTTTGATAAAACAAAGAATATATGTCTACTATGTGTTATAGTGAGTTTTTCTCTGTACAGAAAAAAAAACAAAATATCTACATCATAGGACACATTTCATTTGAAGACATCAGAAACAGCTATATTTATGCAATAACTGTTGAAATTGCTTCTATCTCTTTGTCTCTTGAGCACCAGTGCAGGAGTCAGGACCTGAGTTCAAATATCACCTCAGACTCTTGATAATCACTAGCTGTGTGATCTTGGGCAAGTCACTTAAACCCAATTGCCTCATCCTGGGTCATCTCCAGTTAATCTGATGAATTCTGGTCACTGGGATTCATATGGCTCCGGAGGACAAGTGAGGCTGGTGACCTGCACAGCCCTCCCTCACTCAAAACAAAGTAGAATGCAATCATGTCATTATTTCTCTAATGGCATAGTCTTCTTCAGCAAGAAGGACAAGCACATCTCATCATGTATCTCTATTTTTCTCTTCCTCTTTTATTCTCTTATCCTCTGATTTATAATGCATATGCAATATGTAATACATATTATTCTTATATTATATGGTGATGTAATAAACTAGTGATTGGAGAGTACAGTCAGTAAGAGAAAAAAGGGCTTCAGTAAAAAAAAAGACAGATCAGCATGAACTGGAAAAACTAGATACAGATTCATAGAAAGGCTGGTATTTGATATGGGCCTTGATGACAGGCAACATGTGGACAGTCAAGAAAGAAGGCATAGGAATAATTCAGGGCAGGGAAACATCATCACAATCATAACTTACACTCATATCATAACATTTTATAAAGAATTTTCACATTCAATATCTTATTTAATACCTATCAAACCCCTTCATATAGATAGGAATGTTATTTTCTGTTTTAAAATGCGGGAATTGAAGCCCAAACTGAGTAAGAAACAACACTTCACATAAAGTAAATGATAGAATCTGAGTTAAACCACCAGATCTTCTAATTCCACAATTATTTTTTTTTTTCTGTTAGATACAGGAAATGTGATCAGAAATGTTTTGGCCTTTGAAACAAGCCTGGGGGGGTGGAGTCAAGATGGTGGGGCGGTGAAGTCAAGATGGTGGAGTAGAAAGACTTACATATGCTAGCTCCGAACCCACAGCCCATAAATTTCCTGTAAGAAGAACTCCCCACGAATTTTGGATCACTTCAAGGTATGCAGAAACACAATGGAAAAGATTTCCGTTCCAGAAAGCCCTGGAAAGCCATCCCGAGTGTCCGTCGCACCCGGAAAGCGGAGTCCACCCTTGTGCTGCCTTGGCCGTGGCCCCAGAGGAGCAGATCCGAGCAGGCTTCAGGGACAGAACCTCCGGCGGCCCCGAAGGTGCTTCAGGTCAGTGAAAGAGACTTCTGGGCTGGCCAAGAGAGGAGCGGGGTGTCTCTGTGACTCGGGCCCCATCTGGAGGAAGCAACAGAGGCAGCAGCGGTGGCCTGGGAAAGCAAGCAGCAGCAGGCAGAAGTTCAGGTCTCTGCACAAACCCCCTGAGGGAGCTGAGCCTAGGAGATGGCCCTGCCCCCACCCGCTCCATTACTGAAGGCCTCTGCATAAACGCCCTGAGGGAACTGAGCCTGGGAGGCAACCCTGCCCCCACCCGATACATTACTGAAGGTCTCTGCATAAAGCCCCTGAGGGAACTGAGCCTAGGAGGTGGCCTTGCCCCTACCAAAGCACCAGAACTTAAGCTCACATTGAATAGCAGCCGCTCTGCTGTGGATAGCCCTGAGATTGATAAGCAGCATTTGAATGTCAGACCCCAAGCACTAGCTGGGCAGATCTAGGCAGTGGTGGAGAGGAATCTTAGAAGTCAAGTAACTGGCTGGGAAAATGACCAGAAAAGGGAAGAAAAATAAGACTATAGAGAGCTTCTTTGAGCAGGTGCAAATGTTCCTGCCTTTCAATTCTGATGACGAGGAAATACTCTTACCATTAGGGAAAGATGTGGAGGGCGGGGCCTCTGTATCCTAGACATCCCAGGGGGATGTCCAGTGGGCTCAGGCCTTGGAAGAGCTCAAAAAGTGTTTTGAAAAGCAAATTAGACAGGTGGAGGAAAAACTGGGAAGAGAAATGAGAGAGATGCAAGAAAAGTATGAAAAACGCTTCAATACCCTGGTAAAGGAGACCCAAAAAAATGCTGAAGAAAATAACACCTTGAAAAATAGGCTCACTCAATTGGCAAATGAGGTTCAAAAAGCCAATGAGGAGAAGAATGCTTTCAAAAGCAGAATTAGCCAAATGGAAAAAGAGGTTCAAAAGCTCACTGAAGATAATAGTTCTCTTAAAATTAGAATGGAACAGATGGAGTCTAATGACTTTCTGAGAAACCAAGAAATCACCAAACAAAACCAAAAGAATGAAAAAAATGGAATAGAATGTGAAATATCTCACGGGAAAAACAACTGATCTGGAAAATAGATCCAGGAGAGACAATTTAAAAACTATGGGACTACCTGAAAGTCATGATTAAAAAAAAGTGCCTAGACATCATCTTCCATGAAATTATCGAGGAAAACTGCCCTGATATTCTACAACCAGAGGGCAAAATAAGTATTGAAAGAATCCATCAATCACTGCCTGAAAGAGATCCAAAAAGAGAAACTCTTAAGAACATTGTGCCCAAATTCCAGAACTCCAAGGTCAAGGAGAAAATCTTGCAAGCAGCTAGAAAGAAACAATTCCAGTATTGTGGAAATAAAATCAGGATAACTCAAGATCTAGCAGCTTCTACCTTCAGGTACCAAAGGGCATGGATTAGGATTTTCCAGAAGTCAAAGGAACTAGGACTCAAACCAAGAATCACCTACCCAACAAAACTGAGTATAATACTTCAGGGGAAAATATGGTCTTTCAATGAAATAGAGGACTTTCAAGCATTCTTGATGAAAAGACCAGAGCTGAAAAGAAAATTTGACTTTCAAACACAAGAATGAGAAGAAGCATGACAAAGTAAACAGCAAAGAGAAGTAATAAGGGACTTACCAATGTGAACTGTTTACATTCTTTGCATGGAAAGATAATATTTGTAACTCTTAAAACTTTTCAGTACCTGGATTGTTGGTGGGATCACATACACACATGCACACACACACGCACATGTACGTGCTTGCATGCACACAAACATACACACATGCACACACATCCAGAAACAGAGAGCACAGAGTGAATTGAACAGGATGGGACCATATCTTAAAAGAAATTAAGGTAAATGGTGAGAGAGAAAGGTAGGGGGAGGAAAGAGGGTGAACTGGAATGGGGTAAATTATATGTCATTCAAGAGGCAAGCAGGAGACTTTTTAGTGGAGGGAAAAAGAGGAGAGCTGAGAAAAAAAACAAACAAACAAACAAACGAGAAGTTTACCCTCATCACATTCGACTAAAGGAAGGAATAAAATGCACACTCATTTTGGTATGAACACCTATCTTACAATGCAGGAAAGTGGGGAAGAAGGAGATAAGAAAGGGGGGTGGGGATGATGGAGGGGAGGGTAATGGGAGGAGGGAGCAATTTGAAGTCAACACTCGCGGAGGGACAGGATCAAAAGACAGAATAGAAACAATGAGGGGCAGTATAGGATGGAGGATAATTCAGTTAGTCTTACACAACACGACTATTATCGAAGTCATTTGCAAAACTACACAGATATGGCCTATATTGAATTGCCTGCCTTCCCAAAGGGAATGGGTGGGGAGGGAGGGATGGGGAGAATTTGGAACTCAAAGTTTTAGGAACAACTGTCAGGTATTGTTCTTCCTACTAGGAAATAAGACATAAAGTTAATGAGGAATAGAAAGTCATCTGGCCCTACAGGACAAGAGAAGGGAGGGATCATAGAAGAGAGGGCAGATTGGTGAATGGGAAAATTAGATTGCTCAGTGTATTGGGGTGGGGGTGGGATAAAAGGGGAGAAAATTTGGAACCCAAAATTTTGTGAAAATGAATGTAAAAAGTTAAATAAATAAATTTTTATTTAAAAAAAAAGAAACAAGTGTGCAAATTTCTTTTTATAACCAACATGAAATGCAAAACAAATCCATTTTTTCATCGAAATACTTTTAGTGATAAGGTACTTTTTAAATACTAATGCATTTATGTGTATGCATATTCCTGAGAATGGAAGTTATATTAATTGATTCGTCAATAAGCATTTATTAAATACTTAGAATGGACAGTTCCTGAAATAGATTCAATATGATATAGCATAATATTAGAATATAACATTAAAATTATTGTATTATACAATAGTTAGACAATAAAAAAGATATGACACAATAGGAAGATAAAAAATAGTAATTTCTGCTGTCAAAGAGCTTATATTTTCTTTATGCATATGCTTATAAGTATATACAAAATGAAAGTAGCATAAGTTTTTTGGAGGGATGAATTAGTTCTTAGATGTATCAGGAAAGGTCTAATAAATAGGGAGGGCTTGCCTTAGGAACGTGGATTTCATTCCTATTATTTCTTCAATTCTACTATCTTCCATTTGGAATTTACTATGAAAGAGTAAGTAAACGTATTTTGAGCATAAGATAAAAAGTCAAAAGTGAAACACGTACTACCATTAAGAAATTTTCAAGTTAACCAAGAGAGACAACTTGAACATTTACAGCTCTAGGAAAAAATTAGATGCAAGGAAATGTGATGAAGGACTAACTTTCTAATAGCTGGGTGGATGAAAAGAGAAGATTGAATTTGATTTGAGCCTAATATTTAGAGGCTATGCCATGAAATTGAGGAGAGAGTGCATTTGAGGCATGGGAGTCAGTCATGGCATGGAATACAGTGGAGTGCCATGTATCTTTAAAAAAAAAAGTTGAGAATTAAAGGAGCAAATCTTTCTTTGACTATCCACTTTGTACCTTTCATCTACTTCTGGGTGCATGTTGTCTGTCTCGTGAGGGAAGGGAGCAAGTGGCCTTGATGGACAACTTCCATCTTCCCACTGCAGCACTCTCCATTTCAGGGAACTTTCTACTTCCTGGTACCCTTCATCTCCAGCCAAATCTTCCTCTCACCACCTGTCCCTTGTACCTGTCATTTCCTGCTGGATAATAAGGGAAGGCAGTAAAAGTGCAGACCATTTTTCCCTACTAGGATGTGGAAAATCTCTAAAGCAAGGAGTAGCAATCTTTTCTTTGACCTTAAGACTTCAATTGCTTTCTGTAAATGTGCCTTGAAGGAAGAGGAAGAGGAAAATTGGTGGAGAAATGGATTTCTTTGTCTGACTGTGCGTACTTAACTTCTGTATCCTGCTGTGCACTTTCCTGAATCTCTACCTTTCAGAGTGAAGAGGGGTAGTGAAGTAAGCCCTCCAATCTACCTCCCAATTCATACTATACATCCCTCCAGTCCAATCTCTAGCCACTTCTAGAAAAAGGAGTGTCATCATCCTCTCAGTGATGAATATTCTCACACCTGACCATATCCTTTAAATATCAATGATTCTGAGTCTTTGTAGTTCATTTCCTGAAGCCTATTTCCCCAGAAACCATTACTTAATTCTTTATTCCCACTGCCCTAAACCCTTCCACATGGGAACATGAATCACAATTTTACTCTCTTCCCCAATTCCTTCCATCCTTGTAGGGGGATTCAACATACATGTAGGCTCTCCCTCTAATAACCTAACTACTAACTCCCTGTGACCTACTGCTCCAATACACCTTAGCCATAGAGTAAATTGATAATAACTTTGTTATTGTCATCACTCTGAAATATACCATCTCCACATTCAAGAATTCTAAAATGCACTTATCCAAACAAAATCTATTGGTTTTGCAACTCTTCCTTTGATATCTCTTATACAATCCTCTCCTTCATCTATACTACATTCTTTAATCACTTGACCCCACATCTCTCTCAGGTTAGCTCTTCTATACTAGTTATGCTCTCCTCTTTCTCATATCTTGAACCCTTAGTGAGCCAATTCAGTTTTTCCCTGTTCTTCTCTCTTAAATCCTTAGTCAATTTATTATTTCATGGCTTATGCTCTTCCAGTACTCACCTTTAGATCAATCCAAACTTTCAACTCTTTTAATGCTGAAAAAAGGTGGAAAAAAATCATGCAAGTTTTTTGACTGGGTCTACCAAGATTTCATATTATACAGCTACAACTGGGCCCTCACTGCTGGAAAGAAATACTGTCCCTGACTTACCAACTTCGTCTCCATAGCAAATTTTTCAAACAATTTCATCTCTTCTCCAAATCCCTCCATAATTCTCCCTTCTCCTCACCCTCTCAGCTGAGAAAATTGCTTCATATTTTACAGAACAAAATGTAAAAGCCATTCATTATGAGATCCCTCACATCCTTTTCCCAATCTTATATCACTCATTCACATTTCCACTATCCTCTTCATCCCTCTTTAATATGGTGAAATGGCCTTATTCCTTTCAAAAGCTAACTCTTCTGCCTGCTCAAGTGTAATGGCAAGTAAAGTAGGATCTTTTACTGTTTTTGTTTTAGTATAATCAAGAAGAATGATGTCTCTATTTGAATTTGATTAGGTAGGAATTTTCCCACCCATTGTAGGAACTGGGAAGATCTATAGGAAATGTATGCCTTTTGTTAGTGGCTCTCAAGGGATGTGATGCCCTCTGGCTCTAAAATGTGTATAAAGCCTCTGAGATGTGGGTTTTATTTTGAGGTTTACTTCCTGGAAATGTTTTGTTTTTTTTGTTTTTTTTTTAATTTGGCCAGATGAGGACTCTGGGAATCTGCTAAAGAAGCCCCCAGGCTTTGGAAACCCAGATGTTGGTGCTTCCCTTTCTAGTGACAATGGTCAGAGAGATAAGGTCCAACTGTCTTTTCAATTCAAGAAGAGGGAGCCATGTCTGTTGATTTTTAATTCTGATGTATTTTTTCTTTTTTGATGTCCAGGGTGCTGGCTCCCCTGAAATATGTGAATGATATATGTGCTTGGTTAAAGAAATGATACATGTGCTTGATTAAAGTGATTGTTAATTGTTGGGGCCTAAGTGCCTGAAACCCAGGTGCCCCTCCACCCGTGAGAGAACCACACCCCCTGTGGCAGGTCTCTGGTTTCCTAGGTGCCTTGGACTCAGGTGCCCCTCCACCTGTGAGAAAACCACACCCCCTGTAACGGCTCTCTGGTTTCCAAAAATAATCCTCTTGGTAATGACTCCAAAACATCCTCCTGGTAACGGCTCCTTGGTTTCCAAACTTTTTCTCAGTAACCTTCCAAGCCTACACCTGGACAAACTTTATGAGCCCACCCCTCCGCCAATAGAATAGTGACAAAGCAGCTTCCCCCACCAATAAGATGATGGCAAGAACCCACTGTTGCTAAGGCTAAGCTTCTGCTTTTACTATATAAGTTGTACTCTAAGCTCAATAAAATTGAGACCTTGACAAAATCTGCTTGGTCTCCCTCCTTTTCTCGCCCATTTCTCTTTCAGGCTGGGTTCCCCTCGACCCCCCGAATAACTGAGTCCCGCAGGACGGGACAGTTAATCCCTCAAAAACTGCTTTTCCTTTTATGAATGCAAACTTGAGATAGCAGGCCCATCTGTGTATGTTGGGATGCTTACTGTTACGTCAAGTGATATCATTCCATTCTGTCTCCTCCAATGGAATGCCTCTTCTGTTATTCAATATTCTATCACTTTTTTTAAAAATTTCATTCTGTCTATTCTACTTTCTTTGTACAAGCTCAGACACAAGATTGCCAAGAAAGGACTATTTATATTGCAAAGCTTAACTTGTCGTCTAATTTGAATTCATTCCTATGACCAAGATCCTAATTGTCCACTCCATTGTGGAACACTGCAACGTGTAGAACAATTGTCCATTCCTCCATGAGCAATTGAGCTGAAACTTCTATTTCCAAGTTAAAAAAAATAATACAAATAATGACACAAAGTGTTCTCTCATCTCCCCTTTTCCATATGTACCTTAACAGAGATTTGTGTCATTATCTTTGATGTTTTGGCCATCACACTGTGATCTTACTAGAAGGGGAGGAAAAACAGTTTGATTTATTGACACTTAATTATCAGCCTAAAAATGCAGCAGCCTGGGGGATATTTAAAATGACAAGGGAAACAAGTAGGGGGAAAATGATTTAAAAGGAAATCACACAGGAGTTTTTCCACTGTAAATTGCATGCTCCTGTAGTGAATTTTTCATCTTTGTAGATGCTCAAATCAAACACCAACTTGATTCACAGAGAAATTGATGCTCATAACATTATCTCCGAAATCAAAACACCTGCAAACAGCAAACTACTTACCTTTACTCTTTTATTTATTATCCTGACACAACAGATTCTATATGGCATGATCTTAGAAGTACATTCCTCTAGTTCTATATATCATGCAGTTTTATAATTTGACTTGCCAAAAAGTGTGAAAGACTGCCAATTTCTTGAGAAAGGACAATGCAAGATGCTTCAAAAACAAAACACATAATTACAGAAATAGAGTAGAAACAAATTTGGAATGAATCTGGTAGCTTCCTGATTCCTTTGGGGGCTATTTAGATGAACAACACTTTCTTCCCCTTTGAAGATTCAGATATTTAATGATATGATACTCAATTAGCACAAAGATTGGGATAGCCTTTAATCAGCTAGAGGGTCTCCTGTGCAAAGAGAGATAGCATGACATTATTCAAACTGTTCCTTGAATTATCTTTTATTTGACCACTACTTTACCAATTTATTGCTTTGAAATATATTTTTAAACGATTGTCTTCATTAAAATCTGAACTATTTACCGAAGTGTACTGCATTAGGTGATATTTTGATCATTAATGTCTGTTGTCACAATGACATTTGAAATACGTCCTTGGTACCATCAGCTCTTTCTTATGCTTGAAAAAACAAAACAAAAAAGTCTGTTCTTCATAACACAACACAATTTTAAAAAAGCCTTACAGATAGTTTGACCATTATTTTCAAAAAAAAAATGTCCATTATATTAAGCATTTTCATCTAACCTTTTGCATACCCTGTCTCCTCTTCTAGAGATTTCATTATCATCTCGCTTGATCTCATTATATATTGATCATACTGCACAATTGGTTTGGTTTTTTTTTTTTGTATACAGGGTGTCCCAAACTGTCCACTTTTGTGACATTCTGTATAAGAATTTAGGTTCCTTACTTTTAAAAACTAAATATGTTCTAGGGAAGCTTACCGCAATGAAATATACTTTCATGAAGCCTTTTTTTCCCAACTGATCTTGATTAAAACGTGGACCTTCACATTAGTGCATTCGTACATGCATGCGTGTAAATATAATGATATTCTAATTAATTGAATTGAAAATATTTTTAGAGGAAGGAGTTCAAAAAGTGCCTGAGAATTCCAAGTTTGTGCAAATCTTCTGGAAAGAATCTTAGAGGTTACAAATTACAAGGTCATGCTATTTGAGTTCCATGATACCACAACTGATCCAATCCACTATGTATGTGTCTTCTACTTGGCTGAAACTGGGCCCATCACAGTGGGGAAAGACACATCTGTGGGATAACAGAGTTAGGGATTAGAATGCAGATTTTTTGTTCTGTTTTACTTTCAATTAATTTCAATTCCCGTTTCACAACACTTACTCCTTTTGTAGTCCATTCCTAACTTTATGATATCACCACTGCCTTGATAACCTCCTTTCTTTCCTTGACCACAGATAATTCACCATGTCTAATTTAACTGTTAAGTCTGTGCACCATAGTTCCAGAGGTTGTATTTCTTTCTTTTCTTTTCTGAACAGTTAAATAAATGTGTAATAAAAAGATATGCATTCAATTTATGTTATGCTATAGAGAAGTAAGAGGATAAAGGGAAAGGAATTGGGAGAGTGCTAATAAAAGGAAGGGCAGATTGGGAGAGATGGTGGTCAGAAGCAAAACTCTGATGAGGAAAAGTAAAAGGAGAAAGAAAAGTATAAATGGGGAAAAATGAGGTGAAAGGAAAAATACAGTAATCATAACTCTGCTTCTGAAAGGATTGAACTCTTCCATAAAACATAAAACACCAGATAGAAGAGTAGGGTAAAAACTATTATCCTACAATATGTTGTTTACAAGAAACACATTTGAAACAAAGAGATGCACACAGAGGAAAAGTAAAAGACTGGAGTACAATATATTATGATTTAGTTTATGTAAAAAAAATGTACAGAAAGCAATCCTGTAGTCAGACAAAGCAAAAAAACTATTTAAAAATGGATCCAATTAAGAGATAAGGACAGAAACTACATCTTGCTAAAGGGTACTAAAAACAACAAAGTAATATCAATATTAAACATATATGCAGCAAGTTCTATAGCATCCAAATTCTTTGGGGAGAAATTAAGTGAGTTACAGGAAGAAATAGGAAGCAAAACTACTGGTAGAGGCCCTCAACACTAAATGAATCTAACCATAAGATAAACAAAATAAAGGAGATGAATAGAATTTTAGGAAAAAAAATATATATGGTAGGCCTTTGGAGAAAACTGAATGGAGATAGAAAAGAATATAACTTTTACTCCGTGGCACATGGAACCTAAACAAAAACTGACCATGTAGTAGGCATAAAACTTCATAATAAAATAAAGAAAAGCAGAAATAATTAATTTATCCTTTTCAGATTATGATGCAATAAAATTATGTATAACACAAGTCCTTGGAAAGATAGGCAAAAAACCCAACTGGAAGCTATATAGTCTAATCCTAAAGAATATGCGGGTCCAATAACAAATCATACAATCAGTAATTTCATCAATGAGAATGACAATAATGAGAAAAGCCTACCAAAACCTATGGGATGCAGCCAAAGTAGTTCTTAGGGGAAATTTTTTATCTCTAAATGCTTACTTGAATAAAGACACCAATGTATTGGTCGTGCAATTAAAAAAAAAGCTAGAAAAAGTGGAAATTAAAAATCCCCAGTTAAATTAGAAATTCTGCAAATCAAACTTGAGGTTAATAAAATTGAAAATAAGAAAATTATTGAACTAATAAATAAAACTAAGAACTAGTTTTGTGAAAAAATAAAATAGATAAACTTTTGGTTAATTTGGTTAAAAAAAGAAAGCAAAATTATGAGTATCAAAAATGAAAAAGGTGAATTCACCAACAATGAAGAGGAAATTAAAACAGTAATCATGGACTACTTTGACCAACTGTATACCAATAAATATGACAATGTTAATGAAATTCATGAATATTTACAAAACCAAAAATTGCTCACATTAACAGAAGAACAAATAAAATACTTAAATAACCCCATTTCAGAAAAGAAAAAAAGAACTGAATAAGCCATCCCTGAACTCCCTTAGAAAAAATCGCCAGGGCTAGATGGATTTACAAGCAAATTGTTTTCATCTTTATTTAGACTGAAGGAGGCGCAGGCACTTGTGTAAGCAGAAGGGATATGGAGCTAGATATCACAGAGATTGAGGCATTCAGGTCTGGAGTCAGGAAGAGCAGAGGTCAAATCCAACCTTGGACAGTTACTAGCTATGTGACCCAGATCTAGTCCTGTAACCTCTGTTTGCCTCAGCTTCCTTATCTGTAAAATCTGGGAAATATCAGCATGTACATCCCATTGTTGTTGCAAGGATCAAATGAGATAATTTTAAAATGCTTAGCTCAATGGCTGACGCAGAGTAAGTGTTATATAAAGGTAAGTTATAATAACCAACCTCACAACTTTATATTTGAAGAATGCAAGGTTAAAGAAGGCATATACTAAAACCTATTTCCTCTTTCCCAAATGAGCGTTATTTGTGCTACATTATACTATGCTACTTTGGGGAATTTATATGTCAGTAATGACTGATGGTAACTGATTTTAAAAAATCTATTGTTACCTTAAGCTGCATTAATAAAAGTAATATCTATAGATATTACTGCCCTGGTAAGATCACACCTGGAGTATTTTCACTTTTTGGCCATGGATCTGTTGATAATAATGGCAATAGCTAGAATTTATATAGTGCTTTAAGAATGAAAACCTGAAGTTTGACAGATGATGATGATAATTTACTATTAACTGTTGAAATCCCTCCTTTGTTCAAGGCCCAACCCACATGCCACATCTTTATGAAGAACCCTATTCCCATTCCCTGGGAGATATTCATCTTATCCGCCTTAAATTTATCATAGAATTTTAACTGAATTTTTCCCTTGTACTTAACCTTATCTCCATCCCTGACACTTCTGCTACGTGAAAACAATAAATTGTAAATCTCTTTAGGGTAGGATCAGGATCATCTATCTCTCTCTTTTTTAATAATTGGAAAATCATCTTTTCTTATACTAAATCTTCACTTCATAAATGTTTGTTGCCAGAGAAGTTATAAGCTTGGAATGTAGAATGAACCATAACTTATTTTAACTTGTCTAATATGAGAATTTGTTTTGATTAAATATGTTTGTTGGGGTTTGTGGGGTACTTTTTCTTTTCTTTTTCCAAATAAAGATTGGAGGGAGAAAGATAAGGTACTCATTAGTTGAATATAATTAAATTTGGCAAAAATGAATTGAATTATCAGTCACTTTTAAGTGGCCTTTTATGACATAACTCCGAACATTAATTTGCTTTACTTATTCCCACAATAACTTTTACTCACCCTTTGATGGACTTAACTAAGCATAATGACCTTTAAATTTCTGTGATACGGTTTATAATCACCATTTACTCCACCAAATGTAAAAATACGAACAATATTATGTAAACCAAATGTAAAGCATGAGAGAATTTTCCGTTTTCTATTTGTTTTTCCCCTCATTTACATGAAAACAACCACTTTTAACATGTGTTTTTTAAAATGTTAAGTCTAAGTTCTTTGCCTCCTCCTCTTCTAGTTCTCCCCTTCACTTCAGAAGGCAAGTAATTCAATATAGATTTTTAATGTGCAGTCATGCAGAAAATTTTCACATTAGCCATATGACAAAAGAAAACACAGGTCAAAAAAAAGAATAGTAAAAAAAAAATAGAAAGTGCACTTCAAACTACATTCACAATCCATTAGTTGTTTCCACATAGATGGGTAGCATTTTTCATCATACAGTCATAGAAATTGTCTTGGATCATTGTATTTTTGAGAGTAGATAATTCACAATTATTTCTCCATACTGCTGTTGCTGTGTACAATGATCTGCATACTCTATTGCTGTTATTATGTACAGTGTTCTCTCCTGGTTCTGCACTTCACTCTGTATCAATTTACGTGTCTTCCCAAGCTTTTCTGAAAGTATCTTACTTGTCATTTTTCACAGCACAATAATATCATATCACAATTATATACTACAATTTGTCCAATCATTCCCTAACTGATAGGCATCACCTCAATTTCCAATTCTTTGCCACAACTAAAAGAGCTGCTATTGATATTTTTGCACATATAGGTACTTTTCAAAATATCTCTTTGGGATGTGTTAGTGATATTGCTTGATCAAAGAGAATGCATGGTTTTATAATCCTTTGGGTATAGTTACAAATTGTTCTCCAAAATGAGTGCACTAGTTGACAACTCCACCAACAGTGCATTAGTGTCCCAATTTTTCTCCATCACCTGAACATGTCTTTCCTTTTCTGTCATATTAGCCAATTTAATGTGTGTGAAACCTAAAATTTGTTTTAACTTGAATTTCTCTAGTCAATAGTGATTTAAATCATATTTTATGAGCATAGAGACCTTTGTTTTCCTCTTCTGAAAACTACCTGTTTATATCCTTTGCCCATTTAACAAATTTAAGAGACATATTCTTACAAATTTGATTCACTTTTCCATAAATTTCAGAAATAAGGCTTTCATAAGAAACCTAAGTGTCTTTTCTTAGTTTCCTGTTTCCCTTCTCATCTTGGCTGCATTTGGTTTGTTTGTACAAAACCATTTTTAATCCAATGTAATTGAAATTATCCATTTCATACCCTGTAATGTTTTCTATCACTTATTTCATCACAAATTCTTCCTTTATCCATAAATCCAACATCTAAACTATTCCATACCACTTTAACTTACTCATGATATGACAGTTTAGATCTAAGTCATACCTATTTTGGCCTTATTTCTGTATATAGTGAGAGAGTCTTTATTTTTTATTGTATTTATTTATTTTAAGATTTTGACATTAATTTCCATAAAATTTTGAGTTCCATTTTTTCTTTCCATTTCTCCCCTCGATAATCGCTTGCATTCTGATTACTCCTTCCCTCAATATACCCTCACTTCTATCACACCCCACCATTCCCTTATCCCCATCTTCTCTCCTTTCTTGTAGGGCAAGATAAATTTCTATACCCCATTACCTGTGTTTCTTATTTTCCAATTACATGCAATAACAATTCTCAATATTCTTTTCTAATAATTTGAATTCCAACTTCTCTCCTTCCCTCCCTCTCTACCCATTCACAAAGAAGAGGCAAGCAATTCAATACAGACTATATATGTGTCATTTTGCAAAAGACTTCCATAATAATCATGTTGTGTAATACTAACTATATTGCCCTCTAGAACAACTCATCATTTTTTTGCTGGATGGATTCTTCTTTCAAGATTTATTGCTATTCTGGGATGAAAATAACCCAAAAGGAAGATTTCTCTGAGGTACTAGCAAAGCCTCCATTGACAAGCTGGCTATCAAATGTTCTCCTTTTTCCCCTCATACTTACAGCTTCAGAAAAGCCAAATGTGTCCAAAATTTAATATTGAGTCAACTAAAAATAGCTAAGGAAAGTAGATCTTAAAGAACCTACAAAACTTTTCTGAGGCACCGTTTTTGGAATGTTGTGCTCAAAAGAAGCTTTGTAAAGGTCTCATGGATCTCTTTATATTAACTATGTCACATAAGGAATTACTTTTTAGTATTGTTTTGTTATGCTTATTTTGTTTTGTTTTTCACTACTGATTTCAATGATATAGGTAGCTTACCAATGAGAAAACTGTCCTTCAGAAAGCTTATAGTATTAAAGAGGTACCTAAGATCACTAAGAGGTTAAGAAATGCAGCTGCTGTTAGCAAGGAAAATATGGTAAATATTGAAAATGACAGAAGGTAAAGTGACTAATGTTATATTATTCCCCACTTCGAACAATTAATAAGACCTTAGGAAGTGATCACTAAGATTTGGAGGGAAATAGGGCAATAAATATTGTGATCTGTGTGGCAAAGAATGATGTCAGATTTTACTGAGTAAACAAATCTGGAGTATCAGAGAAGACTTAAGAAGCAATTCTTCAGACTCTTTGTCTAGGGCCTGGGAGAGTCAGCAAACCCAGTCCAGAGTAGCTCATGAAAAACAAACAAACAAAAACCCCAAAAGAAGCAGTACTAGGTATCTGTAGAATGTTGTTTTTGCAACACACTGTATCTCTGCCTTAACCAATGTTCTTCAGAGTCTTAGTGATGTCCACTCTTTCCTCAACTTTCTCAGTTTATATGCCCAAACAAAAATAGAAACTGAAATTAAAGTGTATGGAACTCTATAAGCTGCATTGTCTTCCCTTATTAGAATTTAAGCTTCATGAGGATACAGGACGTATTTATTTTTTCTTATATTTATGTCTCCACTGCCCTACACAGTGCCTAATACAAGGTAAGCACTTAATAAATGTTTGTTGCCTGCACACTACAGGCAGACTACATCTTCAAGAATAGATATTTACTACATAGCTAACAATTAGGTGGCCCTGAATTTAATTAAAATTGAATGTACTATATTCTATATAATAGATGTGTTCTAGAATGAAACAGCTTTTGGGAAAAAAAATCATTTTAAGCACCTCAGTGTAGTCCAGAATTTAAATGAATCTATCACAGTTACTTTTTTTAAAAAAGTATTGCTTAAATGTTATTATTTTTGGTGAAGTGAAGTTGTCAGGTTTGCATAACGTATGACAAACTTAACTTAATAAATTTTAATTCATGGAAATTCTATTGGAATCAGTGACTGAGGCTATATATCATATTACACAGTATTGTTTATACTTAGGTGATCAATGAGATATCACTTATATATAGGTGAAATGGTATCTCAGTAACCCAATATTATCTACATACAGGGCTCAACAGGTAAAGAGAAGGGTGCTTTCTGCATTTAAACTTGGTCTCAACATTGAGTTTGGGGATCCTCTGACATACTAAGCTTGAGAAGACTAGGGTACTTATTTTGGTAACTGGAATTTGACTAACCCTGAGATTCTGCCTGTACCCCTTCTCCTCTGAAAACTACAATATTTTAACATCATGGAGGGCTGCTCAGGAACCATTATTTATTTAGACTAGAGTCTAGAGTCATAGTTCAGTCCTTGTCTAGCCTTGAACGCTGAGAATGACAATTTCAAAAGATAAATTACCTAGGTGACACAGTGGGTAGAGTACCAGGCCTGGAGCAAAGAAGACTCATCTTCTTGAGTTCAAATTTGACGTCATACCCTAACTTTGTGACCCTGGTTAAGTCATTTAGCCCTATTTCCTCATCTATACAATCAGATACAGAAGGAAATGGCAAACCACTTCAGTTTCTCTGCCAAGAAAACCCCCAGTGGCATCATGAAGATTTAGACATGACTGAAAAACAACTGAACAACAACAAAATAGAAATAGCTAGGTATCCAAAATAAATTTTCCATCTCTTGCATTGTCTCCTACACTAACAGTACTCCAGTTCCCAGGATTAGCAATAATAACTGCCATTGATAGAATACTTTAACTTTTAGCAAAAACAAATGAACTAACCACTCAAGCCCCACAACACTCCTGAAAAATATGTACTAATGTACTTATCATCCCTATTTTGCTGATTAGCAACAATAGCAACCCCAAAACAAGCCCAAGTCCAGACTGCTTCCTTTAGAGAGGGTCTAGATTTATATTGCAACTCCCATGCAGGCTTGAAACTCACCTTGAGAGCAATAAAATGATAGATATTGCCTGTGTTAGACCAAACTCTGAAGGTTGACAGTACTAAGGGTGGAAAAGTAACTCAAGTTCTTCTATCTCTTTCCAATGTACTCTATGATTTTTTTTAATATTATTTGCAAAATAGTATTCCGCTAGAAGCTTACTTTCCTGGAACTAGTCCAGTCCTGGTGCAATCTCGTAATTCTAAAGAGATATTGAACATATTTATGATGAGATGAGTTGGTTCCCTCAAGGCTCAAAACTATTAGATTGAATGATTTCCAATTAGCATTCCCCATAGCAAATATATAATAGTTACATGTTGGGTAGCCAAATGAAAAAGAATATTTATTGGACAAAGTATTCCTTCCTATTCTCCCAGAAGCTGTTAGATGCCCTGGTCACTTTCAGGATATGGTGTTTTGATCATCTTATCTGCTACAGTGATGTCACTCAGGCAATTGACAAAAGGTAATGAGCAATCTGGATATATGTTGCCTTGTATCCACCTGTGCAATGGGACTCCTGACAAAAATGTCATATCCTTAAGAGCACTAAAAATAAAAACCTATGAAAAATAATTCCAAAGTGCAAAATGAAAAGAAACTTTTATGTAATTTCAACCAGAGGAAGTTTAGGTTATATGCATTGCTAATAAAGACTTGTGTGGTAATTTTCATGATGTATAATCCAAAATATGCATATGCTTTTGGACACACTAAAACAATAATTAATAAAGGCATCAAGTTTCACTCTTTGATTCACAATGCTGTAGAAATTTTTCAATGGGACAAAACTCAATTATCATAATGAACATGGTCACTTAGCTACTAATATTTTCTGTGTTCCCCACTAATTATTAGACAAGGTTGATTGTGGCCTTCCTGTGCTGAAATTTAATTGACTAAGTTTGCAGCAGAATTGATCACTTGACACCAGAGGTTCAGAGTTCCTGTTTTTAGTTTTTAGTATAATGTACATTGTTCGAAAACATAGCGTGAGTTCAACTTTTTGAATCAAGGTATAAAAAGCTTCCTGGAATCATTTTTTGTCCAAAACTGAGACAATAAAACAGCAAAAGTAATGGGCAGTGAAATCGTATTTGTTTTTTGTAGAATGATTTCCAAACTGAGGGAAAAAATTAATTCCATCTCTCATCTTATAATTGATCTTCCATCTGATCTCTGAAATATGTGGGGGAGCTACATATATCAAGAAAAGTATGTGAGTTTAAGTTTTTAAAAAAATGTGCCATCAATCAGAAGTTTTGCAAGTAATTCAGATAAACTAGGAAGAAAAATTGTGTAGCATTGAGGATTATATTATCTCTACCAAGGAAATCAAGCAAACAATAAGTAGACATTTATTGAGTGCTTGCCATGTTATAGGGACACTGCCTATTCAGTTCTTACTGTCCTCAAGGAACTTATATCCTTATGAGGGAGATAAGTACATAAAAAGGTAAATATAAGAAACATAAAATATATGTAATATTATGGTGAATGCATTAGCTAGCATCTTGGAGGGAGCCTTGCTGCAGAAACTAATATTTAGCTGAATTTTGAATAAATTCAAAGCATAAGGTTAAAAGGCAGAAATGAGGAAGGAATCATTCAAAGGGTGACTGACACCTAGTGCAAAGGCACAGAGATGGCAGATAGATTGCCCTTCTTAAGGAGCAGCAAGGATGCCAGTGTAGTTGAACTTTAAACAATGTAAATGAAAATAATGTGTAAGAAGATTGGAAATATAGGGAGTTAAATGCTCTCTCTCTCTCTCTCTCTCTCTCTCTCTCTCTCTCTCTCTCTCTCTCTCTCTCTCTCTGTCTTTCTCTTTCTCTCTCTCTCACTCTCATCTATCTATGTTCCTAGAAGTAAAAGAGAGTCAGTCATGGGACTTTACTGATTGGGAGGTTGGTGAGGAGAGGAAGAAATAGATACACAATTTCTATAATTACTATAAATGAAATTATTCACTTCAAAATTTCTATTCAGTATAAACTAGGAATTGCCCACCCTGTGATTTCACATAGATGACAATAAGATGTTTAAAAGAGGAAATTTTTATTATAATTCTATTTTTTATTTAAATTAAAAAGTAGTTGATGCTTGTTGCTTTTGCATCATAGTCATTTTTAGATTTCCACTCACTTTTGCACTTACCCCAATAAAAGAAATAAAGAAAGAAATGTTTATACAAAGCAGATAACACCATCACTGCATCTGACTTTATGCAGCATCATATACCTAAAAACTTTTACCTCTTCCAGGAAAAAAGAAATGCACATTTCCTCATCTATTTTCTGGAGTAAAGAGTAGTCATTTTGATTCCACATCTTTGGTATTTCTTTTAGAGTTCTTTTTACTGATATTATTACATTGTGCATATTATTTTCTCAGCTCTATTTAATTGGCATTATCAATTTGGATATGTCTTTCCATATTTCTTTGATTACTCATAATCAGCATTTCTTATAAGGAAGTTAAATTCTATCACATTGCTCTTCCACCATTGGTTCATCTATGACACAATTTAATATTTATTTGTTTTTTTCAAATAGCTTAGCAGAGTCAAGTAGATATATTTTGGGGAAATTTTAAACTATGGTTTAGTATTTGCTAAATGAAAACATTTTTTCTTGATTTTGCTGTCTCTGTTCCTTCAAACTTAGGATCTTTAATTTATCCAGAGATCTAGACATAGAAAATAGATAGGTTTAGAAGTAGTGGTAGTAGTAGTAGTAGTAGTAGTAGTAGTAGTAGTAGTAGTAGTAGTAGTAGTAGTAGTACAAACATTGACTATATTCTGTAATCTGGGATAAGGGATTTAAACTTTCTGTGCTTCATTATCCTTATTTATAAAATGAAATTGTAGTTCCTGCTATTTCAGGTGATGAAAGAGAACAAGATGCTTTGAGTTGCTGAGAAAAAAAATCTTTCTATTTTTTTTTTAGTTATTTTAGTTCTGTCTGACCCTTTGTGATCACATTTGGGTTTTTTCAGCAAAGATGCTGGAGTTGTTTGCTATTTCTTTCTACAGCTCATTTAACAGATGAGGAAACTGAGTTAAATGACTTGTCAAGGATCACATAAGTAATAAGCATCTGTGACTGGATTTGAACTCAGGTTTTAAGGACTTCAGGGTCAAGGCTCTATTCACTCATTCTTCACTACCACACAGCCCCAATTCAAAATGTAACACCAGTCTTTATTGTATATGAAAATTCTACCTACTAATAAGATCTCTGTCCAATGAATTTTTTTATTTATTATCTGCTTGGTCTAAAGCAGAGTTCTGGGCACCATGGATTAACAACTGAACAGTCTCTGATTTCAAGGATATTGGAACATAAAATAGTAAGATTATAATGTAAAGCAGTAATATCTTGTATTATAAGGTAGCAAATAGTTACATCTATATTACAAACTAGAATATTATATTAGCATACTAGAGATGTAGAACTTGCAGGACAGAACATTCAGAGAGGTTCATCAGAAGTTTGTGAGAGGTCAGGTTGACAATAGGTGGTGAATTCTGTAACCTATTAATTAATTTTCTGAGCTAGCAGTTTCAGCAAATGAATTTCTATAAGCATTTTATTAATATTTCTTCCTATAGATTTTCCTGAAAAGTATGCTTATTATAATCAATGAAGACTGGACATGTGCTGCTACCTCATTTCATGTGAATTTATGCTAACATATTCAATGCCATGACCTTTATGAAATAACAAAGGGGACCTTTTCAGTGAGTATGCAAAAAAAGAATAGAAATTTATGACAAAATAATTTGAAAAGATATCAGGGAGAAAGTGAAAAGTGAAAGGAAAAAAAACACAAGCTTGGCTTAACATTCCTCGTAGGACTAGTTAGACAAATTAACTTTGTTATTTCATTATGCAAATATTAATAATATATTATTTCCACTCCCTTGTTTCAAGAGAATATAAGTTTCTTGAGGGAAAGGATATACTTTTTCGGCAATATACCCTTTCCAACTAACACATTGGATAGTACACAGTGAGAGCTCAATGAAAGCTTCACAGATTGTAATGGATTTTTTTTAGTTTGTCTGGTTCATATCTTTTCTTTTCCTTGTCTATGGAATGTAGATAATATTTGGAGATGAAAATTTTTATGAATGAAAATTGTGTAGTTGAGTCTAAGCAATGAGGAAGGAGAACAAGGAGAAAACAAGATGGCAGAAGTTCTCTCGTTTTCAAAAGTTTTGTTTGGTTTTAATTTTTGACATTCACTTCTATAAGATTTTCAGTTATAAATTTCCATCCCCTCTCTCCACTTCTTTTCTCTATAATGATGTGCTGACATATCTGACATAGTCTATACATATACAATAACATCAAAAATATGTCCACATTATTCATATTGTAAATAAGAAGTGGAACCAAAGGAAAAAAAAAACGATGAGGAAGAAAAAAAAAGATAAGGGAAAATAGTATGCTTCAATCTGCATTCAGACTCCATCATTCTTTCTCAGGACGTGGATACCATTTTCCATCATGAGTCTTTTGGAATTGTCTTAGATGCTTATATTGCTGAGAAGAGTTAAGTGGATCAAAATTGGTCACCACACCATATTGTGAAGCTCTCTTATAGAATCAATTTTTCATATGATAGTTATAATGCAATAAAATGTATTGAATGCCTTCTATTGGATAAGCACTGTGAATAAGAAAAGGAAAGAAAATTCCTGACCTCAGGGGGCCAAAAAATAGTTGTTTAAGATAATAACCAATGGAAACTGAAAAATTGGGTTGGGGGGAAACCTGAGGAGAAATTATGACAGTGAAGTTAAAACCAGAATAGCTGGTGACAAATGAAGAGGGAGCTGAGTTTTTGAACCCTTTCTAAAGGAAATATATGGGAGAAAATTTTGGTACTACTCTCCAGCACCTCAAGCAGAGGTGCAGAAGCAAGTGAGAGCACTGATAAGCAATGACTACAAACGCTAAAACAATCTCCGTGAAGATGAGTTTTCTGGTTATGAGTTTATTTTATTTTTATGGATAAGACAGAAAAAAGATGAAGATGATAAATTTGAGGTAGTTGATTACAAACAGCAATGGGAGAAAAAATTCAGACTATCTAAAGTCTTTGTATGTGGATAGGTGGACTTCTGTTTTTCATTACATTGTTTTTTCCATTTCTGTGAATGTTTGACAATTTTTCATAAAATCCCCAGAAAAAGAACAAAATTATTTTATAAGATTGTCTCAATCTAGAATCACAGAACCTTCAATCTGGAAAACATGTTGCAAATTATATAATTCAAACTCATTAATTTATTTCTTTATATTTATGCATTTTTAGTTTTTAACATTCATGTACACAAAATTTTGAGTTCCAACTTCTCTCCCTTCCTTCCTTCCTACCCATCCTCACTGAGAAGACAAGCAATTCAATATATGCTACATATATATATAATTTTTTTTGCTAATGTCTTCCATAATAGTCATGTTGTGAAAGACTACCTATATTTCCCTCCATCCTATCCTGCCACCCCATTTATTCTAGTCTCTGTTTTGACCTTATCCCTCCCCAAAAGTATTTAATTGTAATTGCTCCTCTCCTCCCATTTGCTCTCCCTTCTATCATCCCCCCTACACTCCACTTTTCCCTTTCTCCCCTACTTTCCTGTAGTGTAGGATTGATTTTCATACTAAATTGAGTCTGCATGTTATTCCCTCTGTAAGTCAAATGTGATGACAGTAAGCTTCAATTTTTCCCTCTCACCTTCCCCTTTTCCCCTCCATTGAAAAAGCTTTTTCTTGCCTTTTTTATGAGAGAGAATTTGCCCCTGACATTTCTCCCTTCATCTTCCCAATATATTCCTCTTTTACCCCTTGATTTTATTTATTTAAATATCTTCCCTTCCTATTCAACTCACCCTGTGCCTTCTCTCTTTCTCTCTCTCGCTCTCTCTCTCTCTCACTCTCTCTCTCTCTCTCTCTCTATATATATATATATATATATATATATATGTATATATATATACTTATATATACATGTGTGTATGTATGTGTGTATATGCATACATATATATGCATGTATGTATGTTTGTGTGTGTCTGAATATGTATGTGTATGTGTATAATCCCTCCAACTCCCCAAATACTGAGAAGTTTCAAGAGTTAAAAATATTATCTCTCCATGTAAGAATGTGAACAGTTCACCTTTAGTAAGCCCCTTATGATTTCTCTTTCCTTTTTACTTTTTCATGTTTCTCTTTATTCTTGTGTTTGAAAGTATTAACTTTTCATTCAGCTCTGGTCTTTTCATCAAGAATATTTGAAAGTCCTCTATTTCATCAAATGACCATTTTTTTTCCCCTGAAGTATTGTACTCAGTTTTGCTGTGCAGGTGATTCTTGGTTTTAGTCCTAGTACCTTTGACATCAGAAATATCCTATTCCAAGCGCTTCAGTCTCTTAATGTAGAAACACTCAGATCTTGTGTTATCCTTATTGTATTTCCACAGTACTCAAACTGTTTCTTTCTGGATGCTTGCAATATTTTCTTCTTGACCTCAGGAATTTGGCTTCAATATTCCTAGAATTTTTTATTATTGGATCTCTTTCAGGAGGTGATTGGTGAATTCTTTCAATATTTATTTTACCCTCTGGTTCCAGAATATCAGGACAGTTGTACTTGATAATTTCATAAAAGGTGATGTCTAGAATCTTTGTTTGATCATGGCTTTCAAATAGTCCTATAAATTTTAGATTGTCTTTCATGGATCTATTTTCTAGACCAGTTGTTTTTCCAATGATATATTTCATATTATCTTCTATTTTTTTCATTCTTTTGGTTTGTTTTGTAATTTCTTGGCTTCTCATAAAGTCATTAGCTTCCATCTGCTTCATTCTAATTTTTAAAGAACTATTTTCTTCAGTGAGTTTTTGAACCTCCTTTTCCATTTGGCTAATTCAGCTTTTTATTTATTTTTTTATCATTGAAAACAAAGATGTCTGCTTTATTTCCTCAGGGCAGTTGTGAATATACATTTTTTAACATGTCACTTTAACTATGATAAATTCAAAGCACAGTGGTATTTCTTGGTCACATTATTGGTGAATGACTGGAAATGTTGGTGATAAGCCAGGGATCTGTGGTCCTGCAAAAGTAGTAACTTCTCTGCAGTGCTCCTGCTGCTGCTGACTCTCCCTGCCAGGAATGATCATTACTCTTCAGCCCTGGTGGGCAGTGTGCATGCAGTGCTGGTAGGCCTTGACCAGGTCAGAGTACTTAAGTGCTTCCTGAAGGTTATCTTGGTAGCAGTGAAGTATCTGGGACTGCAGGTTTTAGTGTGTCTTCCAGTTGAGTCGCCGTCTTATGGCTTATGTTGTGAAGACAGCTTGTGTATTTTGTCATTCTTTCTTTCAATGTGACCCACTTGCTCTTTATAGAAAATGTCATGGCACATTAGCTCTGCTTGTAGAGTTTTGAGTTCGTTGGCGTTGTCAGAGAGAAGGGTTACAAAGTGTTCTCACCCATTCCCAAAGTAGGGTTCTAATTCTCCTTTTTAGAGCATTCTTCTTCTCATTGGCTTTTTTGGCCCTCTTTTGGCATTTGGGTTAGTCTGTTTTTAAAGGTGTTATTTTCTTCAGCATTTTTTGGACCTCCTTTACCAAGCTGTTGACTCACTTTTTCATGATTTTCATGCATCACTTTTATTTGTCTTCCCAATTTTTCCTCCACATCTCTTATTTGATTTTCAAAATGGTTTTTAAGCTCTTCCATTGCCTAAGACCATTTCATATTTATTTTGGAGGTTTTTGATGTAGAATCCTTGTCTTTTATATCTTCCTTTTGAGTTCTTCCATTACCTCAAATCATTGCATACTTATTTTGGAAGTTTTCCATACAGAAGTCTTGACTTTTAGGTGTTCCTCTGAAGATCTAAATTGTTTCTCCTCATCTAACAGGATGGAACAAAATACCTGCTCATCAAGAATATAACCTTCTATTTTCTCATTCTTTTCCCCTTTTTTGGGCATTTTCCCAGCCAGTTACTTGACTTTTGAATTCTTTGCCAAGGGGATGGTAAACTCCAGGGACCTGTAATTTCTCAGTTCCTCCAAAGTGATACAATTGAGGAAGAGGAATTTGTTCCTCTCCTGGCCTGAACTCTGGTCTGTGAGCAGAATTCCCTCTCCAGCACCTCCACTATTTCCACCACCAGTCAGCACTCCTTCTCATCTCAGGGGCCCCTTGGAAGTTGCTGCTGTCTGGGACTGGGGTTAGACAACTGACTTCCCTTTTCACCCAATGAAAGTGCTTTCTCACTGACTTTTGAAGCTGTTTTTGTGAGTTGAGGAATCTGGGACACACAGCTACTGACCGTGGTGTGATGCCTTGAAGCATGCTCCAGTACTGTCCTTGCTATGGCATGGCCAAAACTGGGCTGGCCTCTTCTCTGTGCCTGTCCTGGGCTGCCCTCCACTCCGTGCCTGAGTTCCACTCCATACTGAGCTCAGCTCCATGCCTGGACTCTCAAACTCATTATTTTAGAGATGAAGACAATGAGACACAGAGAAACCAAAGGACATATTCAAGGCTGCAGCACTTGTCAGTGACAGAGACAGGACTAGAAGCTAGGGTTTCCAACTCTCATGGAGATTTTCTTTATGTTATCAATTATATACCCTGTAATCTCTCAACATTCCTTAAAAGAGTTCAAATAACATAAAAATTTGTGAGAAGTGCACCTGCCATGGGTAGACAAGTATCTTGGTCTCTTACTGAGAAGATATTTAAAAAATTCTCATTGCTTTTAACAAATGAGGTTGCATTCAAATTAATTGGTGAATGAAAGTCAGAGGGACCAACTGTAGTCTGTATTCTGTTCTATACTGTATTAGAAGACAATCTTTGGAAACACAACAGAGTATAAGTGATAGTATGGCTCTTCTATCTTTTCTTGGGAAAGTCCTCTCAACTCAAGGTATATCTTTGAACTTCAGTACCTATCACCCCGTCAATATTTTACTACTATGCTTTAATGTCCTCTTCAAGTCTTCACTGAGATATTCTCTTAGCTATAGATAGTGAAAATCAGCACGTGACACCTGTTAGCTCTTCCCCTAGGTCTCAGGTGATAAAGACTGGAGTAGATATGATGAGTACGTTGATCAAATTTTGAAAAGGTGTTCATGAATCTTTTCCTATGACATTTCTATTTATAGGCATGGGATGATGAGGATGGATGAATGTTTTTTGTTGTTTATTTTTAACTAATGGACATTTAGAAAAACAGTCTTCTGGTCTGAGATAAAAGCAAAAATACATATGACTCTGGAAAGGTGATTAAAGCTGAAAATGAAAAGAATGAACGCAGCTTATACATCGCAGTGGTTTAAAATAATTCATATTCTTTTAACTATTTTAATTTGTTCCTCACCTTAAATATCCTTCCCACTCTTATCTCCCAATTTGTATATCATCTACACTTTTAAACACATGAAAAAATTTTTCAATGCCCTCAAAATTATGACACTTTCAGAATTATTTTTCTCTACGCAGTTTTGATTTAAAGATAAGTTAAGCCAATTCAATATTTATTAAGTACCTATTTTTTGCCAGATTTATGCTCTTCTTATGTTATTTTTTCATCAGTACTATTTCCACTCCTTTAGCCATCACATGAGAGACTACATATTTAGAGTTTAAATGTGATGATTGGTTGATTGTTGGTTGTTCTTCGTCTTCAAAGACGACCAAAATGACATCATCACGATAAAGTGAAATTTAAGTGTGTCCAACTATGACTGATCAGACCAATTCGAGCTCAGAAAGCTCCACCACAGGTTGGGCGCAGATAGTTCCTTTGAATTTTTGGGTGGATATCCCAAATTTGCACATCCTGCATTTACTTTGTGCTATTTCAATTCTGCTTTGCTCAAAGAGGACAGCACACTATCAGATGTGGGCATGCCATGCTGAGTTGTGCCTCCCATGTTGCCCAGTCAAATGCAAAGTTCTTTAGAGAGACCTTGAGAGAGTCCTTGTATCGTTTCTTCTGGTCACCATGTGACCATCTGTTCCATGGGAGTTCTCCATAAAATAGTCTTTTTGGCAGGCATACATTTTGTGTTCAAAAAACATGACCAGTCCATTGAAATTGCACTCTCTGAAGCATAGATTGAATATTTAGCAGTTCCGCTCGAGTAATGACTTCAGGATCTGGTACCTAATCCTGCCAGGTGATCCTCAAAATCTTCCTAAGACAGTTCAAATGGAAGTAATTCAGTCTCTTGGTATGACGCTGGCAGACTGTCTGTGTTTCACAAGTATATAGCACTGAGATCAGCACAATGACTCTGTAGACCTTCAGTTTTGTAGTCAGTCTAATACCGCTTCTCTCTCAAACTTTTCTTCAGAGCCTCCCAAACACTGAGCTAGTTCTGGCAATGCATGCATCAACTTCATTGTCAATGTGTATATCCCTGGAAAGTACACTACCACGGTAAGTGAACTTATCCACAGCATTCAAAACTTCTCCTTTTGTTGTAATTGATGGTTCCATGTGTAGATGGTGTGGTTCTAACTGATGGAGCACCTGTGTTTTCTTGGTGTTAATTATTAGGTGAAAATTATGACAGGGCAGCAGAGAATTGATCCATATTTCATTGCATCTCAGCTTCAGAGGCTGCTTGAGTGTACAATCATCTGCAAATAGAAAATCATGCATCACCACTCCCTCCACTTTGGTCTTTGCTTGTAGCCTTTTCAAATTGAAGAACTTGTCATCAGTAAGGCAGTTGATCTTGAGGCCTTGTTCATCTTCACTGAAAGTATTTATCAACATGGCTGAAAACATGATGCGAAAAAGCATGGAAGCAACCATATAGGCCTGTTTCATTCCACTGGTAACTGGGAAAGCACGAGAGCATTGTCCACTATTCAGAACTCAGGCAAAAATGCCATCATGAAATTGATGTACAATAGTGATGTACTTCTCTGGGCAACCAAATTTTGACATAATTTTCCATAAGCCCACATGACTAAAAGTGTCAAAGGCCTTGGACAGATGCACAAACATTGTGTACAGACCTCTGTTCTACTCCTGGAATTTCTCCTAGAGTTGTCAGGCAGGAAACACCATATCAACCATTCTTCAGCCCTTTCTGAAGCCACACTGGCTGTCAGGTATATGACCATCTTCCAGGTGAAAGATCAGTATATTATGGAGGAGTTTAGCAAGAACTTTACCAGCAATGACTAAAAGAGGCATCCCCCTGTGATTGTCACAGGACAATCCCTTTACCTTTATAGAGATGGGCAATTGAGGCATCCTTGAACTCCTAAGGGATAACCTCCACTTACTATATAACCCAGAAAATTTCAGTGAGCTTTTGTATGAGCAATAGTACCCCTACCTTGCAAATCTCAGATGGAATAGAATCAACACCAGAGCAGAGGCACTGATGTTGATGGCATGGTGTTTTTCTGTGAGTGAAAGATATGGAACCATCAGTTACAACAAATGGAGAAGTTTTGAATGCTGTGGATAAGTTCACTTACCTTGGTAGTAAACTTTCCAGGGATGTACACATTGACAATGAAGTTGATGCATGCATTGCCAGAACTAGCTCACATGAAAGGAACCTAATGGCCCTCAAAATCTCTTCTTCAGTTGGAAGTTCAGCTAAGGATGGATTGACTTCAACCTGAGGTACACACTAATGATGGTCTGTTGAGAACATTATGGAAGTGTTCGGCCCATCTCTCTAGGATCATGTCCTTATCACTAATCAGTGAGGGTCCATCAGCAATGAGTAGTTGTAATGCACCATAGGGTTTTGGTCCATAACTAGCTTTCAGGGAATCATAAAAGCACTTTGGATTGTTACTATCAGCATAAAATTGAATTCCATCTGCCTTCTTACTGAGCCAGGAATCCTGCATCTTTCTAAGTTTTGCTTGTACTTTCCTTTTAAAGCAATTAAATGCTGCCCTCTTAGAGGTGAATGAACTATCCTGCTGGTAAATCCTCTGGAGTTCTCATTTTTCATTTCACAGCTTCTGAATTTCCCCATCATTTCCATCAAACCATTCTTGGTGTTTACAAGTGTTCTGACTTAGATGAGCAAATGCAGTACTGTACACCAAATCTCTGAATGCTTCCCACTCCTTTTCTGCTCCATTGTTGCCAACTGTGTGCTGTCTCGACTTTCCCTCCAAGTCAACAGCAAAATATTCAAGCTCAGAGAAGAGTTCTAATTTGTTGACATTAATCTTTGTGGTAGTCATTTTGCCTTAGGGGTGGCACTTTTGATGAATGTAAATAGATAGCTTGGAAAGTATATGTGTATGATCAGTCCAGCACTCTGTACCACACATTGCCTTTGTCAGCCTCCCATCTTGTCTGTCTCTTCTCCTTACAATCACATAGTCCATTAGATGTGAATGTTTGCTGCAAGGGTGCATTCATGAAGTTTTATTATGTTTAGGTAAACAGAAGACATGTTGATGATGAGAAAGTCGTGTGATGCACAAGTCTTCAGCAGTAAATTACCATTGCTGTTCCTTTTTCCGACTCCATTCTTCCCTAAGACTCCCTGCCAAGTGCAGTAGTCTGAGCTTACTCTAGCATTAAAGTTGCCCAGAATTATAAGCTTGTCCTCTTTTGGCACATTGACAATAAGGGTCTCTAGGTCCTCATAAAATTTTTATTTGACTTCATCAGAGTTTGCCATGGTGGGAGCACAGACACTGATGTTGATGGCATGGTGTTTTCCTGTGAGTGGGAATCACATTGTCATGAGTCTATCATTCACTCCTTTTGGTAAGCATACCAGCTTGCTGATTAGATTAGTTTTGAATGAAAAACCCTTTCCAGATTCATGGTGCTCCCCTTCATTGCACTCACTCCAGAAAAAGGTGCATCCACCTCCAATTTCAGTAAGCTGGCCTTCATTTGCCAACCTTGCTTCACTCAGGACTTATTTGGATATGATACTTGTTGAGTTCTCTTGCAACAAGAGCAGTTCTTCTTTCACTTCTACTGGATTTTGTGTTGTCTATTAGTGTGCTCACATTCCATGTGCTGATGGTGAGTAGAAACATATTTGCAGATGTTTTCATACATTTGCAAATTTTTGTGTTTCAACTGCATAGAAGGAATCCCTGCCTGACATGGTAACCAAGCCAGAGTTGGGTAAGCAGACAGTGCTTAGGGCACCTTTTCTACCCCCCTTCCTTACACCAGGATGTGAGCAGTAGGATCCTTACAAGGCTGTTCAGACATCCAGAAGGCTGCTGCATCCCATTGCTGCTTCCAGTCAGGAACGACTCTATGGCCTGTGTCACCTGTGTGCAAAGTTGTGACTACAGCTACAAGTGTAACACCTGCTACTTCATCACTTGCCTGTCACCGCAGAACTTTGAGGCATAATAGTGAAATGGTATGGGTGATGACTTTTGATTCATGAGTAAATTGAATTTAAGTGAGGCAGAGTTGCACAAAGTCTTCAGCCTCACTCCCTTCTCCAGAGTCATCATAGTCCAGTGGCAAGACAGAGTCAAGATGGCTGGTCATGACTCTGAATGCAGCTGATGACCTTGCTGTCTTCAGTGTCTAACCAAGATCTAAGTGCTCCACATCACTGGTTTCATCTGCCTTCATGGACATTGGAACAAATTGTTCTCATCCATCCATTCCACCAGAGCAAAGTCTTAACATGTCTATAACCATACTCCTCTAACTCACCAATGGTTTTGAGAACCCTTGGTTACACTCAATTTCATTTGGCCCATCTGCCAAAATAGTAGGTGTATGGGGTATGGTTGCTGTGCATGCTGCAGCTGTTTGGAGCCAAAGCTGAGAATTATGTGGGACAGGAGGACACTAAAGGTGGAAAGAGCCCCAAAAAAGGTTCAGCAGCCATCATACCAAAAGTACTGGTCCTCCCTAAACACACCTTAAACCCCAAATGTGATAATTATATAGTAGAACATAGTTTACTTTAGAAGTGTTGAAATTTTATATCTTTTTTATTAATCATCACTTCATCATTAAATTCATTTGGCCTAATTACGTAATAAATCAAGATTTCTGGTAATGTGCTTTTCTTTCTACTACTATTTGCTCTTTTAAAGGAAATATGCTCCTATTATTCTCTCACTGTTCTCTTAAGAAAAAATAAAACCTTTTGAATCTACATTTAAAGATGACCTTTTTTTGTTGATATTTCTCTTCTTGACAGAAGTAATATTTTTGCTAGATGATGTTATTTTAAACATTTTTTTGTCTTTTTTTGCTTTTAGATAGTTATCTATGAGCTTTCCTAGGAAATTCTTATTAGCTTTAGCGATGTTGGTCCTGTTTTCTATTTCCCATTTTCTGGGAGCAATAGCTCAGTTAAAATAGCTCTGCAAATACTTTCTCATTGTTATGCCATATTTTCATATTTTTATTCTTTCTTCTAGTTTAGTATTGATTATAACTTTTCTAACAGACTGATGGTTTAACAGTTGATTTGTCTATGATTTTTCATATTGACAGTCAGCCATTTCCTGTCTATTAATATATAATTAACTTCATTTTTATTATGTTATTTGGAACTTTCCATATCAATTGATTATGTACTTTCTTCTTGAAGAAAGTACCCATAAACTATAAACATAAGACTTATGTATAACCTATAATTTTTTTTACCCATTTCATTTGTTTCTTCTAAACTCTGTTAGGAAACATAAAAAGTCAGAGCTTATGCTTCATTGGTTGAGACTTTTAGAATCCAGATTCATTTCCATTCTTATTGAAAGACTGGAATGGGAAGCTGAAAGAAGTAATAAATTAACACATATTGAAATTCAACTTAATATATAAATCATTTTAAATATTTAGTGATTTCTACACATAAAATTCAGACAGGGCTTTCACAAGAATGAAGAGTATAAAACAGAAGGCATCACATATCATTTGTGCTCTTGAAAAAGCACTGGACTGAATCAAGACCCTTAAGTTCTAAAGAAGCCAAGGAAAATATCTTCTTGCCATTTTCTCTTTTTGCAATTTATTTATTTTTAGTTTTTAACATTCACTTTCATATAACATTGAATTTAAAATTTCCCCCGCTTCTTCCCCCTACCCCACTCCAGGTCAGCATGCATTTTGATTACCCTTTTCTCCAATCTGCCCTCTGTTCTATCACCCAACCCCTTTAGCCCCTTCCCTTCTTTTTTCCTGTAGGACAAGATAGATTTCTAAATCCCATTCCCTCTCTCTCTCTCTCTCTCTCTCTCTCTCTCTCTCTCTATATATATATATATATATATATATATATATATATATATATATATGTATGTATGTATGTATATATATATGTATATATATATATAATTTTCTAGTTACATGTAAAAACAAATTTTAACATTCATTTTAAAACTTTGAGTTCCTCATCTTCTCCCTTCCCCACTTCATCATCACGGAGAAGGCAAGCAATGCAGGTTAGCAACATTTGTGTTCTAACAAAACACTTCCAAAATAGTCATGTTCTGAAAGACTATCTAGATTTCTCTCTATCCAGTTCTGTCTTCTATTTATTCTATTCTTTCCTTTTACCTGTCCCTTTGCCAGTATTTGCTTCTGATTACCTCCTTCTACAATCTGCTGTCCCATCTATTATCACCCTCCTCTTATCCCCTTTCCCCATTATCTACTATAGGGTAAGATAAACTTTCATGCCCAATTGGGTGTATATGATCTTCCCTTCTGAAGTTAAATCTGATGGTAGGAAAGCTCACTTATTCCCTCCCACCTTCCCTTTCTTCCCCTCCATTGTAAAAGCTCTTTCTGGTCTCTTTTATGTGAGATAATATACTGTGTTTTACATTTCCCTTTCTGGTAGTACATTGCTCTCAAAGCTTAATTTTCTTTTTTTAGATATAATTCCTTGATATTCAGTTCACCCTTTGTCATCTCTTTCTCTGTCTCTCTCTCTGTCTTTCTCAGCTTCTCTCTCTCTCTTTCTTTCTGTCTGTCTGTCTCTCTATACACACACACACACACTTACACATATACAATTATAAACACACACATATACACATATGTATATACACACTGTATCTATACATATACATGTATGTATGAATGTCTGTTTACCTATGTATGTATATGTGTGTGTATCTTAATGCTGAAAAAGGTCTCATGAGTCACAAATATAATTTTTCCATTTACAAAGGTAAACAGTTCAATCTTAATAAGTCTCTTATGATTTCTGTTTTCTGTTTACCTCTTCATGCTTCTCTTGATTCTTGTATTTCTAAGTCAACTTTTCTATTCACCTCTGGTATTTTCAACAAGAATTTCGTGAAAGTCCTCTATTTCATTGTATTTTCACTTTTTTCCCTGAAGCATTATACTCAATTTTGATGGGAAAGTGATTTTTGGTTTTCATCCCATCTCCTCTGACCTCTGGAATATCCTAATCTAAGCCCTCTGATCCTTTGGTATAGAAGTTGCTAAATCTTGTGTTTTCCTGATTGTGATTGTACAATACTTGAATTATTTCTTTCTCACTGCTTGTAATATTTTCTCCTTTACCTGAGAACTCTGGAATTTGGCAACTATATTTCTAGGAGTTTTCCTTTTGGGATCTCTTTCAGGCAGAGATCAATGGATTCTTTCCATTTATGCATTATACTCTGGTTCTTGAATGTCAGTGAAGGTTTCCTTGAAAATTCATTGAAAGTTGAACCCTAGGTTCTTTTTTGATCATGGCTTTCAAGTAGTCCAATAATTTTTAATTTATTTCTCCTGGATACATTAGGCAGGTTGGTTCTTTTTCAGCTGAGATAATTCACAGTGTCTTCTATTTTTTCATTTTTTTTGGTTTTGTTTTATAATTTCTGAATTTCTCACAAGGACATAACTTCCATTTCCTCTATTCTAATTTTTCAGGAGATATTTTCTTTAGTGAACTTTTGGACCTCTTTTTTCATTTGGCCTATTCTGCTTGTTAAGGAATTCTTGGGGACAGAACCAAGATGGGGGAATAGAAAGATGCACATATGCTACTTCTTCCCCAAAAGTCCATAAAATACCTGTAAAAAATGACTCTCCATAAATTCTAGAGCCACAGAAGACACAGAATGACAAAGTGAAAGAGATTTCCAGCCAAAGGTAACCTGGAAGGCTAACAGGAAAGGCCTATCCTACAGGATGCTGAGTAGAGCAGAGCCCAGCGCTGGCCATGTGACACTAGGAGGAACAAGACCTGAACAGGCCTCCAGGGCAGAATCCCCAACAGGGAAGGTCTGAGATTCCTCAACCCACAAGTGTCAAAGAAAACTTCAAAGGTCAGTGAGAGGGCTTTCCCAACTGGGCAAGAGGGGAGCAGATTCCTTCCTAGCATCAGTCTCAGACAGCAGCAGCACTAGCATCAAGGGGGCAACTATGAGTGGCAGTGGTGGAGATGGTGGAATTGGGCCACAGCATCCATTGTGGGACTGGCTCAGCTTAAAGCTCCTGGGGGAGTTGAGCAACTGATCTGAACCTCAGCCCTGAGTAATGGACCTACCCCCACCTAAGCCTCTGGAGGAATTCAGCAGGAGATCTGAATCTCAGCCCTGTGCATGGTCCTGGGGTGAGTAGGAGCACTAGGACCCTCCTCTTTGCAAATTATTCAAAAGTCAAGTAACTGGCTGAGAAAATGTCCAAAAAAGGGAAAAAAATATAAGACCATAGAAGTTTACTTTCTCGGTGAACAGGTATTTCATTCCATCAATGTATACTGTCAGAGGAAGTCAAGGCTTCTCCATCCAGTACCTCTTAAATGAATATGAAATGGGCTTACATCATGGAAGAGCTTGAAAGGAGAGTCAACAGCTTTCCAAAAGAGATTAAAGAATGCTGAGGGGGCGGAGCCAAGACAGCAGAGTAGAAGGACGCACGTTTAAGAGCTCCAAAACCAAAGCCCATAGAATTAATGTAAAAAGAGACCCCCATAACTTCTGGGTCAATACAAGGTGTGCAGAAACGGAGTGGAAGAGGTTTCCATTCCTGGAGACCTGTCCCCAGGGTCTGTCGCACTCCGGAAAGCAGACCCCACCCCCAGCGCTGCCCTGGCCGCAGCCCCAGAGAAACTGATCCGAGCAGGCTTCAGAGACGGAAGCTCCGGGAGCCGGGAAAGTCCCTCCGCCCACAGAAGCTACAGGTCAGTGAGAGAGAAGGCCAGGCTGGAGGAGGGGAGCGGAGCGTATCCGTGACTCGGGCCCCCTCGGGAGGAAGCGGTGGCGGCAGAGACGGGGGCAGGAAGCAGCGGAGGCAGTGGTGTGGGTGGTGGCTGAGGTGGCAGTGGACCGGGACTCAGGAATCCCCCAGCAGCAGGCAGGATCTTCATTACGGAAGGTTTCTGCATAAAACCTGAGGGAGCTGAGCCTGGGAGACGGCCCTGCCCCCACCCCGCTCTATTACGGAAGGCTCCTGTATAAAGCCCCTGAGGGAACTGAGCCTGGGAGGCGGGCCCCCCACCCCGCCCCCACCCGCTCCATTCCTGAAAGTCTCTGCATAAAGCCCCTGAGGGAACTGAGCCTGGGAGGCGGCCCTGCCTCCACCCCAGCACCAGAACTAAAGCTTGCCGCGGAAAGCCCATTTGAATCTCAGAGGCCAAGCACTAGCTGGGCGGATCCAGGCGGGTATGGAAAGGAATCTCAGAAGTCAAGTAACTGGCTGGGAAAATGCCTAGAAAAGGGAAGAAAAATAAGACTATAGAGAGTTTTTTCCAACAAATGCAAATGATCCCGACCTTCGGATCTGATGATGAGGACATATTCTTGCCATCAGGGAAAGACGTGGAGGGCAGGGCCTCAGTACCCCAGACACCCCAGGGGGGTGGCGGGTGGGCTCAGGCCTTGGAAGAGCTCAAAAAGGATTTTGAAAAGCAAGTCAGACAGGTGGAGGAAAAACTGGGAAGAGAAATGAGAGAGATGCAAGAAAAGTATGAAAAACGGGTCAATACCTTGGTAAAGGAGACCCAAAAAAAAAAATGCTGAGGAAATTAACACCTTGAAAACTAGGCTCTCTCAATTGGCAAAGGAGGTTCAAAAAGCCAATGAGGAGAAGAATGCTTTCAAAAGCAGAATGAGCCAAATGGAAAAAGAGACTCAAAAGCTCACTGAATTTAATAGTTCTCTCAAATTTAGAATGGAACAGATGGAGTCTAATGACTTTATGAGAAACCAAGAAATCACCAAACAAAACCAAAAGAACGAAAAAATGGAAGAGAACGTGAAATATCTCATGGGAAAAACAACTGACCTGGAAAATAGATCCAGGAGAGACAATTTAAAAATTATGGGACTACCTGAAACTCATGATCAACAAAAGAGCCTAGACATCATCTTCCATGAAATTATCAAGGAAAACTGCCCTGACATTCTAGAACCAGAGGGCAAAATAAGTATTGAAAGAATGCATCGATCACCACCGGAAAGAGATCCAAAAAGAGAAACTCCTAGGAATATTGTGGCCAAATTCCAGAACTCCTAGCTCAAGGAAAAAATCTTGCAAGCAGCTAGAAAGAAACAATTCCAGTACTGTGGAAATACAATCAGGATAACTCAAGATCTAGCAGCTTCTACAATGAGGGATTGAAGGGCGTGGAATAGGATATTCCCGAAGGCAAAGGAACTAGGACTCAAACCAAGAATCACCTACCCAGCTAAACTGAGTATAATACTTCAAGGGAAAATATTGTCTTTCAATGAAACAAAGGACTTTCAATCATTCTTAATGAAAAGACCAGAGCTGAAAAGAAAATTTGACTTTCAAACACAAGAATGAGAAGAAGCATGAAAAAGAAACAGCAAAGAGAAGTCTTAAGGGACTTACCAGAAGTGAACTGTTTACATTCATACAGGGAAAGACAATATTTCTAACTCTTAAAACTTTTCAGTATCTGGGTAGTTGGTGGGACCACACATACACATGTACATGCATGCACACACATACACACATGCACACACATACGGAGATAGAGAGCACAGATTGAACTGAATAGGATGGGACCATACCTTTAAAAGAAATTAAGGTAAATGGTGAGAGAGAAATGTAGTGGGATGAAAGAGGGGGAAATGAAAGGGGGTAACTATATGTCATTTAAGAGGCAGGTAGGAGTTTTTCTTAGTGGAGGGAAAAAGAGGAGAGCTGAGAAAAAAAACAAGAAAAACAAAACAAAACAAGAAGTTTACCCTCATCACATTTGACTATACGAAGGAGTGAAATGCACACTCATTTTGGTATGAAAACCGATCTTACAATATAAGAAAGTGGGGGAGAAGGAGATATTGCAAGGGGGGGGGGATGATGGAAAGGAGGGCAAAGGAAGGAGGGAGCAATTTGAAGCCAACACTTGGGGAGGGACAGGATCAAAAGACAGAAGAGAAACAATGAGGGGCAGGTTAGGAGGGATGGTAATCCAGTTAGTCTTACACAACACGACTATCAGGGAGGTCATTTGCAAAACTACACAGATATGGCCTATATCGAATTGCCTGCCATCCCAAAAGGAATGGGTGGGGAGGGAGGGATGGGGAGAATTTGGAACTCAAATTTGGAACAACTGTTTAGTATTGTTGTTGCAACTAGGAAAGAAGACATACAGTTAATGAGGAATAGAAAGTCATCTGGCCCTACAGGAGAAAAGAGAAGATGGAGACAAGAGAAGGGAGGGATGAGAGAAGAGAGGGCAGATTGGAGATAGGAAAAATTAGATTGTTTGGGGTATTGGGGTGGGGGGAGGGGAAAAATTTGGAACCCAAAAATTTGTGATAATGAATGTAAATAAATAAATAAATAAAATTAAAAAAAAATGCTGAGGAAAATAACACTTTTAAAAATAAGCTAACTCAATTGGAAAAAAAAGTCCAAAAAGTCAATGAGTAGAAGTCAGCAAAATGGAAAACAAGGTTCAAAAGCTCCCTGAAGAAAATGGTTCTTTAAAGTAAGAGTGAAGCTGAGGGAAGCTAATAACTACATGACAAAACAAAAAATTACAAATTTACAAAATTACAAAACCAAAAGAATGAAAATAGAATATAATGGGAAATATCTCCTTGGAAAAACAACTGACCTGGAAAATAGATTTAGGAGAGACAATTTAAAATTTTCGGGACTACATGAAAGCCATGACCAAAAAACAGCTGAGACTTCATCTTTCATGAAATCAACAAGGAAAACTGCCATAATATTCTAGAACCAGGGGGCAAAATAAATATTAAAAGAATCCACTGATCACTTCCTGAAAGAGAACCGAGAAGAGAAATTCCTAGGAATATTGTGACCAAATTCAGAGTCCACAGGTCAAGAGAAAATATTGCAAGCAACCAGAAAGAAAGAATTCAAGATTTTATTAAGGGAGGAGCCAAGATGGTGGGGTAGAAAGATTCACATATGCTAGCTCCTAGCCCACAGCCTAAAATATATCTGTAAAGAAGAACTTCCAACAAATTCCGAAGCAGTAGAAGCCACAGAACAATGGAGTGGAGGAGATTTTTTTTCCAGAGAGACCTGAAAAACCAACACCAAACATCCATCCTGCACAGGACCCAGAGCAGAGCCAGGCTCTGCCTTGGTCGTGCAACACCAAGAGGAGCAGATTCGAACAAGCTTCAAGGGTGGAATCTCCAGCAGCCTCGCAGGTCCCTCCACCCACAGGCACAAAGGGCAGTGAGAGAGCCTTTTTGGCTTGTCAAGAGGGGAGCGGGGTGTCTCCATAACGCAGTCCCCCTTGGGAGGCACAAGTGGACAGGAGCTCCCAAAGTGGACAGGAGCTCGGATCCACTGTTGAAGATCTCCCCATAAGCCTCCTGAGGAAACTGAGGTCCCTGTGATGGCCCTTCCCCCACCCGAGAAGCTGAACTTAATCTCACACTGAATAGCAGCCCTGCCCCCTCTGAAAGCCCTGAGGCTAGGAAGTAGCATTTGAATCTCAGAACCTCAAGCACTGGCTGGGGGTGAGGTGGGTGTGGAAAGGAATCCCAGAAGTCAAGTAACTGGCTGGGAAAATGCCCAGAAAAGGGGAAAAAAATAAGACCATAGAAGGTTACTTTCTTGGTGAACAGATATCTCCACCCTTCCTTTCAGATGAGGAATAACAATGCTTACCATCAGGCAAAGACGTCAAGGATTCTGTATCCCAAATTTCCAAAATAAATATTCAATGGGCTCAGGCCATGGAAGAGCTCAAAAAGGATTTTGAAAATCCAGTGAGAGAGGTGGAAGAAAAAGTGGGAAGAGAAATGAGAGAGATGCAAGAAAAGCATGAAAAGCAGGTCAACACCTTGATAAAGGAGTCCCAAAAAAATTGCTGAAAAAAACAAAACCTTAAAAAATAGGCTAACTCAATTGGCAAAAGAGGTTCAAAAAGCCAATGAGGAGAAGAATGCTTTCAAAAGCAGAATTAGCCAAATGTAAAAGGAGGTTCAAAAGCTCACTGAAGAAAATAGTTCTTTCAAAATTAGAATGGAACAGATGGAGGCTAATGACTTTCTGAGAAACCAAGATATCACCAAACAAAACTAAAAGAATGAACAAATGGAAAATAATGTGAAATATCTCATTGGAGAAACAACTGACCTGGAAAATAGATCCAGGAGAGACAATTTAAAATTTATGGGACTACCTGAAAGCCATGATCAAAAAAAGAGCCTAGAAATCATCTTTCATCAAATTATCAAGGAAAACTGCCCTGATATTCTAGAACTAGAGGGCAAAGTAAATATTGAAAGAATCCACTGATCACCACCTGAAAGAGATCCAAAAAGAGAAACTCCTAGGAACATTGTGGCCAAATTCCAGAGTTCCCAAGTCAAGGAGAAAATCTTGCAAGCAGCTAGAAAGAAACAATTCCAGTATTGTGGAAATACAATCAGGATAATACAAGATCTAGCAGCTTCTACATTAAGGGATAGAAGGACATGGAATAGGATATTCTAGAAGTCAAAGAAACTAGGACTCAAACCAAGAATCACCTACCCACCAAAACTGAGTATAATACTTCAGGGGGAAAATGGTCTTTCAATGAAATAGAGGACTTTCAAGCATTCTTGATGAAAAGATCAGAGCTGAAAAGAAAATTTGACTTTCAAATATAAGAATGAAAAGAAGCATGAAAAGGCAAACAGCAAAGAGAAATCATAAGGGACTTATCAGAGTTAAAATGTTTACATTCCTACATGGAATGACAATAGTTGTAGCTCTTGAAACTTTTCAGTATCTGGATAGTTGGGGGGATTACACACACACACACACATACATACACAGACACACACACGCATGCATTCACAGAGAGAGACAGAGAACACAGAGTGAATCAAATAGGATGGGCTCATATCTTGAAAAAATGAAGTTGTGTTGAGAGAGACATGTAGTGGGAGGAGAGAGGGAGAAATGGAATATGGCAAGTTATCTCTCATAGAAGAGGCAAGCAGGAGACTTTTTAGTGGAGGGAAAAAGAGGGGAGCTTAGAGGAAAACATGAAGTTTACTGTAATCACATTTGACTAAGGTAAGGAATAAAATGCACACTCATTTTGGTGTGAAAACCTGTCATACAATACAGGAAAATGGGGGAGAATGGCATAAGCAGGGTAGGGGGATGATGGAAGGGAGGGCAATGGGAGGAGGGAGCAATTTGAAATCAACACTCTTGGGACAGGACAGGATAAAAAGAGAGAATAGAAGCAATGGGGGGCAGGATAGGATGGAGGGAAATATAGTTAGTCTTACAGACCACGACTATTGTAGAATTCATTAGCAAAACTACACAGATATGGCCTATATTGAATTGCCTGACTTCCCAAAGGAAATGGGTGGGGAGGGAAGGAGAAGTTGGAACTCAAAGTTTTAGGAACTGAAATGGTCTAACAGAGCATAATTCACAGACAAAATCAATTAGGAATTTCGAGAGCATCATTTATTAGCCAAGCTGGTGGCTGCCTCATGGAGAGACCCAGAGAAGATAGCCCTGAACTGATGTGGGTGAGTGAATTTTAAGCATTTCGGCACTACTCGGTACAGCCTTGTGGTTTCCACAACAAAGAGAGTTCTGACAGGGGTGGGTGGGGGTGGGACTTGCTGTTAGGCAAGAACCCCCAAACAGAAAGTGCTTGTCAGGGTACTGCTAGGCAAAGGACCCCAACAGAAGAGGTGCCAAGGGAGGGATCCAATCAAAGACTGGTTGTCATTCAACAAAAGGTAGTTGTCAGGAGAGGGGGGTACTAGTTGCCTGACAGGAGGGGGTCTAGCATTAGGGGAAAATGCCTGTTAACAATTCATCAGATATTTCACAACCCAAAGGGGAATAACGTTTTGACAGTGCCCCAGAGAAACCTGTTACTAGGCAGGTTATCCAACGCTGCCTAGTAACCTAACTGATATCTCTCAACCTAGGGTCCCAGGGAGGAATAATGTCCCCTTCAGAATAACTGTCAAATATTGTTCTTGCTACTAGGAAATAAGAAATACAGGTAATAGGGAATAGAAAGTTAGCTGGACATACAGGACAAAAGAGAAAATGGGGACAAGGGAAGGGAGGAATGATAGAAGAAAGGGCAGATTGGTGATAGGGGAAATTAGAATGCTCAGTGTATTGGGTTGAGGGGAGGGAACAAATGGGGAGAAAATTTGGAACCCAAAATTTTGTGAAAATAAAGTAAAAAGTTAAATAAGTGAATTTATACAAAATAGAAACAATTCAAGTATTGTGAAACTACAAGAAAGATAACACAGGATCTAGCAGCTTCTACATTAAGGGATCGAAGGCCTTGCAATAGGATATTCCAGAAGTCAAAGGAACTGGAATTAAAGCCAAGAATTACCTAAGCAGCAAAACTGCATATAATAGTTCAAGTGAAAAAAAATGGTCATTCAATGTCATGGAGCACTTTCAAGCATTTTTGATGAAAAGACCAGAGCTGAATGGAAAATTTGACTTCCAAACAAAAAAAAATCAAGAGAAGTACGAAAAGGTCAACAGGAAGGAGAAATAATAAAGGACTTTCTAAAGCTGAACACTTCGCATTCTTATATGGAAAGATAATATTTGTAATTCTTTAAACTTTTCTCCATATTTAGGTAGGTGGAGGGATTACACACATACACACACACACACACACATGCACACACACACATTGACAGAGAGCAGAGGTTGAGTTCAATCAGAAGTGAAGATATCTATAAAAATTAAAGAGTGAAAGAGGAATATATTGAAAGGAGAAATGGAGAAATGGAATGGGGCAAATTACTGCTAATAAAAGAGATAAGAAAAATATTTTTCAATGGAGGAGAAAAGGGAGGAGGTGGGAGGGGGAAAAGCGAAGTTTATTCTCTTCACATATGGCTTAAGGATGTGATAACATTCCCACTAAATTTGGTATGAAAGTCTATCTTACACTACAGGAAAGTAGGGTAGAAGGGACAAGTAGGTTGAGGGTGATGATAGAAGGGAGTGCAAGTGGGAGAAGGCAGTAACTGGAAGTAAACACATTTGGGAAGGGACAAGATCAGTTGAGAAAATAAAATAAAGGGGGACACGGTAGGATGGAGGAAAATATAGTCTTACACAACATGACTATTATGGAAATCTTTTGCAAAACGACATATGTATAGCCTGTATTGAATTACTTGCCTTCTTGGTGGGGATGGGTGGGAGGGAGGAAGGAAGAGAGGCTGGAATTCAAAGTATTAGAAACATATGTTGAGAATTGTTATTGCATATAACTGGGAAATAAGAAATACAGGTAATGAGGTATAGAAATCTATCTTGCCACACGAGAAGAGAGACAAGATGGGGGTAAGTGGAGGGGGTGGAGTATGATAGAAGGGATGGCACATTGAGGGAAAGGGTAATGAGAATACAAGGTGCTATGGGGTAGGGGTAGGGGAGAGATTGGGAGAAAAAGTGGAACTCAAAATTTTGTGGAAATGAATGTCATAATCTAAAAAGAAATTTTAAAAAATCATTCTCCTTAATGACTCTTTGGATATCTTTTGTTATTTGGGTTAGTCTAATTTTAAAGGTGTTTTTTCTTCAGAATTTTAGGGGTTTCCTTCAGCAAAGAGTTCACTCTTTTTTTAGCGATTTTCTTGCATCATTCTCATTTCTCTTCCCTATTTTTTCTCTACTTCTCTTACTTGATTTTCACAGTCTTTTTTGAGCTTTTCCTGACCTGAAGACCTTTTTCCATGACCTGAGACCAATTCATATTTTTCTTGGAGCTTTCAGATGCAGGAACTTTGACTTTGTTTTCTTCTGCTTATATGTTTTTGTCTATCTCATCACCAGTGATGTAAGAAAATGCCTCTTCTTTGAGAAAGTAAAATTTTCTAGTCAGTTTTTTTCCCTCATTTGCTCATTTTCTCAGTCAGTTTCTTGATTTTTGAGCTCTTTGTTAAGTCCCAGGCTCCCAAAACAGTCTCTGCTTCAGCAGTGGCTGCTGCCATCCTGTGGCTGGGGACAAAGACTGGGGCGGAGTCCAGACCACATTTTCCTCTCAACCAGGTGAGAGCCCTTTCCCACTCACCTCAGAAGCTGTCTGTTGTTTGTGGTTTGAGAATTCTGAAAACTGCAGATACCACCAATGATTCAATGCCCTAAGGCTTGCTCTAGCTCTATCACACTTTTATTATCCATGTGCTCTGCTCCCATCTTATTGTGACCCTTCCTATTGATTTTCCAGATTGTGTTGGACTGGAAAATTGCTTCATTCTGTTATTTTGTGGTTTCTGCTCCTCTAGAATGTTAGTCATTTTTACAGGTTTTTGAGAGGTTTGGAGGATCGCTGCAGCAGATCCCTGATTCCACTCCACCATCTTGGCTGTGCTCCCTTTTAGCCGTTTTATAATTGTCAATGTTGTTTCTTTGGAAGTCATGGTATTTCTTGATTTATTGCATTTTGAACTTTTGGAATGATGTTCTGAAGAAGACATATCGTTTTATGCAGTAGCTTGGGATTGCTAAAAATACCCCCAAGTGTACTACTACCAAATGGTAAAGTGATCCTGTAAAATTTATTTCAGTTTCCTGGACTTCATTTTCCCCACATATAAAATAGGAACCTCAGACTAGATGAGATCTAAGGTCCTTAAACTCTAAATTGTATGATTTTATAACTATCCTCTGGAGTAAGAGATAGTACTCCAAAACATCTAAAGATTCTGAGTGTCAAGATTTTGAAACTACATTTAGATGGCTCTGCTGCATTTCTTTCAATGTCATCAATTTATCCTTAGGTGGTATTTCAGTAGTTTCAATAGTGAGAACTATTTTTTTCTTTTCTTGAAAAGAAAACATTCAAAGAGTTAATTCATTGATTTTTAGACTGAGCAAAAAAAGTCTATATAAAATAGGGTATATTTGGTGTCTTTCTGAACTGGTCTCTATTTTCTAGTTCAAAACATGCTCCAAAGGTTTGTCTTTTCATTTGTTTTTATGGATGATAATGCATACACATTAACTAGAGATTTAATCATTTCTATAGCATGCAGCTTTAATAAAATGTATTCTATATTAAAAATGGTTTCTTTGTCTCATGTAAAAATATCAGGAATTCAGAAATTGTAGGCAATAGGTCAAAAACAAAACCTCAAGTTTTATTTTTATCATTTATTTCCATACAATTACCCCTATATCTTCTATATTTTCCTTATGACTATAATTCAAGTGGTAATATGGGCCTAATATCAAAAAAACTAACTTCACATGATAAAAATTTCACGTATCTATATACATATATATGTATGTGTGTATGTATGTGTACATACACTTACATAGGTGGACATTTACATACATATTTTAATAAAATAAAATCTTCCTAGTTCAGCCGTTTGTCATAGATTTCCATTGCACATTAATAGTCTCCTTATTAACCTCCCTTCCTCTAGTCTAACTCTGCTTCAATGTATTCTTAACAAGTAATACAGGAATGTATACGTGTGCATAGACTTCTGTGTTTCATTGTTATCTGATATCTCATTGATGGAATTATTCCACATGATGATAGAAACTATAACCCATTCTTCAACTGTGCAGTTCATGCTTGTGTTCTCCCAAAAATTGAGTGTGGAAAATACATCCAGGGTGCAAGAGGCCTACCTATAAGAATTTTACAGTTAAGTGAGTACCAGTGTAGCACCTTAAGTGGTCATATTGCCTCTTAATATTAAGAGGTGACTAACCTTACTCATTCTACTCTCTTACAACTCTCTCATGAAACATTTTTATCTTATTTCTTATATGCAAGGCATTGTTGATTACATGCTAAAAGCTGAATTATTCTTACCACATTTCTCCTTCTTTCCCTCTATTTTATTTGAAATATTGATTCTTTGGAAATCATAATATTTCATGATTCATTGCTATTTCAAATTAACGGAATGATTACTGAGAAGGCATATAGTTTTAAGGTGCAGCTTGATATTGTTAAAAGTACTCAAAAGCAATTTAATCAGCTTATTTCCACCTATCAAATTCTAGGCCTATTCAGATACTTTTTCCCCCATGATGTCATTGTTAATGAAATTACTAAATGAATTATCTATCCAATTATATTTTATGAGACCAGAAAACTTTTTTTGTAAATTTGGTCTTGCCTTTTTGAATTTCAGCTTTAAATCTTTTAAAGTAATAGAATATCATCAGTAATAATTTGGAGTAGTTAATGGAATGCTGAACTTTGAGTAATACAGGCCTGAATTCAAATCTCATTCAATCACTTGTTAATTTTGTAAACGTTGGCAAATCATTTATACATCCCATGTCTTATTTTTTTAGTCTATGTAATGAGAGTATTGGGCTTAGTTATCTCTAAGCTTCTTTTCAGTGTGTAATCTATGAGTGTATGAAGTTTTAAAATATTCTAGACTCTGCTGTAATCATCACAATATGAAATGAGACTAAGTCACTCAAATGGGATAATCTGTGTAAGATGAAATAATATATGTAAAGCTTATTTTCTAACTTCAAGGAACTATACAAATTTTACATACTGTTATAACCTATAGAATTACAATGAGGATATAATGGGATGAATAAATTGCTTTGTATACCTTTAAAAACAAGGCAAACTATATCATCATGTATATTTGCAGTTATTATATTCAATTGCAATTTGGATCAGTTACAATATGCATGAAATAATTTGATAACTTACCTTTTTCACATATATTAAGACACATTTTCTTCATGCTTTTGAATTTGCATTGCCTCCAGCACAGATTTATTGCATATATAAATGATCTAAATGAAAATTTGTTCCTATCTTTGTCTTCTGTAGTTCCAGGGTCTCATTTAGCACATCATGGACTGTGATATTAAATGTACAATGCCATAATTGCACTGTCATAAGTGAAGAAAATCATGTTTTTAAAATGATGACACAATGGTTCCAAATTTTATCTGTGACCTTCTTGTGTGTTTAGTCTTTTAATGCTGTTACAATGGGGCATAGTCTGTTCTCATGCTAAGCTTGCCTAAAATTAGCATTTATATTTGGGAATAGATTTGTAGTTAAATAAATAATGCAAGGATTTATTTTGTTTTTCTTTAACAAATTGATGACTTGATAATAAATGATTTAAAATTACTTTCATATCAGTAAGCATTCATAACTTTTTCTTAAGATATCATCTATTGGGGGGGGAGGAGCCAAGATGGCAGAGTAGAAAGACTCACATATGCTAGCTCCAAAACCCACAGCCCATAAATTACCTATAAAAAGAACTCCCAATGGATTATGGAGCAGTGGAAGCCACGCAGCAACGGAGTGGAGGAGATTTCTGTTCCAAAGAGCCCTGAAAAACCAGCACCAAAGGTCCATCATGCACCGGACCTGGAGTGGAGCCCAGCCCTGCCTTGGCCGCGTGACTCCGAGAGGAGCAGATCGGAGCAGGCTTCAGGGACGGGATTTCTGGCGACTGAGAAGGTCCCTCCACCCACAAGTGCTACAAGTCAGTGAGAGACCCTATCTGGCCAACCGAAAGGGGAGAAGGGTGTCACCATAACTCAGGCCCCCTCGGGAGGAAGTGGCAGGGGAAGCAGTGGCCAGGGGCTCCCAGAGCAGGCAGGAGCTCCCAAAGCAGTCAGGAGTTCGGATTCATTGGTGAAGCTCTCTCCATAAACCCCCTGAGAGAACTGAGCCTGGGCTGAGGCCTTGCCCCCACCTAAGAACCTGAATTTAATCTCTCACACTGAATAGCATCTCCAACTCCCGCAGAAAGCCCTGAGGCTAGGAAGCAGCATTTGAATCTCAGACCCCAAGCACTAGCTGGGTGGAACTGGAGGTGGGGGTGGGGGTGGGGTGGTGGGAAGGAATCTCAGAAGTCAAGTAACTGGCTGGGAAAATGCCCAGAAAAGGGAAAAAAATACGACCAAAGAAGGGTACTTTCCTGGTGAGCAGATATTTCCTCCTTTCCTTTCTGATGAGGAAGAACAATGCTTACCATCAGATAAAGATATAGAAATCAAGGCCCCTGTATCCCAAACAACTGAAATAGATATCCAATGCACTCAGGCCACGGAAGAGCTCAAAAGCATTTTGAAAATCAAGTTAGACAGGTGGAGGAAAAGAGAGATGCAAGAAAAGCATGAAAAATGGGTCAATACCTTGCTAAAGGAGACCCAAAAAAATGCTGAAGAAAATAACACCTTGAAAAATAGGATAACTCAATTGGCAAAAGACGTTCAAAAAGCCAATGAGGAAAAGAATGCTTTCAAAAGCAGAATTAGCCAAATAGAAAAAGAGGCTCAAAAGCTCACTGAAGATAATAGTTCTCTCAAAAGTAGAATGGAACAGATGGAGTCTAATGTCTTTCTGAGAAACCAAGAAATCACCAAACACAACCAAAAGAATGAAAAAATGGAAGAAAATGTGAAATATCTCATTGAAAAAACAACTGACCTGGAAAAGAGATCCAAAAGAGGTAATTTAAAAATTATGGGACTACCTGAAAGCCATGATCAAAAAAAGAGCCTAGACATCATCTTTCATGAAATTATCAAGGAAAACTGACCTGAGATTCTATAACCAGAGGGCAAAATAAGTATTGAAGGAATCCACAGATCACCGCCTGAAAGAGATCCAAAAAGAGAAACTCCTAGGAACATTGTGGCCAAATCCCAGAATTCCCAGGTAAAGGAGAAAATATTCCAAGCAGCTAGAAAGAAACAATTCTAGTATTGTGGAAATACAATCAGGATGACACAAGATCTAGCAGCCTCTACATTAAGGGATCGAAGGGCATGGAATAGGATATTCCAGAAGTCAAAGGAACTAGGACTAAAGCCAAGAATCACCTACCCAGCAAAACTGAGTATAATACTTCAGGGGAAAATATGGTCTTTCAATGAAATAGAGGACTTTCAAGCATTCTTGATGAAAAGACCAGAGATGAAAAGATAATTTGATTTTCAAACACAAGAATGAGAAGAGGCATGAAAAAGTAAGCAGCAAAGAGAAGTCATAAGGGACTTACCAAAGTTGAACTGTTTATATTCCTACATGGAAAGACAATATTTGTAACTCTTAAAACTTTTCAGTATCTGGGTAGTTGGTGGGATCTCACACACACACACATCCACTAACACAGAGAGACAGAGAGCACAGAGTGAATTGAATAGAATGGGATCATGTCTTTAAAAAAATTAAGGTAAACCATGAGAGAGAAATATATTGAGAGGAGAGGGGGTGAAATGGAATGGGGCAAATTATCTCTCGTAGAAGAGGCAGGCAGGAGACTTTTTAGTGGAAGGGAAAAGAGGGGAACTGAGAGAAAAACATGAAGTTTACTCTTATCACATTCGACTAAAGAAAGGAATAAAATGCACACTCATTTTGGTATAAAAACCTATCTTACAATACAGGAAAGTAGGAGAAAAGGAGATAAGCAGGGTGGGGGGGATGATGGAAGGGAGGGCAATGGAAGAAGGGAGCAATTTGAAGTCATCACTCTTGGGGAGGGACAGGATCAAAAGAGAGAATAGAAACAATGGGGGGCAGGATAGGATGGAGGGAAATATAGTTAGTCTTACACAACACGACTATTATCGAAATCATTTGCAAAACTACACAGACATGGCCCATTTTGAATTGCCTGCCTTCCCAAAGGGAATAGGTGGGGAGAGAGGGAAGAGGAGAAGTTGGAACTCAAAGTTTTAGGAACAAATGTTGAGTATTGCTCTTGCTACTAGGAAATAAGAAATACAGGTAATGGGGAATAGAAAGTTATCTGGCCCTACAGGACATAAGACAAGATTGGGTCAAGGGAAGGGAGGGATGATAGAAGAGAGGGCAGATTGGTGACAGGGGAAATTAGAATGCTCGGTGTATTGGGGTGGGGTGAAGGGAGAAATGGGGAGAAAATCTAGAAACCAAAATTTTGTGAAAATGAATGTAACAAGTTTAATAAATAAATTTATAAAATAAAAGATATAGTCTATTTGATTTTTGTGTTGGTGTTTGATATTTGCCTTGTCCAAAATCTTTTTATTCTCTTATTAAAGCCAACTCAGTGACAGCAATCACCACCATATATTCATAAAATATAAATGGGTGTATTATTGTAGCCTACAACTGTTAGCCTTTTTCCTGTATTTTTAAAGAATGTTTTCTTACTTTCACAATAATTCTCATGTTATCCTCTATTCTTGCCACTGTATGAAAGTTTCCAATTATTAAAACAACTACAGAATTAATTTGGAAGATCTTACCAAGTTTTTTGAGGAATTTCTCTACCTCTTTATATTCTACCACATGTATTGATATACATGCTACAATTATTTCCTTAGTTGTCTTTTATTTAATGCACATCATGAGTGTAATCAGGAAATAATCATCCATTTTTATCCAATAGATATTCCATATTTCTAAAAAAAAAAACAAATTCATTTTGAAAGGGAGATGACTTTTGAAAGCACCAAAAGAAAACAAGCAAAAAAAGGGAAAGATGCTAAGCATCAAAATATATAGCATATATACATTATATATAGTTGGTTCAGGTTTCATTTCCTTTCTATCTGACCTCAGTAGCTTACTCCAATGTATGGGAAGCTTGGCTAATTAATTCTCTGTGGTCTGATTTTCTAACTCATCATTCAATTGAAACTGCTTCCTTTAAAACTATCAATGATCTCATTCCAAAATCAAATGCATTTCCTCAATTTATATTCTTCTTGAACTGAGTGTCCTTTGTGACATTTAATACTATCTTCTTCTTGATACCCTTCTCCCTCTAGGTTTTTGGGTCCTTGGGCCCTTATCTTTTCTCTTTTTATGCTATTTCACTTGGTGATCTCATTGTCTCCCACCAAAGTCCATTTGATCTTAAGAAATGTTCCCAAAGCTCTCTGCTCTCTGTCAGTAACTTTAATTAAGGATTTGTGTTGCCATAGGTATCTCCCACAGTCCTAAAGATGTATTTAATTCAAAGTTCCTCATGGGGAGCATCCCAACCCTCATTTCTCTGTTTCTTTTATTCACAGCTACAATTTTATATTACATGAAATTGTGATATTACAGTACTCAACTGAAAACTGAAGCATAAGAACACAGATCAAGGGAATTTCATCCATGAGCTGTTCAGCTGGCCATCAAAGTAACGAAGTAACAAGTAAAGAATTTGTGAAATTTTATCCTATAAAATCCTTTAGGACTTTGCAAACTTCTCTGAACTCTACCAACTGAAATCAAATTTATAGTCCTCTACTCGTAGAATCCAATGACTGTCTAAATCATTACTCATAAAAATCAAAAGATATTGTTACAGAGCGAGAGAGAGAGAGAGAAACACACACACAGAGACAGAGACAGAGAGACAGAGAGAGACAGAGAGAGAGAGAGAGAGAGAGAGAGAGAGATTGTAGCTGACCGTTATATTGAGGCCCATAGATTTCTGTCTTTCTGTGGCAACACTATCAGTCTACTGTGAGGTAGTCTTCAGCGATCACAATTTTCACAAAGTGAATGGGCCACCACATTTCGAGTAAAGGAGATCTAGGTTCAAAACCTCCTAGTTTGTGACTAGTTGTATTTGCAGATACACACAGCTAAAAGCCTTCAGATTTAGTTCATTCTACCAAATGCCAGAGCACTCTATAATTGCCAGCACTACCTAATTCATGCACTGTTTCCTCCTCCCTTTCCTATACCCATGATTTTAGTCTCTCTAAACTTTACTTGGGGCTATTCACTACTACAGTTGAGGGTTCCACAACTGTCCAAATGATAGGGTGCATGCTCTGGAAACCCCGTTGAACTCTATTGAATCCTCCCACTTGATGTAGAGTTAGCCTGAGGTTAAATCTCCTCAATTGGCCTTTCACTATCATTACACTCAATTCTAAGTTATTCTTAACCTTTCCCAGGCCTTCACTGTCTATTACCCTGGGATTGCCTTTAGCTACTTCCTACTCTTGATCCTGGGACAGCTAAGTGGTGCAGTGGATAGAACACCATTGCAGGAGTCAAAAGTACCTGAGTTCAAATATCACCTCAGACACTTGACACTCACTAGCTGTGTGACCTTGAGCAAGTCACTTAACCTCAGTTGCCTCATCCTGGGTCATCTCCAGTCATCCTGATGAATATCTGGTAACTGGATCCAGATGGCTCTGAAGGAGAAGAGAGGCTGATGACCTGCACATCCCTCCCTCACTCAAAACAAAAGTCAAGTGTAAGTCATGTCATTATTTCTCTGATGGAATTGTCTTCTTAGGCAAGCAAGGATGAGCACACAACACACACACACACACACACACACACATACACACTCTTGATCCTATCAAATCCCATTCTCTTGGTTAAAGCCTTCTGAACTCTAATCACCCCAGCATATTGGCCACTCCCATCAAGACCCTGCCAAACACCTTTTCTAGTCACCCCAGTCTACTGATCACTTCTATCAAAATCATCCCCAGAACCTGTCCTCCAATCACCCCAGATTGCTTGGCCAACCCTAGATTCCTCCTACAGTCTTTCTTTACATAAGATCCATCTTGCTTCCATTAAAACAGATTCCTTAAGGGTCTAGCCTATGCTGAGATTCCTTAAGTCTGGCCAATATGATGGATTTCAGAATCATGCCCACCTTTCTATAGGTGTTTAGTAAAACTTGTCTTTGGATGAAAGAAGATTTAGGCAGAGTTCATTCAGGAAGGACCTGCATATTGTTATTTCAATGTCCCAGTACCCTTAAACCTCGACACAAAGTCACCTATGCTTGCAACCTAATTGTCATTCTTAACTTCTCACTCTCAAACTTCTCTAATCCAATCTTTTCCTAAGACCTGTAGATTTTAACTTTAAAACATCCATCACATACTCCATCTTTTCTTGTCTAGTGTTACCAACACATTAGGGGCAGGACCTAATTGCTTTATGGATAGAGAACTGCAATAACCTGCTTATTGGTGTCTTTTGTCTCAAATCTTTCCTCTAATTTATCCTTCACACAGGAGTCAATTTGAACTTCTTTAATTATAGATCACCATGTCATCACCCTATTTAATAAATTTCAATTGCTATCCATTGAATCCAGGATAAAATAAAAAACATCAGGTTCTGGCTTTTAAAAACCTGACCTCTTTCTACTTTCCATTCTTCTTATACTTTTCTCCATGCACTCTGAAATCACCTGAATCTGGTCTTGTTTATCATTTTATGCCAGGAGCAGAACAGAGGTCTGTACACAATGTTTATAGATCTGACCAAGGCCTTTTACACTGTTAATCATGTGGGCTTATGGAAATTATGTTAAAATTTGGTTGGTCAGAGAAGTTCATCATTATTGTAGGTCAATTCCATGATGACATGTTTGCCTGAGTTGTGGATAGTGACAATGCTCTCGTGCCTTCCCAGTCACCAGCAGAGTGAAACAGGGCTGTGAGATTGCTCTTATGCTTTTTAATATGATGTTTTCAGCCATGTTGTGAAATGGGTTCAATGAGGATAAACAGGTATCAAGGTCAACTACTGTGCCAATGGTAATTTCTTCAATTGAAAAAGCCAAAACAAAAGTGGAGGGAGGCTTGGTGCATGATTTTCTGTTTGCAGATGATTATGCACTCAATTCAGCCTCTGAAGCTGAGATGCAGCAAAGTATGGATCAATTCTGTAATGCCTGTGCTATCTTTGGCCTAATAATTAAAATTAAAAAAAACACACATGCTCCAGCAGCTACCACCACACTATTCATATGTGAATTCATTGGATACAACAAATGGAGAAGTTTTGAATGCTGTTGATAAGTTCACTTGCATTGTTCGTGTACTTTCCAGGGATGTACACATTGACTATGAGTTTGATGCATGCATTGCCAGAGCTAGCTAAGTGTTTTGGAGGCTCTGAAGAAAAGTTTGGGAGAGAAGAGATATTAGACTGATTACCAAACTGACAGTCTACAGAGCTGTTGTGCTGACCTCGTTTTTGTATGCCTGTGAAACATGGACAGTCTACCAGCCCCATGCCAGGAAACTGAATTGCTTCCATTTGACCTCTTAAGAAAATTCTGCAGAGTCGGGGGCGGAGCCAAGATGGCAGAGTAGAAGGATGCACGTTTACGAGCTCCGAAACCAAAAGCCCATAGAATTAATGTAAAAAGAGTCCCCCATATCTTCTGGGTCAATACAAGGTGTGCAGAAGCAGAGTGGAAGAGATTTCCATTCCGGGGAGCCCTGGAGACCCGTCCCCAGGGTCCAGCGCGCCCCAGAAAGTGGACCCCACCCCCAACGCTGCCTTGGCCGCGGCCCCAGAGAAGCTGATCCGAGCAGGCTTCAGAGACGGCAGCTCTGGCAGCCGGGAAAGTCCCTCCGCCCACAGAAGCTACAGGTCAGTGAGAGAGAAGGCCAGGCTGGAGGAGAGGGGAAGCAGCGCATCTCCGTGACTCGGGCCCCCTCGGGAGGAAGCGGCGGAGGCAGAGGTGTGGGCGGCGGCTGAGGCGGCAGCAGCCCAGGACTCAGGAATCCCCCAACAGCAGGCAGGATCTTCATTACAGAAGATTCCCACATAAAACCTGATGGAGCTGAGCCTGGGAGACGGCCCTGCCGCCACCCCGCTCTATTACTGAAGGCTTCTGCTCAAAGCCCCCAAGGGAACTGAGATTGGGAGGCGGGGCCCCCCACCCCGCCCCCACCTGCTCCATTCCTGAAAGTCTCTTGCATAAAGCCCCTGAGGGATCAGAGTCTGGGAGGCGGCCCTGCCTCCACCCCAGCACCTGAACTAAAGCTCACTGATTGACAGCCAGCAGGAGGAAAGCCCATTTAAATTTAAGAGGCCAAGCACTAGCTGGGCGGATCCAGGCGGGGGTGGAAAGGAATCTTAGAAGTCAAGTAACTGGCTGGGAAAATGCCTAGAAAAGGGAAGAAAAATAAGACTACAGAGAGTTTTTTCCAACAAATGCAAATGATCCCGACGATCTGATGATGAGGACGTATCCTTGCCATCAGGGAAAGACGTGGAAGGCGGGGCCTCAGTACCCCAGACACCCCAGGGGGGTGGCAGATAGGCTCAGGCCCTGGAAGAGCTCAAAAAGGATTTTGAAAAGCAAGTTAGACAGGTAGAGGAAAAACTGGGAAGAGAAATGTCAGATATGCAACAAAAGTATGAAAAACGGGTCAATACCTTGGTAAAGGAGACCCAAAAAAATGCTGAGGAAATTAACACCTTGAAAACTAGGCTCTCTCAATTGGCAAAGGAGGTTCAAAAAGCCAATGAGGAGAAGAATGCTTTCAAAAGCAGAATGAGCCAAATGGAAAAAGAGGCTCAAAAGCTCACTGAATTTAATAGCTCTCTCAAAATTAGAATGGAACAGATGGAGTCTAATGACTTTACGAGAAACCAAGAAATCACCAAACAAAACCAAAAGAACGAAAAAATGGAAGAGAATGTGCAATATCTCATGGGAAAAACAACTGACCTGGAAAATAGATCCAGGAGAGACAATTTAAAAATTATGGGACTACCTGAAACTCATGATCAAAAAAAGAGCCTAGACATCATCTTCCATGAAATTATCAAGGAAAACTGCCCTGACATTCTACAACCAGAGGGCAAAATATGTATTGAAAGAATCCATCGATCACCACCTGAAAGAGATCCAAAAAGAGGAACTCCTTGGAATATTGTGGCCAAATTCCAGAACTCCCAGCTCAAGGAAAAAATCTTGCAAGCAACTAGAAAGAAACAATTCCAGTACTGTGGAAATACAATCAGCATAACCCAAGATCTAGCAGCTTCAACATTAAGGGATCGAAGGGCGTGGAATAGGATATTCCAGAAGGCAAAGGAACTAGGACTCAAACCAAGAATCACCTACCCAGCTAAACTGAGTATAATACTTCAGGGGAAAATATGGCCTTTCAATGAAACAGAGGACTTTCAATCATTCTTAATGAAAAAACCAGAGCTGAAAAGAAAATTTGACTTTCAAACACAAGAATGAGAAGAAGCATGAAAAAGGAAACAGCAAAGAGAAGTCTTAAGGGACTTACCAGAGGTGAACTGTTTACATTCGTACAGGGAAAGACAATATTTGTAACTCTTAAAACTTTTCAGTATCTGGGTAATTGATGGGACCACACATACACATGTACACGTATGCACGCTCATTTTGGTATGAAAACCTATCTTACAGTATAAGAAAGTGGGGGAGAAGGAGATATTGCAGGGCAGGGGATGATGGATGGGAGGGCAAAGGGAGGAGGGAGCAATTTGAAGTCAACACTTGGGGAGGGACAGGATCAAGAGACAGAAGAGAAACAATGAGGGGCAGGTTAGGAGGGATGGTAATCCAGTTAGTCTTACACAACACGACTATCAGGGAGGTCATTTGCAAAACTACACAGATAGGGCCTATATTGAATTGCCTGCCGTCCCAAAGTGAATGGGTGGGGAGGGAGGGATGGGGAGAATTTGGAACTCAAAAGTTTTAGGAACAACTGTCTAGTATTGCTATTGCTACTAGGAAAAAGGCATGCAGTTAAGGAGGAATAGAAAGTCATCTGGCCCTACAGAAGAAAAGAGAAGATGGAGACAAGAGAAGGGAGAGATGACAGAAGAGAGGGTAGATTAGAGATAGGGAAAATTAGATTGCTTGGAGTATTGGGGTGGGGGGAGGGGATAAAAGGGAAGAAAATTTGGAACCCAAAAATTTGTGAAAATGAATGTAAAAAATTAAATAAATAAATAAATAAAATTAAAAAAAAAAAGAAAAAAAAAGAAAATTCTGAGGATCATCTGGCAGGATAAAGTACCAGTCATTGAAGTTCTTGCTCAAGCTGAACTGTCAAGCATTTCACTATGCTTCAGAGAGCACTCCTCAAATGACCTTGTCACATTGTTTCTATGCAAAATGCATGCTTGCCCTATTGGGCAGGAAATCCCATGTCAGAAGAAGCTATACAAGAATACTCTCAATGTCTCTCTCAAAAACTTTTGATTTTACTGGGCAACATGGAAGACACTGGCACAGGACCACTCATCATGACATGCCCAACTCAGAAAGAGCGCTGTACTCTATGAGTAAAGTAGAATTGATATAGCACAAAGTAGATGTAGGAGTGCAAATTTGGACTAACCACCTCAAATGTTCACACAGTCTCTCTTTGCCCAATATGTAGTAGAGCATTCTGAGCTTTTATTGTTCTGATCAGCCACAGGTGAGCACACTGAAACTTCACTTTAACATGATGATGTCATTTTGGTCCTCTTTAGAAACAAAGGACAACAACCAACCATCATACTCTGTCCTTCTACTCTTGAGTATTTTCACTGACTGTCCCCTAAATCTGAGACTCTCTTCCTCCTTGTCTCTACAATCTGACTTCTCTAACTTGCTTCACGTTTCAGCTAAAGTCTAAAAATTGTAAGAAACCTGACCCAGTCCTCAGAAAGTTTAGTGCCTTAGTGGAACAATTGTGGAAGATTGGAAGTCATATCCCTCTCAGCACTAAAGTATCCCCCTTTCTACACATCTCTTTATTAACATAAAATACCATATTTTAGGTTTCTATCACCTTTGCTGTGGTTTAATTAGGCCTGTCTTTTGCTCCTCTTTCCCATCCTCAAACTTAACAACAAATTAATGGAATTAATTTAACCTTTGTGACATAAAGTCTTGACAGAAAGCTTATGGACTCTATTCAACATTTATCATACATGTATTTTGATCATCACTGGTGAGGGCTTCTGGATATAGTGAATGATAAATAAATAAGAAAAAAGTATGAGTTCTGAGAGTTTTTCAGAAAAAAAAATCTTTATTATTTAGAATTGATATAAGCTGAAAATCACCAATTTTTTGCCTGTTTTTATGAAAAGAGTTACAACTAACTATATGTTTCTAATACATTTTGCTACCCTTGATTTTTATTATTATTGTCATTTTGTTAGTAAATATTTTAAATGGTGGAATGCTTAATCTCCTGTCCAAATTTGTTTTTTTCTGGTTTTAAAGAAAAGTAAAAAAAGAAAAAAAGTAGGTAAATTTTCTCCCTTGACATGAAAGGTATATATTAAACCATTATCTAAGTATTGTGGTCAAAATGCTGTGGTAGAAAAAGAATACTTCAAGAAGAAGAAATTGCCTTTTTTTCATATTTCTGAAATAAATCCATTTATCTTCACATAATATTTGTACTTAAATGCAAGCTTCTTTTTCTTTCTTTTCTTCTTTTCTTATCCTTTTATTTCCCTTGTCAATCTATGAAGGTTTGGGGACTATATATATATATATAAAATCTATCCTATCACTTCCTTCTTCCTTATATCTGGCTAGCAAACTCTTGAGTAGGCAATTTTCATAGCATACCTATGCTTTTAGTATTACAAATTCCATCTTAATCTCTCATAATTCAGTTTCTGTCTTCTCTTCAAGACTTTCTTCACCGAAGTCATTATTGATGATATGGGATAAACTGTTTCTGTTTTCTTTAATTCATCAGGCTTAAAATTTACTAATCCCAAATATCATCCACTTAGTTATCAATTCTCTTTCATTTTTCCTCACAATTTCTGTTTCTGTTTCTTTTTCTTTCTTTCCTCCAACTCTATCTCAATATAGTCTCCATTTTGCATCATTATGAATGGATTTCACCTTAGATATTCGCTTCCCTCCAACTGCTCCTTAAACAAATCTTCCAATGATTTCCAGGTTCATCATTCATTTTCTACTGTTCCTTTATCATTTATTACCATTTTATGCCCCCTTCAACTTTTTCCGTAAGAGCCCTTCTCTGTGCTCATGCCTTTAATCACCATGCGATCAATTTCAATTCCATGGGTCTTTCCATCCATGACATCCCCCACTTTATTCAATCCAATATATTTCCCTTTTTCTGTGACATCTTTCTGTATGTTTCACTGCCATATGAAATGTAACGTGACAGGGGCAGACTCTTGACATTTTCTTTAAAATGCCCTTCCACAGTCTCTAATTCCATTGCCCTCTCAATTTCACTGGCAAGAGTTTTGGGCATTAACTTTAATCCATCTCTTTATTTCTCCTTTGAGGTTCTGTTAACTGTTTCTTCCTTTGTACTTTCCCTAAAGATATTCTTTTTCTCCCTTTTTTTCCCCTTAAACTAAAATTTTGTTCATGTCCTGATCATCTAGAATCTTGGTTACTAAAATGAGATTTTATTCTCAGATGTCTATTTTCATTCCTTGACTCATTTTTTCTGGTAAAATGACTGGTTCATTTTAATATATCAAAAATTTTATATCTTCTTTTTATTACATGACTGAAGCAAAGAGACAAGAGAAAGAAAAATCCCAAAACTGTGAAACTGTTTATGCATTTTCTTATACTAAAAATGTTTTCTAATACAACATTCTTCATTATCTCCAATTTCTTTTTGCTTCAGGAATTTACAATAGTTCAGCTTTTGTTGACCAAACTATTTGACTGAAAGAACAAAAGGATTTGGTATTCATTTAAAAATAATAAGTATTATTTTTTCTTGAAGGGGAACAGATTTCAGTATTCAGAATATTAATGCTTTAGAAAGCTCCAAACAAAATATTTATATACATAATGGAAATTTTACATGAATTCTTAAGCATTGTTCAAATTGCCAAGTTGCTTCTCTAAATGTAAATACATTCAAGTTGCCATATTTTGTTCTTAGACAAAAGATTTTTAATATTTTGAATCATGCTTTAATCTTGGAAATTTTGGCAAAGTTCAGTTCTTTAAGCCCGCAAAAAGTAGTGTAAAATGATTAGTAAGTACTATGGATAAAAAAAAAACCAAACTTTCAATTGTTATTATGTTGGGTAATGTTTTTAATTTGAATAAGATAAAGCTCCATAGGTGATACATTATCTTTTTGTGATTTAGCTTTGAAAAAGAGAGAATTCTTTTAGAAAGTAGTTCATCTTTACATATCTTATTGTAGGTCTTTATAGGTCAAGAATTGGAAGGTACCAGAGAGAATATATAGTCCATTCCTTTAATTCTGAATTACATTCTAGGAATGAACAATACGAACAATAACAATTAAAATTTTCTAATCAAGAAAGAAAATAAATATCTGTGACATCAAGGAAAGTTAAAGTCCTATTGTTATGATTGAACTTAATTGTAATTATAGCTTTCATCGTGCCATGTATTTGGTAGGTGAAGGAAGAACACATTCTTGAACAATTGTCCATTATCACGTCATATTTGTTTTTGGTTTTGACCTCAGATTTCATCCCCAGAGTACAGTACCATGATGTCATCTATTAATACTTTACTTAATTTTCAATTGTAATCCAACAATCTGAATTTTAGAATGCAATAATTGACAAAATAGATCACAGAGCAAACTGTAGCTTATGTAAGCAATCTTGTTATACATGATTTCCCTACCTCTATGGCAAATATCATGGACTATTTGATAGAGAACTATGCTCTAAGCCAAGTTGTCTTCAGTTTAAGTCAACTTCTGATACATGTTATCTGTGTGGCCTTGAGCAAATTCATAAATTTCTCATTCTCTTAGCCAATCCACTAAGACTGCAAGTTGCAGAGTTGATGGCAATCTTCATTGGTAGTGAAATTTTCCTTTTGCATAGCTCCCTACAGCAATGAGAGTAGAATAACAACTAAATTTCTGAAATGATTTTAGATATTGAATTTAGTAGCTATAATATAAATTGGCTTCTATACAGAAGAGGCCTTCTCTTTTCCTAGACAAGTCAGTGAAATAGCTTCTTGAGCAACATTTACAACATTATACAGCTTTGTTTAAATATTTCAAGGTATTTTTAGAATAGCACTTAGAAGGAAGACATTTGTAACATGTTTGTTGGAAAATTTAAAAAAAACCTGGAGAAGACTCTATCAAAGACATTTTATGTACCAGTATAATGACAGTAATTTTAACAAAAATTTTTGAGTAACCATAAAGAAGTCTGTATATATTGGATCATGTTATTATATTGGAGGGTTATCTACAACATGGATAATAAAGCTAGGATCTTAATAGAGTTTCCTTTTGGTCACTGACACACAAAGGCCAGACTTCCAATTTTAAGGAATTTTAATTTAACCCTGTAGTATTGTAAATGTTCAAAGACTCAAGTAACCTAATTCTCAATTTCTTTTTATTTCAATTTTCTAATCATCAGAAGCAAAAAATTAAAGCATCTCAAAGTTGTAATAAACCTTAGAATTTAATACATATCCGAATAGGAATTATTTCTAAATTATTTTTTAAGCAGCCTTCCACTTGAACTAGAGGATTTCTAGGAAACCTACTGTCTCACAATATAATACATTTCATTTTAAATGTCAGGATGCTTTTCCTCAAATGAAATCTGAATCTGCCTCTCCACAATTTCTATAAATCTCATTCTATTTCTTCTGTTTTGAGATCAAGCTAACCACATATAATCCCTCTTTCATATGACACATACTTTAAGAGACCTACCATGCTTCTATCATCTCCTCTTCAATTTAAACAATTATAATTTCCCCCAATCCATATATAGCATAATCTCTAGTGCCATTGTTGGATAAAACTTTTCTAGATGGAGTAATAAGATATTGTGAAGAAGCAGGAAATAGCATATCCCAGGTAAGTCAAACTACTATTACCACATCTCTCCAGACCCCCAAGGATATAGTCCAGCAACTCAAACCAAAGAGTCTTGGATATAGTAACGTTGCCTGTCCCACCATTTCCCTCCCTATACACAAACCTTCTGACTTACCACTTCAGTCATAAGTGAGGGAGAGATAACTTCAGAGAAAGGGGCATTCTTGTTCACAATACTAAAGCCACCCTTAAACAACTTCTACCAATAGTCAAAGAAAGTTGAAGGTCTTTTGAGTGGAAGCATGCCACTCCAATATGACCAGTCCTTCTTCTAGACCATTTCTGACATTCATCTTCCTGAAATGCAACCCCTGCAAAGATGCTATCTAGCAACTAATTCTATAAGGACTGCAGTCATAGCTACTGAAAACTCCTCCCACAGAAAATTTCTTGCCACCAATATCATATATATTGTTACAAAGCTCAACTTCATAAAATTATATTTTTATTAGTGAAAATATTTTGAAGTATTTTATATTTACGATGTCACTTGCTGCTGTACCCTGAGGGTCATACAATCTTTCCATTTATCTTGAAACTGAAATTTTTTATATGTGTTGTCTCCTCCATTAGAATATTATTTGTGAATAAAGATACCTGTGTTCTTTATTTTCATCTAGTGCTTTCACAGAATAACTGCTTAGTACATTTATTCATTCAAGACACCATCTTGATACCATCAAGATACCATTTTTACCTATCTTGAAATCAAAGCCTCACCTATCCATTAAAATTGAATACACTATTTTTGATATGGTTTCATAAACTTATGGAGTCACAGGGTTATGTATCTCAAGCTGTTAGCAATCGCAAAATTCATCTAGTTCCGTTCTTTCACTTTAGACATTTGTAAAGTTGAACACAGGGAGATTTATCAGCCTAACTTGACAAAGTTAGCACAGGTACAGGAGTGGGATTTTCAACATTAGTCTTCATTCTCCAATGCGAAATCATCTTTCCATTGTACCATGTGCTATTTTCTTATCATGTAAAATATCATCAATATGCCAGTTTGTTGGTAAATACTTCTTTCCTTCCAAGAATTAAATATTACTTTGATCCATCAAAACCAACTTCTTTTCAGAAAATATGCATCTTCACAAAAATCTAAATTATATTTAAAATAAATGAATGAAATAAAATTATTCTCAAAGGGCCTATTTCATATCTGAGAAAATTGAGTTGCATATAGACTTCTCATTCTCTTAAACTCAAATAAAACTAAATTATTCATATTTCCAAGTATTTCCTCCAGTTTTACTTGTTATTCTATTCACCTTCCTTGGAATCAATTTTCTCCCCCACTTCTCTCCATAAACATCCTATGCATCCTTCAAGTTCCAACTCAAATTTCACTTCTATAACACCACTTTAATCTTCCACTGTATCTATCCCCTCCATTAGTCTATATTTCTAAAGTTTTTCTTAGACTTCTTTTCAATCCCAATTCCATTCAACAAAGATTTATAAATTCAGAGTTTGTGCCTGTTAGTTTGTCAGGAATTACAAAAGTAAAAATGAAGTAGATTCCGGCCTCAAAAGCTTACATTCCTTTAAACTATAGCCGTATAGCATTTAGCCTTCCAGTCAGTTATTTATGTACCTGCTTTATTATCTTTCTTTAAACTTCAGGGCACACCTTTCATATTTCAGTGCCCCACGATAAATAGCACAGTATCTTATGCATAACCTAAATCAAAATCATGCTGTAAAAAAACATTGAAAAAAATCTCAACTGTCAGAACTTAAGCTTGATACCCGCAAAATTGGTTTGAAAGTTTTAACTCATGCAAAACTCTTTAAAAGAAAGTCTCTTTATGCATTATAATTGAACCATTTTGCCATAGTTGAAATGAAGGAATGGAGTAATTTAGGGTGTTAGTTTGCTTGAATAATATTAAGCCTAATTCATTGAAATTTCTTTCATTTTATTATGCAAGCTAAGTCAAAATATACGCATGAATCTTAGTTATTAAGCTAATTTTCCTTAAACAGATATTGTTTTGAAAATTTTATAACCTCAAGGGTTTCTTTAAAAATACACTTTTTCTTTAACATACGATTTGAGCCTGTTTCTTTCTCAGGATCCAAGTGGTAAACATATTGCTATATGTAAGGATGAATAGTCAAGCTTTGAACATCATTTCCTATTCATGTCTTGGAGGCTAACAAACCTAGCCTTTGTCTTATACACCTTCTAATTACTTTTCAAAGTGTTGAATTTCGAAGAAATTGGTGAAAACCTCTTCGTAATCTAGGCAAATAGTTGAAGAATGAAAAAAAGCTGTCTAGGATAGTTCCGAATTAATTTTTAGATTGTTGTGCTTGAGTAAATAAGTGTATTATTTCTATAATCAATATATGAGACAGTGGTATTAAGTGGCTAGCGTTAGAAGGCTAGGGTTCCAGGCAAGGCAATTTAGATTCAAGTCCTGCTTCTGAAACATACTGCTGTATGACCACTTACACGTCACTTAATCTTAGCAGAAATTCTTGAACCCATGAAGTCACAAACTTGCACACCAAAAACATTTATAAAACCTACATTGTAAGATCCTTATTAAAATATACTGCTTCATAGAAATGAATGAAACCCAGAGAACAGTATTAAACACATATTTTAAATGTGCTAACCATGACTGATCTGAAACCTGCTGAAGCATCCTGAGGGTATTAGAATATACTTACTCTAAACATTTTATTTACACTGCTCTCTATTAATTACCTTTTTAAAGAAGAATCTTGGTCATATTTGGATAACTCATTTATTTAAAAAACAAAGCTTATTAAATCATATACCCCATACTCTGCAATGTAGCAGTGCTAACTACTGAAAAGGATAAAAAGATGAATAATGCCCTGTTCTTCTCTTTCAAGAAAAAAACAATAATTTCATTGCTTCTAGTCCCATACTTGAGACTAAAAATAATAATTGTTATTTATGCAATGTCTTACCATTTGCTGGGGTTTTTTTCAGTTTGGAATTTGAGAGAAAATGAGAAGAAGAGAGGAGACAAAATGAAAAGGATGGAAGAAAGAAAAAAAATTATTCTCAAGGAATTTATGTTTTATTAGGGAAGGCAAGAAAGATGCACACACACATACATGCATGAAGAAAATATATACCAAATAAGTGCAAAATTAAAAAGGCTATAAGGAACAGATGATGCTAGATGTTTGTGGGCTGTAGAAAGTAGTATTTGGATTGTGTTTTGAAGGAAGAGAGGGATTCTAAGAAGAGAGATTATGAAAGAACATATTTTAGGAGCAAGGCATAGACATTTAAAAGACTAAGAGACAAAGTCAAATTGGTTGCCTTGTACTGCACAACAATGTTTAATGAGGTTAAAAAGGAAAACTGGGGCCTGGTGGTGAAGATGTTTGATTGAATTTATAATTCTATTTTAAAGACAACAGGGACACATGTAAATTTATTTAGTAGAGCATAGCAGTTATATCTGTGCTTAAAATAACTCATTTTGGGTACTATGTGGGGATTAAATAGGAATAGGGAGAGAGTTGAAGCAGAGAAGCCATTTCACTAGTTTCTGCCATAAAGTTATATTCTGTTGAACAAATAAAAAAAACTTATATGCAAAAATAAATACAGAAATGGAGGAGGGTTGTCTCAACGGTCAATGGGAATATCAAGAAAGATATTACATATAAGGCATGCTTTGAAAAATGATATGGATTAGAAGAGGAAGGGAATTCCAAGAATGGGTACAACCTTTGCACAAAGTTAGGAGATGTAGTGTCACGAACAGGGATAGAGGTAGTAGTTCAAGATGACTATAATCAAAAAGTAAACAAGGAATTTTTTATTTTTATTTTTTAATTAATTTATCTATTTGCAGGGTTCTACAATCACTTCCATTTATCTTAGAATTTTCTCCTTTTTCTCCCAATTCCCACCTACCTGTCCACTCCCTCCTTGAGACAGTAAACAGTTTCATATAGGTTCTATACATATATACCTATTAAATACATTTTCATCTTAGGCTTGTTGCACAAAAAAATAAAAACAAATGGGAGAAATCATAAAAAAAAAATACAAAAGAAAATGATCTGCTTCATTCTGTGATTGAATTCCATATTTCTTTCCCTGGTTGTGTAAGGTATTTTGCCTTAAGACACCACTGGGAATTATTTAAGTCCTAGCATTGCAACGAAGCACTAAGTTTATGAGACAAATTCCTCGCACACTGTGGTTTTTGCTGTGTACAAAGTTCTCCTGGCTCTGCTCCTTTCATTGAGCATCTATTCATATAAGTCTTTACAGTCCTCTCTGAAGTCTTTCTTTTCATCATTTCTTACAGCAAATAGTATTCCATTACATTCATATACCACAATTTATTCAGCCATTCCCCAATTGATGGGCATCCCCTTGATTTCCAGTTTTTGGCCACCACAAAGAGAGATGTTGTAAATATTTTTGTACATGTGGGACCCTTTCCCATTTTTATGATCTCTTGGGGATACACCCCTAGAAGCAGTATGTCTAGGTTAAAGGGTATGCACATGCTGTAGCCCTTTGGGCATACTTACAAATTGCTCTACTGAATGATTGGATCGACTCACAGCTCCACCAACAATGAATTAGTGTTCCAATACTACCACATTTTCTCCAACATTTATCATCTTTCTGTTTTCAGATGTTAGATAATCTGATAGGTGTGATGTGGTACCTCAGAGTTATTTTGATTTATATGTTTCTGATGAATAGGGATTTAGAGCATTTTTTTCATATGATTATAGATAGCTTTAATTTCTTCTTCTGAAAATTGCCTGTCCACATCCTTTGACCATTTATCAATTGAGGAAGAAATTGGTGAAAACCTCTTAGTAACCTAGGCAAATAATTGTTTGAAGAATGAACAAAAGCTGTCTGATAGTTCAGAGTTTATTTTTAGATTTTTGTGTCTGAGTAAATAAGTGTATTACTTCTATAATCAATATTTGAGACAGTGGTATTGAATGGCTAGCATTAGAAGATATAAAACTTCACCCTACAACCTGCTTTTTCAGTATTGCATACAGTTTGTTAAGTTGTCTCAATATTGTCATTCTCTTGAACTATGTCCTTGATTGTTTCTATGGTTTCTTGTATAACCCATTCATTCTTTAAGACTAGATTATATAGCTTCCAGATAATTTTTGGTGTATCTTTCCATGGCCTTTTATTACATGTAATTTTTATTGCATTATGATCCGAGAAGGATACCTTGACTATCTTTGCCTTTCTGCACTGGATCATAAGGCTTGTATGCCTACTACATGGTCAATTTTTGTATATGTTCCATGAACCACTTAGAAAAAGGTATCTAAACCCATTCAGTTTTCTCCAGAGATCTATCATATCTACTTTATATACTGTTTAATACACCTCTTTAACTTCTTTCTTTTTTCTTTTGAGGTTAGATTTATGAAGTTCAAGAGGGGGAGGTTGAGGTCCCCCACTAGTATAGTTTTACTGTGTATTTATTCCTGTAACTCCCTTAACTTCTCCTCTAAGAATCTGGATGCTATAGCACTTGGAGCAATAATGATATTGCTTCATTGTCTATGGTGATTTTTAGCAGGATCTAGTTTCCCTACTTACGTCTTTTGATTAGATCTATTTCTGCTTTTGTTTTTTCTGAGATTAGGATTGCTACCACTGATTTTTTAAAATCAAATTAGTCATAATATATTCTGCTCCAACCTTTTCTTTACCCCCATTTCAACCATGTTTCCTGTAAAAAACATATTTTTGGATTATGGTTTTTAATCCATTCTCCTACCCGTCTCCATTTTACAGGAGAGTTTATTCCATTCACATTCACACTTATGATTACTATCTGTGGTTTTCCTTCCATCCTCTTTCCTACCTTTTGTGCTTTTATTTCTCCCTTCTCCCTTCCCCACCAGAGTAGAGTTTTAATTTTTGACAACCACCTCACTCAGTCTGCACTTCCTTCTTTCAGGTCCCATCCTTTTTAATACCCTTTACCCTTACTACTTCTTCCCTCCATTTTAACCTCACTTCCACTTTCTTTCTCCTTTCCTCTCCTCCTGCCTATAAAGTTAGTTAGATTTATATACTTAAGTTTGTTGTTCCCTCCTTGAAGCAAATCAGATGAGAGTACCCCTGAAACAATGCTCATCTCCCTCCCCTCTTTCCCTCTATTGTAATATAAATTTGTGCCTCTTCTTGGAATGTAATTTACCATTTTCTGCCTCACTTTCACATCTTCTGTTACAACCCCTTCACACTGTTAAATCACATTATTATCATATCATTTAGTTTATAGCTGCTCTCTCTCTCTCTCTCTCTCTCTCTCTCTCTCTCTCTCTATATATATATATATATATATATATATATATATATAATATATATGCCCCTTTTCTATTTCATAATAAATATTCAATTCTCAAGATTAACAAGTAGCATCTTCCCTTACAGTAACAAGTTCCCTTAAGCAACAAGTTTTTTTTCTTTTCCCTTGTTTACATTTTTATGCTCCCCTTGACACCTGCGGCCGAAGATCGAATTTTCTATTGAGTTCTGGCCTTTTCATCAGGAACGTCTGGAAATCTCTTATTTCATTGAATGTCAATATTCTTTCCTGATATATTATGCTCAGCTCTGCTGGGTAATCTATCCTTTGTTGTAGTCCTGGCTCTTTTGTCTTATGGAATGTCATATTCCACTTCCTTCAGTCTTTAAATATGGAAGCTACAAGTTCCTGTGTTAACCTGACTGTAGCTCCTCAATATTTCAATGGTTTCTTATTGGATGTCTGTTAAATTTTCTCCCTCACTTGATAATTCTGGATTTTGGCAACAATATTTCATGGTGTTTTCAGTTTGGGATGTCATTTGGGAGGTGAATGGTGAATTCTTTCAAAGACTATTTTGCCTCCAGGATCTAGCACTTCTGGTCAGTTTTCCTTGATAATCCCTTGGAAGATATTTTCCAGGCTACTTTTTTATCATGGATTTCTGGTAGGCCAATGATTCTTAGATTTTCCATCCTGAACCTATTTTCTAGGACAGATGCTTTTCCAATTAGATATTTTATATTTTCTTCTTTCTTTTCATTCTTCAGATTTTGTTGGACTTATTCTTGATGTCTCATAGAGTCACTAGCTTCTCCTAGCCCAATTCTAATTTTTATCAAATTGTTTTCTTCAGTTAATTTTGTATTTCCTTTTCCATCTGTCCAATAATTCCTTCTAAGGAATTATTTTCTCCAGTTAATTTTTATACGTTCTTTTCCATTTGTCCAAATTTTCCAGTTGTGCTTTGTGCTTCCTTTTCTATTTGTCCAATTTTCCTTTTTAAGGAGCTGTTCTCTTCAGTGAATTCTTTTTTCATACTTTTAAAACCACTGGCCAGTTTTTCTTCTGTTTCTCTAATTTGGCGTTTTAAATCCTTCTTCATGTCTTCCAAGAGTACTCTTTGTGCTTGCAACCAGTTTAACCCCACTTCTGAAGTTTCAGATGGGATTAAAGTATCAGTGCTGACTTCTTTGGCATTCATGTTTTGGTCCTTGTCCCCTTAGAAAGATTCTATGGTCTTCTCTTTCCTGCTTTGCTTCTTACTCATGATGATGAGGTTTTGTGTGTTCGTTGCTTCTTGTTCTTTCAGTTAGAAGGAAAAGAACCTGGTGCTGACCTGGCTGGTGTGAGAAAGCAGAGGCCAGGTGAAGTCTTTTTGTGCTTCCCTGGATTTGCCCTGCAGCTAGTTTGTGAAGTGTTGCAGAGGTGTGGTTTGGCCATGGGTGGTCTCCTCACAGAAGTGTGGTTTGGCCACAGGAGGTATCCTCACTTGAGGTAGAGCAAGGGCAAGCACAGTGGATGGTGATCTGTTCTGTCCTTTTATCTTCCAATTTCCTCTGGTGTGCTGAGGCATGCCCGAATTATTGGTGACACTCCACCCCTCTGGCACTTCGAATCTCCTCCTCCTTCACTGATGTGGAGCTGTCTGTGACAATTCTGGTCCTGTGCTATTCCTCTTTAGCCATATTAAGAGGAATTCTACTTAGGGTTTTTCTTATTCTCACATGCCAGGAAATGTTTTGCCCCTTCTGCTGATCCCATTGATCTTCAGCTTTTCTGGGGAAATATTTTATGGTTCTTTCAAGGTCAGCAAGGGGAGGGGGATGGAGCATTTAGTGATCACTCTGTCATTTGGCCTCCCAGATGTTCAAGTAGGTGACTTACAGATATTTAATCTGCTGACTGATAGTCTCAGGAGCAGCTGCTGCAGGTTCCTGGGGCTCCTTGGCTCTCACTTGCTCAGTTCTGCTGGACTCCCATTCTGGGCTATTATGCCTGAGATTCTACAGTGCTGTTTCTGCCTCAGACCACCCTGGGGCTTTCTACTTGGCCGTGCCTTGATGGGATGCTCTGTGCTATGAATTGTGTGCTCCTCCACTGTGTGTGGAACAGAACCTTCCTGTTGACCTTCTAGTCTGTCCTGGGCTGTGAATCTACCACATTCTGTCTCCTATTCGATTCTGTCCCTCAAAAATTTGGTCAGATTCTCTTTTTTAGAGGTACCTGAAGGAAGCTGTCTAAGAGCTTACACGAGTTATTGCTCTCACTTAAACATCTTAGCTCTGACCCCTAAACAAGAGATTATTATATGAAATAAGATGTGAAAGATAGGTTAGAGAAACATTGTGAAGGACTTCTAAGAAGGGAATGAGGATTTTCTATTTTATTTCAGTGGTAGTAGGGAGACATCAAATATTTCTGGTTAGGATAGACTTCTGTGTTAGGAATTTGACACCAGTATGGAAGATATATTAAAAATGAGAGAAGTTAAAGTCAGGGGGATCAGATAAGAGGCTGTCGCAAGAGTTATGGAGAGAGAAAATGAAGACCTAACCTATTTCCATGATTGTATAAATATAGACAATGAAATGCAAGAGATAATTTGGAGACAGAATTGACAAAACTTGAAGACTGATTGTATAGGATAGAGGGATAAAGGGGAAAGACAGAAAATGATGGCAAGATTATGATATTAAGTACCTAGAAAGATGGTCTTACCCTCAACAGAAATAAGAAACTCCTTTATCCCATGCTTCTCCTGAATAAGATAAACAGATAAACAAAATTTGCCCACAACTGACAAAAGAAAACTCTAGCTGGCAGGAGGTGAATGTTTGAATAGATGCTTAAAGTTCATGGTTCCTGAGGATAATATCAATAATAACAATAGTTTATATTTGGAAGGTTTTAGAGAGTGCAATGAAATTCTCTATAAAGTAAATACTGAAAAATTCAAGTATTTTGTCCCCTTGAAGAATAAGGAAGATTTCCTTGGTGAAGGGACTACCATTCTTGCTACTAAAGCTGCAACGGTCTTGGTCACTATATTTCTGGAGATATTGACCTTTAATTCAAAATAAAAAAAATAGTGATCTGCGAATTTGGATGGGAAAAATGTATGTTTTTTTTTTTATTTTTACAAATCTTTTACAGAAATTTATCACTTCCTTCAATAATTTAAAAATATTATTCTGATAAAAGACCCATTGGTACCTTAAGCAAAGTAATCAATGAAACAGAAATAATTAATAATCGCTGTCCTTTTAGATCAAACTATATATCGCAAGTTTTCATGGAGTTATATTTAGGGATAGAAGAGTTTTAGAAAGGTGAGGTTTATCACTCCTTTTAAAATTAATTAATATATTTTTAATTTTCAACATTCATCTCCGCAAAATTTTGAGTTCCATATTTTCTTCCCATCTCTCCCATTCTTCCATTCCAAATCCCTGTGCATTCTGATTACCCGTTCCCCCAATATGCCCTCCCTTCTACTACACCCTTCCCTTCCCTTATCCCCATCTTCTCTCTTGTCTTCTGGGGCAATATAAATTTCCATACCCCATTACTTGTATTTCTTATTTCCCAGGTGTATTCAAAAACAGTTCTCAAAATTCGTTCCTAAAACTTTGAGTTCCAACTAATCTTCCTTTCTCCCTCCTTACTCATCCCCACTGAAAAGGCAAGCAATTCAATATAGGCTATATATGTAGAGTTTTGCAAATGACTTCCATAATAGTCATGTTGTGTAAGACTACCTATATTTCCCTCCATCCTATCCTGCCCCACTATTTATTCTATTTTCTCTTTGATCTTGTCCCTCTCCAAAAGTGTTTACTTCCAATTGCTCCCTCCTCCCATTTGCCCTCCCTTCCATCACTTCCTGCCTTATCCCCTTATCCCCTATTTCCTGTAGTGTAAGACCGATTTTCATAACAAACTAAGTGTGCATGTTTTTCCTTCCTTAAATCAAATGTGATGAGAAAAAGCTTCATTTTTTCGCTCTCACTGCCCCCGTTTCCCCTCCACTGAAAAAGCTTTATCCTGCCACTTTTATGAGGCATAATTGACCCTCTCCATTTCTCCCTTTCCCCTTTTAATATGTTCCTCTCTCTCTCCTTAATTTTACTTCTTTAGATATCATCCCTTCCTATTCAACTCACCCTGTGCCCTCTGTCTATATATACATATATATATGTGAATGTATTCATTTATGTATGTATATATGTATGTATGTATGTATGTATGTATATTCCCTCCAACTACCCAAATGCTGAGAAAAGTTTCAAGAATGACAAGTAGTTTCTTTCCATGTAGGAATGTAAACAGTTCAACTTCAGGAAGTCCCTTATGTTTTCTCTTTCCTATTTACCTTTTCATGCTTGTCTTGATTTCTGCATTTGAAAGTCAGATTTTTTTATACATCTCTGGTCTTTTCATCATGAATGCTTGAAAGTCCTCTATTTTATTGAATGACCATTTTTTTCCCTTGAGGTATTGTACTCAGTTTTTCTGGGTAGGTGATTCTTGATTTTAATCCCAGTTCCTTTGAATTCTAGAATATCGTATTCCAAGCCTTTTGATCTTTTAATTTAGAAGCTGCCAGATCTTGTGTTATCCTTATTGTATTTCCAAGATAGTTTTACTAGTGAATTCTACCAAATTTGAATAACTAACAATTTCAATACTATATAAACTATTTGGAAAAGCAGCAGGAGTCCTACCAAATTCTTTTTATGACACAAACATGGTGTTTATATCTAAAGTAAAAAGATTTAAAACATAGAAAGGAAATTATAGACCAATTATCCTGATAAACATTGAAGAAAAATATAAATTAAATATTAACAAATAGATCATGGTAATTTATCCCCAGGATAAGACACTATGACTTGGTAAGATTTATGTCAGAAATACAAGGCTGATTCAAAATTAGGCACACTATCAGTAAAAGTGATGATGTCAGTAACAAACCTAACAGAAAATATATGGTTACGTCAAAAGATGTAGAAAAAGCTTTTGACAAAATACAGCATATATTTTTATTAAAAAGACTAGAGAATATTGAAGTAAGTGAAGGCTATCTTAAAACAAAAATATCTGTCTAAAGCCATCAGCAATCATTATGTGTAATGGGGATAAACTAGAATTATTTCCAATAAGATCAAGGGTGTAACAAGGATGTCACTTATCACCACTATTATTGAATACTGTACTATAAATGTTAGCTTTCACAATAAGAAAATGAATTTGAAGGTATTAGAATAGGCAAGGAGGAAATGAATTATCATTCTTTGCAGATGATATGATACTATACTCAAGAGGATCCAATCAAAACCTACTTGAAATTAGAACTTTTTTAAAGTTTCAGAATATAAAATAAACTCACAAAAATCATCAACGTTTCTGTATTTTGCTAAGAAAACCCAGCAGCAGGAGATAGAAATAGAATTTAAATTTGTTACTGTAGATATTATAAAATACCCGGGAGTCTATCTTCCCAGAGAAACCCAAGAACTTTACAAACAAAATGACAAAAAAAACTTTTCTAACAAACAAGGTCTGATCTAAACAATTAGAAAAATAGCAGTTGTTCATGGGTAGGTTGAACTAATATAATAAAAATAAATGATGACTCTTCCTAAATTAATTTCCTTATTCAGCACCATATCTATAAAACCACCAAAAGTTATTTTATAGACCTAGAGAAAATAGTAACAAAATTCATTTGGAAGGAAAAAATGTCTGGAATATCAAGGGAATTAATGGGAAAAAAAGAGAAGGAAAGGGAGATTTCCCAGCTATACCCAATATAAAACTATATTATATAGTGGCAATCATCAAAATTATTTGGTTTTAGCTAAGAAATGGAGTAGTGGATCAGTGGAATATGTTGGGTGCTCAAAACTCAGTAGTCAATGAATATAGTTATCTACTTTTTTGATAAACCCAAAGACTCCATCTTCTGGGATACGAAGTTATTATTAGACAAAAAAAGGTGGGAAAGCCAGAATATAGCATGGCAGAAATTAGGCATACAATGACATCTTATGCCACATACCAAGATAAGATCAAAATGTGTACATGATTTAGACATAAAGAATTATAGTATAAACAAGTTAGAAGACAAAGGAATAGTTGTATCTGTAAACACCCCAACATAAAAGGGGGGGGGCATGCTGTCACTGGTCCTTGGGTCTACATTCATAAAGGAAAGGCAACCTTTGAGAGGTTAACAAACTCTTTAATGAAGCACATGTATTATTTATCATTCACCTCTTTCAAAGGTGTCAACACCCTAAACTTCAAAGAAAATACAGAGAAATTAAAAGTTAACAGACATGTCTTCCTCTTCCAGAATTCAACAAACAGTTGCAACTGTCTGACCACAGTTACTAGAGAGGTAAGCCTGACATCAAGGCTCTCAAAGCCAGGGGAGTCTTTTAGCAGCTTCCCTGAGTCCTCTTCTGGCCAAATAAACACTTCCAGTCAGTAAGCCCCAAAATAAAAGTGCACCTCAGAGTCTTTATACTCCTTTTAAAGTCAGAGGGCATCACATCCCTCAGAACTAGTGCCTCATTAGCAACGATGTGGACCTTCTTACATATATTCTCAATGGTTGGAACTGATCCTCTTTAATCACATTCAAATGGAGGCATTATACTTCTTGATTATACTAAAACAAAAACAGCAAAAGATCCTATTTGGTTTGTCATTACAATAGTTTATCTGTCAAATCTATGGAGAAGGTCAGAATTTGTGAACAAATAAGAAATACATTAACTATGAAATGCAAAATGCATAATCTTGATTATATTAAATTTAAGAAAAGTTTTTTCACAAAGAAAATCAATGTATGGAAAATTAGAAGAAAAACAGAAAGACAGGGAATGATTTTTACAGTGTTACTGATAATGGCCACATTTCAAGAATATATAAAAAACTGCTTCAAATGTATAAGAATACACATGATTACTCCGTAGAAAAAAATGGTTAAGAGTGTGAACAGGCAGTTCTCAGATGAAGGTATTAAAGAGACAGAAAAAACTGTTCTAAATAGCTATTGATTACAGAAATGCAAATTAAAACAACTCTGAGGTACCACATCACATCTATCAGATTGATTAGCATGACAAAAATATAAAATGATAGATGTTGGGAAAATTTGAACACTAATACATTTCTGGTGGAATTGTGAACTGATGCAATCATCCTGGAGAGTATTTTTGGCACTGTGATGAAAGTTCTACAAAACGATGATCCAGCACTCTCTTTCTAATAGACAAGGAATCTAAGTTTTAGGTAGGCTAAGAGATTTTCCCAGGGCTGTATAACAATTGCCTGAGAAAGTATTTAAATTCAAATCTGCCAGATTCTAAGTTCAGTGTCACAGGACAAAAATGTCAAATACCAGTGGGTCACATAGAATCAATCTACAGCACTCCCAAGTGCTGCTGAGCCAAATTAAAATATAGTTAAGACGTATTTAGCAAAATCAGTAAAATACAAAGAAAACCCATAGAAAATATTACATTTTGAGTCAAATTCAATGTGTTGCTCACATTGTATGTGTATGTGTATGTATGTATATATATATATGTATGTATGTATATATGTATGTATGTATGTATATATTACTACCTCCTTTTTTCTATTTAAGTTAGATACCATTGGTGTACTCTTCCCAGTCTATCATTACAAAATTGAAAATGATACTTCACTTGCAGATAAGGCATTTTAAGTATCTTGCAAATTTCCAATTACGCATCGCATTGTGGTAACTCAAAAATTATACCTCCTTTCTGGCTGTCTTGATTATGGATTTTGTATTGTGTATACATAATCAGACATAGTAATTCTAAGGACACTGTTGAATGACTATTTTTAGGTATACACAGAAACTACTGAATGCATGTGTATGTATGTAAATACATACACACACACACACACACACACACACACACACACATATATATATATATATATATATATATAATTAGATTAAAATCTTCATATAGTTGTCCCTATCTTCAACAAAGATTTGTTTCAAAAAAATTTTTTCAGTTATCAAATAGATGACATATCTTACCGACAGAGAGTGTTCTCTATTTTGCTAATAGTGCAAATGATACAAAAATCTTAAAAATGGAAAATAAGTTGAAATATTATTTAGAAATTATAATAAGAGGCAGAAAATAATTTAACATGGAGTTTCTATCTTGTGTTAGTAAGTTTGTATCCATATAATAATGAAATTTTGATTGCACTTTCCATATATTATTTTTTCATCCTTGTAACAACCTTTGAAAGTAATTACTATAGTAATTATTTTCATTTTATAGAGTGGTGTGTGGGAACTGAGAGATGTGAAGTAAGATGAGATTCAAACCCAGATCTTCTCCTTGACTACAGGTCTAATTGATCCCACATGGGGCAGCTAGGTGGTACAGTGGATAGAGCACCAGTGCAGGAGTCAGGAGGACCTGAGTTCAAACATCACCTAAGACACTTGACACTCACTACCTATATGACCTTGGGCAAGTCACTTAACTCCAGTTGTCTCATCTTGGGTCATCTCCAGTCATCCTGATGACTATCTAATCACAGGATTCAGATTACTCTGGAGGAGAAGTGAGACTGATGACCTGCACAGCCCTCCCTCACTTGAAAAGAAGTTAAATGCAAGTCATGTCATCATTTCTCTGATGGCCAGGTCTTCTGCGGCAACGAAGGATGAGCACACGCACAATTGATCCCATGCTACCTCATGTATTAAGTCAGAACAGTCAGTTCAAGGAATTGATTTGGAATAGATTAGCCAAAACTTATAATTAGAAAAACATATTTTTTAAAGTTTCTAAATGGGGCGTGGGGAGGAGCCAAGATGGTGGAGTACAAAGACTCATGTATGCTAGCTCCAAACCCACAGCCCATAAATTTTCTGTGAAAAGAACTCCCCACAAATTCTGGAGAACTGCAAGCCACACAGAAAAACAGTGGAAGAGATTTCATTTCCAGAGAGCCCTGGAAAGCCGTCCACAGGGGTCCATCATGCTCCAGACATGGAGCCCACCCCTGTGCTGCCCTATCCCTGCGGCCCCAGAGGAGCAGACCCGAACAGACTTCAGGGACTGAATCTCCAGCGGCCACAAAAGTCCCTCCTCCCACAGGCACTACAGGTCAGTGAGAGAGAATTCTGGGCTGGCCAAGAGGGGAGCGGGTTGTCTCTGTGACTCAGGCTCACTTGGGAGGCAACGGCAGAGGCAGCAGCAGAGGCAGTGGCAGCCCAGGACTCCCGGAGCAGACAGGAGCTCGGGGGCCATTACTTAATATCTCTGCATAAACCCTCTTAGGAAACTGAGCCTGGGAGGCAGCCCTGCCCAAACCCGAGCACCAGAACTTAAGCGCACATTGAATAGCAGCCGTAACCACCCCTGATAGCCCTGAGGATGGGGAGCAGCATTTGAATCTCAGACCCCAGGCACTAGCTGGGCAGATCTAGGCAGGGGTGGAGAGGAATCTCAGAAGTCAAGTAACTGGCTGGGAAAATGCCCAGAAAAGGGAAGAAAAATAAGACCATAGAAATCTACTTTGTTGGGGGACACTTGTTCCCGCCTTTCATTTCTGATGAGGAGGTACAATTCTCACCATCAGGGAAAGATGTGGAGGACGGGACCTCTGTATCCCAGACATCTGAGGTGGATGTCCGGTGGGCTCAAGCCATGGAAGAGCTCAAAAAGGATTTTGAAAATCAAGTTAGACAGGTGGAGGAAAAACTGGGAAGAGAAATGAGAGAGATGCAAGAAAAGCATGAAAAATGGGTCAATACCTTGCTAAAGGAGACTCCAAAAAATGATGAAGAAAATAACACCTTGAAAAATAGGCTCCCTCAATTAGCAAAAGAGGTTCAAAAAGCCAATGAGGAGAAGAATGCTTTCAAAAGCAGAATTAGCCAAATGGAAAAAGAGGTTCAAAAGCTCACTGAAGAAAATAGTTCTTTCAAAATGAGAATGAAACAGATGGAGACTAATGACTTTCTGAGAAACCAAGAAATCACCAAACAAAACTAAAAGAATGACAAAATGGAAGAGAATGTGAAATATCTCATGAGAAAAACATTTGACCTGGAAAATATATCCAGGAGAGACAATTTAAAAATTATGGGACTACCTGAAAGCCATGATCAAAAAAAGAGCCTAGACATCATCTTCCATGAAATTATCAAGGAAAATTGCACTGAGATTCTAGAACCAGAGGGCAAAATAAGTATTGAAGGAATCCACAGATCACCGCCTGAAAGAGATCCAAAAAGAGAAACTCCTGGGAACATTGTGGCCAAATTCCAGAATTCCCAGGTGAGGGAGAAAATATTGCAAGCAGCTAGAAAGAAACAATTCCAGTGTTGTGGAAATACAATCAGGATAACACAAGATCTAGCAGCTTCTGCATTAAGGGATTGAAGGGCATGGAATAGGATATTCCAGAAGGCAAAGGAACTAGGACTCAAACCAAGAATCACCTACCCAGCTAAACTGAGTATAATACTTCAAGGGAAAATAAGGTCTTTCAATGAAATCGAGGACTTTCAATCATTCTTGATGAAAAGACCAGAGCTGAAAAGAAAATTTGACTTTCAAACACAAGAATAAGAGGAAGCATGAAAAAGTAAACAACAAAGAGAAGTTATAAGTGACTTACCAAAGGTGAACTGTTTACATTTCTACATGGAAAGACAATATTTGTAACTCTTAAAACTTTTCAGTATCTGGGTAGTTGGTGGGACCACACACACACACACACACACACACACACAGACATGCACACATGCACACACATGTACATGCATGTGCGCATACACACATACACACATGCATGCACATACAGAGGCAGAGAGCACAGAGTGAATTGAGTAGGATGGGACCGTATCTTAAAAGAAATTAAGGTAAATGGTGAGAGAGAAATGTAGTGGGAGGAGAGAGGGTGAAATGGAATGGGGTAAATTATCTCTCTTTCAAGAGGCAAGCAGGAGACTTTTTAGTGGAGGGAAAAAGAGAAGAGCTGAGAAAAAACAACATGAAGTTTACTGTCAACACATTCAACTAAAGGAAGGAATAAAATGCACATTCATTTTGGTATGAAAACCTATCTTACAATATAGGAAAGTGGGGGAGGAGAAAAGCAGGGTGGGGGGATGATGGAAGGGAGGGAAATCGGAGGAGGGAGCAATTTGAAGTCAACACTCAGGGAGGGACAGGATCAAAAGAAAGAATAGAAACAATGGGGGGCAGGATAGGATGGAGGGAAATAGAGTTAGTCTTACACAACACAACTATTATCGAAGTCATTTGCAAAACTACACAGATATGGCCTGTGTTGAAATGCCTGCCTTCCCAAGGGAAATGGTTGGGGAGGGAGGGATGGGGGAGAATTAGGAACAACTGTCGAGTATTGCTCTTGCTACTAGGAAATAAGAAACACAGTTAATGGGGAATAGAAAGTCATCTGGCCCTACAGGACAAAAGAGAAGATGGGGACAAAGGAAGGGAGGGAGGATAGAAGAGAAGGTGGATTGGTGATAGGGGAAATTAGAGTCCTCCGTGTATTGGGGTGGGGGGAGGGGAGAAATGGGGAGGAAATATGGAACCTAAAATTTTTTGAAAATGAATGTAAAAAGTTAAATAAATAAATTTATATTAAAAAAATAAAGTTTCTAAATGATTTAGAAAGAAGTTTCTAGCTGAACAGGAAATACAACATGTCCATAGAAACTACTTTTATTTATTTTTTGATCCATTTGCTTGTTAATCAATTTATTAATTAATTTATTTATCATACTTAAAGTTTACCATTTAAAGTGATCGGGGCCTGTAAACACCCACCTACAAACATACCTATTTGTATTGATAATGTATTTTTCCTTCTTGCTAATGTAATTTTGCTTCTTAATGGGAAAATCTTTTCCATGCATTAATAGCCCCATGTGACCTACTTAAGTCACATGTAAGCCTGAGTCACATGAGTCCAAGTCACATGGAGCAGAAAAGGGTGGAGTAGGAAGAGTAGAACAGGAAGAGGCAGAACTGGAGAAGAGCAGAGAGGAAATTTGTTCAGACCAGTGAGAGCTGAGGGAGAGAAAGAAAAGTAGGCAGCTGTATAGTGTGAGTGAGAGAGCTTGTTTGTGATTTCTTTAAGGGAGCTGGTTTGTGGGAAGTCTCACAGAGGGAAAGTTTTGGGATGGTTTTGTCCTCAGTATTGTTATTGCACATGGATTTCTTTGTTACTGTGATGGATTTGGCTTTCTGGCGTTGGGATTTGGCTTTCAGGTGTCTCAATAAACGTTTTGGCTCTGTTTTCCATGTGGAGAGTCTGTTGTACTTTGGATTCAGATTTGCTTCAGCATATTCATGGCCACTGTAGGTATGGTGAATTTTGTGTTGGCGCTACACTATCACATTGTGAAATGAGATTCTAGTCAATGAATAGGTAAAAAGATAATCTTCTTTCCCTTGACTCTCCTCTATATTTATGCAGCCAGTGTGAGACTCCAACTATGCAATTCATTGAAGTTTTACAGCTCATCACCTAGTGTTTGCTTACTTTTTAATACCTTAATTACTTTATTTAACATTTGGGAACTTCGAACCATTTCAAAAGAGGAAAATAAGTTAATTTTGTTCTTCACAGAGAAAGGAAACCATGGAAACTCATTCTGTTATATAGGCTACTCGGTACCTCCTTGAGCAAACAAGAAACATATTTGTCAGGTTTCAGTATAAAACATGTGGCACAATGATATAGATGTAACTAGAAAAGATTAAATTTGAATAACTTTCCTGGAATCTTGTGCCCCAACTGCAGAATTTTAAACTCACAAAGGAAAGAAACAAAATACATGAAATTAATTCATTCTTTAAGTCATATTTGAAACCCACAAACGCATGTGTGTATGCATATATGTATACACATATACATGCACACACACATATATATATACATATATGCATACATATACATATATACACACACATACTGATAATATATACACAGTCATCATTTATTCTTTTAGAAAAATTAAAACCATGCCAAGGTCACTTTGCTATAGATACTCAATCTGCTACATGTTCAGATTGTCAGAGATATAGCCCCAGCCAGGTTTCAAAACAGTATAATGATATACAAAAATCAAGAAATATATACAGATTTTAGAAATATATACAGTAGCATCTGGTAAGAACACACAATACTGAAGCAAGTAAGCATGGGTATATGATTTGAATATCTTTTATCAAAAATAAAATCTCACTATGAGATATTTCATTATAAACAACAAAATATATTTTTTCTGTTTTCTCTGACTACAGCATTTTGCATATATACTTATACACACACATACAGAGAGAGATAGATCAACATACTTTAAGACCAATAGAAATATTACATTTTTTTTAATATTTATAAAGGTTACATTTTAATTTATAATGCATTTTTGGTGAGAAAAGAGGAAGATATGGAAAAAATTAGGTAGCAGAGGCAGTCACTGAAAGATCCATAAAGGTCAAAAAAATCATATTTAAGGAAAGTAAATCATGTGCAAAGAAAAATGAGGTATTTAAGAGGCAATTGAATAATATATTGATAGGACAGTGAAGTTAAAAAAAAACCTCTTTATGAATGTATATTGTCCTGAAGCATTAGAACAAGAGGGAAAAGTAGAAATAGAAAAATCCACCAATCAGCACCTGAAAGAGACCTATGAAGAAATCTCACAGAAATATTATAGTTAAATTCCAAAACCCAAAAATCAAGAACAAAATACTACAAAATAGGATATTGAAGTAATAAAAATCTATTTATGAAGGTACATTATCCTGAAGCATTAGAACAAGAGGAGAAAGCAGAAATAGAAAAAATCCAACAATCAACACCTGAAAGAGATTTATGAGGAAAACTCATAGAAGTATTACAGTTAAATTCCAAAACTCACAGATCAAGGACAATATATTACAAGCCACAAGGAGAAACAAAAATTTACATATGACATACCAAAATTAAAATCATTTAAGACCTAGTATGGGCAACACTGAAAGTTTGCAAAGCTTGATATACTCTATATCAAAGAGAAAGAAAACTAGTCCTCTGGCCAAAAATAGCATACCCAGCAAAGCCAAGCTTAATTCTGAATGAAAAAAATGAAAATTTGATCTACTGTCAGAAGTTTAGGACTCTGTTAAAGAAAAAAAAGGAACTTCTATCAATAGAAGATTTGACATACAAGAGCCAAGAAAAACGTAAGATACTTATCAGTGACCAATTACAAGGGACTAAATGATAGAATGCTTACCTTTTATTTATGGAAATTATAGAGACTATGTCTAAGGTTGTTATTGGTAATTAGGAATGTAAAAGAAAGATTAGCATATACCTGAATATGATATAACTTCAAAAAGTAAAACCATTTAGGAACAACTAAAAGAATAATTATCTTATACAAATGAGATGCAAGAGGAAGAACCAATACAGAGGAATTAGATGGAGGAGGAGGGTGTTAGGTATGGAAACCTACTTTCATTGGGAATGGATTTAAGAGGGGGGAATACACATACAGCTGGAAGAGTATAAAAGTCTTCTAAATTTAGAAAGAAATAAAACTCTAAGGAAATAGGGAGGGGGAGAAAATAAAGGAGGGATCTTTAGAGGGGAGGGTGGGGGAATAAGTTAAAATAGGGATATAGAAAGGTCTTTAGATTTAGGGGAATGAGGTGATAAGGGAGGGAGATTTAGAAGGAAGGAGGACAGAACAGGTCAAAGGGGTTTTGTAAGGAGGATTTTGTTATCTTTCTTAGAGTTAGTTTCTCAGATTCCATGGCCATAGGAATGTCTAGTTTCCAGGGGTTAGACAATAACTCCCAGAATAGCACCAAGGATTCTAGATAGTAATTCTTAGACTCATAGTAACAGGCAGTCTTACTGAGGGTGTGCCATGAGACAAGGGGTGACATAATTGATTTTTACTCTGCTTGTACAGAATGATGATACTGCTGAAGATAACTTGTGCTTTTAATGTTAGCAAGACGACTTCCTTGTCTGTTGTCCTATGAAAGCAAGTGGGTTTTGATCAGTGAATGTGGAATGTGGAATTCACAGGGGAAACCATGGGGAAATCACAAGGGAATCTGTGTAACTTGACTGGCCCTCATCAAGGCTTGAGGAGATTTAGGAGATTGCACAAACTGTGCCTGTCTCAACTGATCCCATCACTGGCCCCTGAGAGAAGGGTAATTAGGGAATGCGATAAGAGCTGCTTCTCCCACAACCCTTTGAGAAGACTAGACTATGGCTAGACTATAAAAAAGTTGCTTATTAACCTCTCTGAAACTGTCTGACTCTCTGATCAGAGCAACAGTGAACCTGTTAGAGCTTGGAGTCTAAGACCTCCAGTTGCCTCCTGTGTGCTATTTGTGAAATAAATGTATAAAAGAGTGGTTAGATTTAGGGGATTGGGAGAATAAGGGAGTAGGGTAGGGTTAGGGTTAGGAGGGCAAGGTAGCAAGTAGAAATAAAGCAGAGAAGTTAGGAGAGATAGGAAAAAAGAGATGCACACACAAAAAAACAAGATTAGGAGTAGATTCTCTTAGGGAAAGTATATGTTTATATATGTATGAATGTATGAGTATATATATATATTCATATTTGTATATGAATATACCTATATATACATATATCCATGCTCAATTGTAGCCTTGATGTGGCAGGTAGGGGGGAGAAAGAGGGGCAAAAGAGCAAAGTAAAAAATATACAGCAGGAAACAAAAGAAAATTTACAAGGAAGCAAAGAGAAGATGGACAACTTTCAAGATAACATACAGTATTTAATATATAAGCTTCCTTGAAATGATATGTTATTGCTGTATATTCTCAGTCCTCTTCTATATTCTGCTGTGCATATGACATTTTAGTTTTCTTTTATATTTAAGTTCAATATGCCACTTTAAAAAATTTTAAAAATCAAGTTTGTTTCAACAAAACATTAATTTACTTATATGACCATAAATTTATTAACCAGATTTCCAAAGCTCTCATCATTCCTAGGACAAGCTCATTATTTCTAAATTCAACTTCATTCTGATTACTCAATCCTTGAATGACACTATGTCCCTCAGTCTCCTCTCACCTTCGGTTTGGAGAACTAGAAAATATACTACCAAACTCTTTCCAAGGTCCTCCTTTATCAAAAGCAGAAACCAGATTCTCAGTTCACTACACTTAGAATCTGCTGCTTTATTTGGTTTCAGCAACACAAAATCTTGCCAGGTTACCACTAGGTTTGCTCCCCTACCCCACTTTCTTACATCCTTTTTTATATTTGGCTTCCTCTTAAATTGTAATCTCCTACATTCTGCGAATGACTTCCATATTTCTTTCTCTGAGTGTGGAAGGGATTTTGCCTTAGTAAACCACCATTGGGATTTTTTTTTAGTAAGTTCATATCCTTTGACCATAATAGGGAAGTATATGTAGAACCAATACAGAAGTGTATGCTGTCGAGGGGAGGGAGAGGGATAGTGGGGGGAAGGTGTTGGAGGGATAAAAACTTAATTTTAAGGAATTGATTGTAGAACATTAAAATAATAATAATAAAATTTTAAAAGGCTAATAAAAAAATAAAATTAAATAAATAAATGTTTGGATTGCAATCTCCATGGAATTAGGGACTCTTTTTCTTTTCATGAGTTGTATTCCCTGTACTTAGCATAGTGCTTGGCACAGAGTAGATGCATAACTGCTTTTTGGATTGGATTTTACACTTGGGTACTTTGTGTTTTTCATCTGTTTTGTTTGTTTTCTTCTTTTGTTTTGTTTTGTTTTCCCAGTGTGAATAATCCAAGTGATTTCTGTCAGCATAATCTATTTTCCCTTCAAAATCTCTTCTTATATTGTGAATGTTTGTGTGTGTGTGATAGGGTGATTGAGACTATCGATATTTGGATTAATTTATTGCATATTAATTTTTTCTAATATTTATTTTCTGTAGTCTTTGTTATTCAAATATGTTTCTTATAAACAAGAGACTGTAAGGTTAAACAAATTATTTTCCAATCTGTCATTCTTTTCAGTTTTATTCAATTGTTTAATCTATTCACATTAAAAGTTAGGTTAGGCTCTGTTTTTCCAAGTCATACTTTTTTCCCCTCTTTTACCCTAAACATAGTACTATGTTCCTTCAGTTACTTCAACGTATTTTTTTTTTAATTAGTCGTATTACCACTGGCTCTCTTCGTATCACCTTTGATCCTCTTCTCTTATTTTTATTCTTTTATCTTTAAAGGTTTGTTTATTATTTTTTCTTTCTCTTCTATTTTGTCTCCTTATTCAATTCTCAACCACACCTTGCTTTATTTTTTCTGTTCGGTCAAGTAGAGTGCCATTGCATCACTTCCTCTCCAACCAATCCTGTTCATTAGTTTATTTTTATTTCATTTTTACCCTCCTTTTCAAAATGAATTTCTCTCATTCTTAATTTTCCATCATATACACTAGGCTCTTACTCTCTTATTCATGATTCTTGTAATTATGTAGTCTGCCAATATTTTCTGTATTTATTTTCAATAAAACTTGTGAGCTATTTATTCTAGGCAACTCCTCAAGGTAGTTTCTATCACTATCTCATAGACTTCACCCTACAGAATCCTCTTTTTGTTGTACCTGATTCCCAGAAAAATGTTAATTACCATAGGTGCCACAGAGGACAATATTTCATAGAAGGATCTCTCCCCCACCATATATCTGAGTATATAGCCCATAACAGATCTATATCATCTTCTGTTTACCTTGTCTCATCTATTTGCATAAAAATCTCCTTTATTTTTCCATGCTCTTTAGTACCAGTTGTCTTCGGGTTTTATAATTCCACTCCCTCTTCCTGTTATTGTGTTTGTTCTTGGGTGTGTATATATGTATATATACGTACAAGTATATGTGTATGTGTGTGTGTGTGTGTGTGTGTGTGTATAATTTACTTTCAGTATTCTACAATCACCATGATATAGCTTTAAATTCCACCCCCTTCTCCCTAATTTCTGCCTTCCTCCCCAACATGGCATACATTTTTATATAGGTTGCACAAAAAAATTCCTATTAAATACATTTTCACCATAGCAATGCCATACAAAGGAATTAAAATGAATGGGCGATACCATGAAACAAACCCAAATGTAATACAAAAGAAAAAAATCTGCTTCATTGGGAGACTGAATTCCATAGTTCTTTCTCTGGATATGGAAGGCAGTTTACCTTAAAAGACCATTGGGAATTTTTTTAAGTCCTTGCATTGCAATGAATTTCCAAATCTACCAGAAAAACTCACACACTGTGGTCGTTGCTGTGATTAAAGTTCTCCTGGTTCTGCTCATTTCCCTTAGCATCAGTTCATGTAAGTCTTTCCAGGTCTCTCTGAAATCTTTCTCTTTTTATTTTATTTTTATTTATTTATTTAACTTTTAACATTCATTTTCACAAAATTTTTGGTTCCAGATTTTCTCCCCATTTGTTTCTCACCCCACCCAAAAACACTGAGCACTCTAATTGCCCCTATCACCAATCTGCCCTCTCTTCTATCATCCCACCCTACCTTTGTCCCCATCTTCTCTTTTGTCCTGTAGGGCCAGATAACTTTCTATATCCCATTACCTGTATTTCTTATTTCCTAGTAGCAAGAACAGTACTTGACAGTTGTTCCTAAAACTTTGAGTTCCAACTTCTCTTCATCCCTTCTTTCCTACCCATTCCCTTTGGGAAGGCAAGCAATTCAACATAGGCCATATCTGTGTAGTTATGCAAATGACTTCCATAATACTCGTGTTGTATAAGACGAACTATATTTCCCTCCATCCTATCCTGCCCCCCTCCCCATGGCTTCTATTCTCTCTTTTGATCCTGTCCCTCCCCAAGAGTGTTGACTTCAAATTTCTCCCTCCTCCCATTGCCCTCCCTTCCATCATCCTCCCCACCTTGCTTATCCCCTTCTCCCCCACTTTCCTGTATTGTAAGATAGGTTTTCATACCAAAATGAGTGTGCATTTTATTCCTTCCATTAGTTGAATGTGATGAGAGTAAATTTCATGTTTTCTCTCAGCTCCCTTCCTTTCCCCTTCACTAAAAAGTCTTCTACCTGTCTCTTCTATGAGAAATAATTTGCCCCATTTCATTTCTCCCTTTCTCCTCCCAATGTATTTCTCTCTCACTCCTTAATTTCATTTTTTTTAAGATATGATTACATCCTAGTCAATTCACTCTGTGCTCTCTGTCTCTGTTTGTGCATGTGTGTGTGCGAATGCATGCGTGTGTGTGTGTGTTTGTGTGTGTGTAATCCCACCAACTACCCAGATACTGAAAAGGTTCAAGAGTTACAATGTAGGAGTTACAAAGTAGTTCCATGTAGGAATGTAAGAAGTTCAACTTTAGTAAGACCCTTATGACTTCTCTTTGCTGTTTGCCTTTTCATGTTTCTCTTCATTCTTGGGTTTGAAAGTCAAATTTTCTTTTCAGCTCTGGTCTTTGCATCAAGAATGCTGGAAAGTCCTCTATTTCATTGAAAGACCATTTTTCTCCCCTGCAGTATTATACTAAGTTTTGCTGGGTAGGTGATTCTTGGTTGTAGTCCTTGTTCCTTAGACTTCTGGAATATCCTATTCCATGCCCCTTGATCTCTTAATGTAGAAGCTGCTAGATCTTGTGTTATCCTGATTGTATTTCCACAATACTGGAATTGTTCCCTTCTAGCTGCTTACAATATTTTCTCCTTGACCAGGGAACTCTTGGAATTTGGCCACAATGTTCCTAGGAGTTTCTCTTTTTGGATCTCTTTCAGGCAGCGATCAGTGGATTCTTTCAATATTTACTTTGCCCTCTGGTTCTAGAATATCAGGGCAGTTTTCCTTGATAATTTCATGAAAGATGATGTCTAAGCTCTTTTTTTGATCATGGCTTTTAGGTAGTCCCACAATTTTTAAGTTGTTTCTCCTGGATCTATTTTCCAGGTCAGTTGTTTTTCCAATGAGATAGTTCACATTCTCCTCCATTTTTTCATTCTTTTGGTTTTGTTTTATGATTTCTTGGTTTCTCAGAAAGTCATTAACCTCTATCTGTTCCATTCTAATTTTGAAAGAACTATTTTCTTCAGTGAGCTTTTGAACCTCCTTTTCCATTTGGCTAATTCTGCTTTTGATAGCCTTCTTTTCCTCATTGGCTTTTTGAACCTCTTTTGCTAATTGAGTTAGCCTATTTTTAAAGGTGTTATTTTTTTCAACATTTTTTGGGGTCTTCTTTAGCAAGGTGTTGACCTGCTTTTCATGCTTTTCTTGCATCTCTCTCATTTCTCTTCCCAGTTTTTTCCTCCACCTCTCTCACTTGATTTTCAAAATCCTTTTTGAGCTCTTCCATGGCCTGAGCTCATTGAATATTTATTTTGGATGTTTGGGCTACAGAAGCCTTGACTTCTTTGTCTTTCCCTGATGATAAGCATTGTTCTTCCTCATCCCAAAGGATGGGAAGAGATACCTGTTCACCAAGAAAGTAGCCTTCTATGGTTTTAATTTTTTTCCCTTTTCTGGGCATTTTCCCAGCCAGTAACTTGACTTCTGAGTCTCCTCTCCACACCCACCTCACCTCCAGTTCTGCCCAGCTAGTCCTTGGGGGCTGACATTCAGATGCCACTTCCTAGCCTCAGGGCTTTCAGTGTGGGTGCCCGACAGACCTTTTGTGTCATTTTTTTCAGGTCTCTCTGCAACAGATATCTCCCCTCCACTCTGTGTCTGTGGCTTCTGCTGCTCCACAATTTGTTTGGAGTTCTTCTTTACAGGTATGTTATGGGCTCTGGGTTAGGAGCTAGCATATGTGTATCTTTCTACTGTGCCATCTTGCCTCCTCCCCCTGAAATCTTTCTGTTCATTATTCCTTATAATGAAATAGCATTTCATTACATTAATAATCTATTCAGCCATTCCCCAATTGATGGGAATCCCCTTGATTTCCAGTTTTTGTCCACCACAAAGAGTGCTGCTAATAAATATTTTTGTACATGTGGGACCCTTTACCGTTTTTATGAGATACAATCCTAGAAGCAATATTGCTGGGTCAAAGGGTATGCATATTTTGTAGCCCTTTGGGAATAGTTCTAAATTGCCCCCAAGAATGGTTGGATCAGCTCACAGCTCCAACAACAATGAATTAGCATTCCAACTCTCCCACATCCTCTCCAATATTTATCATCTTCCTGTTCTGTCATGTTAGTCAATCTGATAGGTGTGATGTAGTACCTCAGAGTTTTTTTCATTTTCACCTCCCTAATCAATAGTGATTTATAGCATTTTGTAATATGATTATGGACATCTTTCATTTCTTCCTCTGAAAACTGCCTCTTCATATCCTTTGACCAATTATCAACTGGGAAATGATTTGTATTTTTGTATGTTCGACTGATTTCTCTACATATTCTAGTAATGAGGTCTTTATCACAGATGCTAGCTGAAAAAATTCTTTCCCAGCTTTCTGCATCCCTCTGAATCTTGCTTGTATTGGGTTTGATTGTGCAAAAACTTTTCAGTTTAAGGTAATCAAAATTATCCCTCTTTTATAACATAATCCTTCATAACTCTTTTTTAGTCAAAAATTCTTCCCTTCTCCATAAACGTGATAAATACACTATTCATTGCTCCACTAGTTTGTCCATAGTATCAATCTTTATACCTAGATCATGTACCTATTTGGACTTTACTCTTGTGTATGGTGTCAGGCATGGGTCTATGCCTAGCTTCTGCCACACTGTTATCCAGTTTTTCCAACAATTTTTGATGAACACTGAGTTCTTATTCGAAGAAGCTGAGGTCCTTGAGATTATCAAACAGTACATTGCTATATTCTCTACTTACTGTGTCTTGAGTATCTAGCATATTTCACTTGTCTATCCTTCTGTTTCTTAGCCAATATGATGTGGTTTTGATAATTCTTGTTTTAAAATACAATTTGAAATCTGGTAGTGCTAGGCCACCTTCCCTAGCACTTCTTTTCATTAGTCTCCTTGATATTATGTACCTCTTGTTCTTCCAGATGAATTTTGATACTATTTTTTTCTACCTCTGTGAAATAATTATCTGATAGTTTGGTTCGTATGGTGCTAAATAAGTAGATTAATTTAGGTAGAATTGTCACTTTTATTATATTGTCTCAGCCTACCCATGAACAACTGATTGCTTTCCACTTACTTACATTTCACTTTTTTTTTGTGCAAAAAGTGTTTTTTAATTGTGTTTATATAGTCCTTGGGTTTGTTTTGGTAGGTAAACTCCCAAATATTTTATAGTGCCTACCCTAGGTTTAAATGGGATTTCTCTTTCTATCTCTTGCTGTTGGGTTTTGTTAGTAATATATAAAAATGCAGTAGATTTCTGTGGGCTTATTTTGTAGCCTGCAACTTTGCTAAAGTTGTTTATTATTTCAAGCATCTTTTTACTTGAATCTCTGGGATTCTCGAAGTATATCATCATGTCATCTGCAAAGAGTGATAACTTAGTTTCTTCTTTCCACATCCTAATTCCTTCAATTTTTTATCTTCTCTAATTGCTACAGCTAACATTTCTGGTACAATATTGAATGACAGTGGTGATGATGGATAATCCTTGTTTCACCCCAATCTTATTAGAAATACATCTATCTTACTTCCATTGCATATAATGCTTGCTTAAGCTTTTAGGTAGGTACTAGCTATTTTTTTTTATAGAAAGTTTTCTTTATTCCTGTTCTCTCCAGTGTTTTTAATTGGAATGGATGCTGTAATTTGTCAAAAGTTTTTTTCTCCATCTATTGAGATAATCTTATGGTGTCTTTTAGTGTTCTTGTTGATATGATAGATGGTGTTAATAGTTTCCCTAATAATAAACCAGCCCTGCATTCCTGGTATGAAACCTACCTGATCATAATATATTATTGTTGTGATAATTTGCTGTATTCTTTTTGCTAAAATCTTATTTAAAATTTTTGCACCTATATTCATTAGAGAAATTGGTCTATAATATTCTTTCTTTGTTTTGTCCCTTCCTGGTTTAGGTATCAAAACCATATTTGTATCATAAAAATAATTTGGGAGTATTCCTTCTTCCCCAATTTTCCCAAAAAAATCTATACTAGAATTAACCATTCTTCAAATATTTGATAGAATTCACTTGTAAGTACATCTGGCCCTGGAGATTTTTTCCCTAGAGATTTCATTGATGGCTTGTTCGATTCCTTTTCTGAGTTGGGGTTCTTTTAGTATTCAACTTTCTCTTCTGTGAACCTGGGAAATTTATATATTTTTAAAAATAGTCATCAATCTCCTTAAGATTGTCGAATTTAAGGGCATAAAGTTGGGCAAAGCAATTGCTAATTATTGTTTTAATTTCTTTTTCATTGGAGGTGTTTATCTCTTTCTTTTTTGATATCGATAATGTGGTTTTCTTCTTTCTTTTTTTAATCAGATTGACCAAAGGTTTATCAATTTTATTAGTTTTTTTTTCATAAAACCAACTATTACTTTTATTTCTTAGTTCAATAGTTTTCTTAATTTCAGTTTTATTGAACCTCTTCTTTGGTTTTCAGTGTCTCTAATTTGGTATTTACTTGGGAATTTTCAATTTTTTCTTTTATACCTTTCTCCAGCAGCATGCCCAAATCATTGATCTCTTCCTTCTCTGTTTTATTCATGTAGGCATTCAAAGATATAAAACTTCCCCTAAGAACTGCTTTTACAGTATCCCATAAGATGTGTTAGGTCATCCTATTATTATTATGCCCTTGACTGAAGTTGTTGATTGTTTCTATGATTTGTCGTTTAACCCACTCCTTCTTTAGGATTAGAATATTTAGTTTCCAATTAATTTTTGTTTATCTTCCCATGGCCTTTTATTGCACATAATTTTTATTGCATTATGATCTGAGAATAATGTATTGAGTATCTCTTCCTGTCTGCACTGGACTGTGAGTTTTTTATGCCCTGGAACATGGTTAAGTTTTGTATATGTGGCATGTACTTCTGAGAAAAATGTATATTCCTTTCTATTCTCTTTCAATTTTCCCAGTGATTTATCATATCTACCTTATCCAGAGTTTTATTCACCTCCTTAACTTCTTTCTTGTGTATTTTGAGGTTAGATTTATCAAGTTCAGAGAGGGGGAGGTTGAGGTCCCCCACTAGTATGGCTATGCTGTCTATTTCTTCCTGCAGCTCCCCCAAAATCTTCTGTATGAATTTGGATGCTATACCACTTGGAGTATACATGTTTAGCAATCATGTTGCTTCATTGTCTATGGTGCCTTTTAACAGAATATAGTTTCCTTCCTTATCTCTTTTGATTAGATATTTTTCTGCTTTTGCTTTCTCTGAGATTAGGATTGCTAAACTTGTTTTTCTTACATCAGCTGAAGGACAATATATTCTGCTTCAATCATTTGCTTTTACTCTGTGCGCATCTCCCTCTTTCAATTTTTTTATTGTAAACAAAACATTGTTGGATCATGACTTTTAATCCATTCTACTATCTGTCTCCGTTTTATAGAAGAGTTCATTCCATTCATATTCACAGTTAGGATTACAATCTGTGTCTTTCCCTCCATCCTCTTTCCTACCATTTGTATTTTTAGTTCTCCTGTTTCCTTTCCCATCTTCACTAGAATTTTCACTTTTGGACACTGCCTCCTGCAGTGTTCCCTTCCTTCTTTCAGGTCCCTTCCCTTTAACTCCATGGGATATGAAGAACTGTCAGTTTGTAGGAGTCAGACGAGACACTGGTGAAAAGCTAACAGTTGCTGAAAAGAAAGCTGAAACAAAGCTTCGCGATATTTTGGAGGATATCCAGGCTAACCTTTTCAGAAGAGCATCTGAAGACCTCAAAACTCATATGGTTGTAGCCAACACAATAGAAGAATTTCAGAAAGTATTGGATTCTGGAAAGATTGCTCAGATTTCTTTCTGTGGAGAAATTGACTGTGAAGATTAGATCAAAAAAGCTACTGCTAGAGATCAAGATCTTGAACCTGGGGCCCCATCCATGGGAGCAAAAAGCCTTTGTATACCCTTCAAACTTCTCTGTGAGCTGCAGCCTGGAAGCGAGTGCATCTGTGGCAAGAAGCCTGCCAAGTTCTATACCTTGTTTGGTCGCAGTTACTAGGGAAAATGGCTACTGCTGAGCTTCTTAAACATTTTTTTTTTAAATAAGACTGACTTCTCAGAAATAACCAGTTTTGTGACTTTTTAAGTAAACATTCTAAAAGAGTCATAAAAGACAATGTTCATGGGGAAGAAATTATTACACTCTTAAAATAGCAGTAATACTTTTCTGTAAACAATTCTAACAATAAATATGTATTGTGATCATAAAAAAAAGGAGGAGGAGAGAGCATTTATGGATCACTCTGCCATTTTGGCTCCTGAAAGTTCAAGTAGGTGACTTACAGACATTTAATCTGCAGGCTGAAAGTCTCAGGAGCAGCTTCATCTGATACCTGGGGCTCAGTGGCTGTGACTGGCTTGACTCCCTCTGGTCTCCCACCCTGGGCTGCCTCTCTGCCATTCTTCCATTCTACTGCTGCTTGAGGCCACCCCAGGGATTTCCTGCTCAGTTGCACCAAGGCAGGAGGCACTGCACTGTGTGCTATGGGCTCACCCCAGTAGAATAGGTCCTTCCTATGGACTTTTCTGTCTGTCCTGGTCTGTGAATCTATCACAGTCTGTCTCCTATTGAATTGTGCACCTCCAAAATTTGGTCAGATTCTCTTTCTAGAGGTGTTTGAGTTTATCTAAGAGCTTAGGTGAAGGGTTGCTCTCACTCCATCATCTTGACTCCACCCTGTGCTTCATTTTTTTTCCCTTTTGTTCTTTTATTAATTACATTTACCAAACACACCCTGAAAAAAATTAGCAAAATAACAATACAAATGGCATCTACATTTGAATATTTCTCTTTAAAAACCCCAGTCAGTTTTTTTTTCTTCATTCTCATGATTTCTCCTATATGTTGTAATTCTTCATTACAACATGACTGATGTGAAAATAGGTTTAATACAAATGTATGGTCTCTATCAGATTACATGCCATCTGAGGGACAGGGAACAAATTTAAAACTCAAAAACTTATGGAAGTGAACGTTAAAAACCTAAAATATACTTTTTTTAAAAAAACAGCCCAGCTAGATATTAAGAAATGAGGATTTGAGGAAAGATAAGTGATTTCCTACCAGAAAAGATGTTGACTCATATATAAGATTTCACAGGAGTTTAATACAGTTAACTCTTTCTAATTCAAAGCCCCTTGTCCTTAAATGATACGTCTTTAACTCTTAATTCTGGAATATCATATAAATAAAAGCACTGATTTCATTCCTTAATCTATTTTACTTTTATTTATTAAACTTGTTTTTTCTTTTATTTTCATAAATTCAACTCAAATATTCTGCTCATTTCAGGATTTCCTTTCAAAAATTCTTCAAATGCTTCTTTATTATGGAAGATAAAATTTTCTTCATTGATAATTAGGTTCAACTTTGAAGGATATAGCATTGTGAGTTTTACTCCAAGTTCCTTACCTTTTTGGAATATATGATTACATTCTCTCCTCTGATTTTTTGTATCTGTACAGTAATCCTCTGTTATATGAATTTGTCTTCCTCCATATTTAAACATCTTTCACCTGGATATTTTCAGAAATTTTTGTTCATTTCTCAAATTGTAAAATGTAACAATCACATGTCTTGGAGTATTGAGCATTAGGTTTTTGGTTGGTGGTGATCTGTGAGTTTTTTGAAAACTTTTTTATCTCCAATTAAAAGTCCTGGACAATTTTCTTGTTTTACTTCAGAAAGCATTGTGTTCAAAGTTTTTGATGTAACCTCTCCTTCAGGAAGACCTGATTCTCAAGCTATTTCTGCGCATCTTATCATCAGTGTTAATCAATTTGGCATGTATGTAATTTAGATCTATTTGGTAAGCTGCTATCTTTTGTTTTTGTGTTGCAAATATTGGTCCTTTTCTCTATTTCTCTATTCCAAACTTGTTATTTGCTTTGTAAAAGCTTCTGTTTTCTCAGATATATCTTTTAACTTCTTTTCTACTTCTTCTACCCTGCTACTTGTATCTTTAAATTCTTCATTAAGGTTTGCGAGTTTCCCCGCAAAAACATTCTTAGTCTCTTCTTTTAAATTCATTGCTTAGGGGGAGGAGCCAAGATGGCAGAGTAGAAAGACTCACATATGCTAGCTCCAAACCCGCAGCACATAAATTTTCTGTAAAAAGAATTGCGCACAAATGCTGGAGCAGTGCAAGCCATGCAGCAACACAGTGGAGGAGATTTCCGTTCCAGAGAGCCCTGAAAAACCGACTCCAAAGGTCCGTCGTGCCCCAAACAGTGGAGCCCAGCCCTGCGCTGCCCTGGCCATGGCCCCAGAGGAGCAGATCAAAGCACGCTTGAGGGACAGAACCTCCAGGGGCTGTGAAGGTCCCTCTACACACAGGCACTAAAGGTCAGTGAGAGAGACTTCTGGGCTGGCCGAGATGGGAGTGGGGTGTCTCCATAACTCAGGCCCCCTCGGGAGGCAGTGGAAGAGGCAGTGGCAGAGGCAGTGGCAGAGGCAGCAGCAGAGGCAGTGGCAGCCCGGGACTCTTGGAGCAGACAAGAACTCAGATCCATTACCAAAGGTCTCCGTATAAACCCTCTGAGGGAACTGAGCCTTGCAGGCGGCCCTGCTCCCATTCAAGCACCAGAACTTAAGCTCACATTGAATAGCAGCTGTGCCCACCATGGAAAGCTATGGAGCTGAGGAGCAGCATTTGAATCTCAGACCACAAACACTAGCTGGGCAGATCTAGGCGGTGGTGGAGAGGAATCTCAGAAGTCAAGTAACTGGCTGAGAAAATGCCCAGAAAAGGGAAGAAAAATAAGACCATAGAAGGTTACTTTTTTGGGGAACAGATGATGTTTCCTCCTTTCATTTCTGATGAGGAAGCACAATGCTTACCATCAGGGAAAGACATAGAAAAAGCCTCTGTACTTTAAACATCCGAAATAGATAGCCAATGGGCTCAGGCCATGGAAGAGCTCAAAAAGGATTTTGAAAATCAAGTTAGACAGGTGGAGGAAAAACTGGTAAGAGAAATGAAAGAGATGGAAGAAAACCATGAAAAACAGGTCAATACCCTGCTAAAGGAGACACAAAAAAATGCTGAAGAAAATAACACGTTGAAAAATAGGATCACTCAATTGGCAAAGGAGGTTCAAAAAGCCAATGAGGAGAAGAATGCTTTCAAAAGCAGAATTAGACAAATGGAAAAGGAGGTTTAAAAGCTCACTGAAGATAATAGTTCTCTCAAAATTAGAATGGAACAGATAGAGGCTGATGACTTTCTGAGAAACCAAGAAATCATAAAACAAAACCAAAAGAATGAAAAAATGGAAGAGAATGTGAAATATCTCATTGGAAAAACAACTGACCTGGTAAATAGGTACAATCAGGATAACACAAGATCTAGCAGCTTCTACTTTAAGGGATCGAAGGGCGTGGAATAGGATATTCCAGAAGTCAAAGAAACTAGGACTCAAACCAAGAATCACCTATCCAGCAAAACTGAGTATAATACTTCAGGGAAACATGATCTTTCAATGACACAGAGGACTTTCCAGCATTCTTGATGCAAAGACCAGAGGTGAAAAGAAAATTTGATTTTCAAATAAAAGAATGAGAAGAAGCATGAAAAAGTTGACAGCAAAGAGAAGTCATAAGGGTGAACTGTTTACATTCACACATGGAAAGACAATATTTGTAACTCTTAAAACTTTTCAGTATCTGGGTAGTTGGTAGGACCACACATACACATACATACACACAGATGCACAGACACATGTACACATGTGTATGCACACACACATACACACATGCACGCACACACAGAGACAGAGAGCACAGAGTGAATTGAATAGGATGGGACCATATCTTCAAAGAAATTAAGGTAAATGGTGAGAGAGAAATGTAGTGGGAGGAGAGAGGGTGAAATGGAATGGGGTAAATTATCTCTCATTCAAGAGGAAAGCAGGAGACTTTTTAGGAGAGGAAAAAAGAGGAGAGTTGAGAAAAAAACATGAAGTTTACCTTCATCACATTCGACTAAAGGAAGGAATAAAATGCACACTCGTTTTGGTATGAAAACCTATCTTGGGGGCGGAGCCAAGATGGCAGAGTAGAAAGAGGCACGTTTACAAGCTCCGAACCCACAGCCCATATATTTAAGGTAAGAAGAGTTCCCAGAAGTTCTGGAACACTGAAAGGTGTGCAGAAACAGAGTGGAAGAGATTTCCATTCCAGAGAGCCCTGGAGAGCCATCCCCAGGGTCTGTCGCGCCCCGGAAAGTGGACCCCACCCCAGCGCTGCCCTGGCCGCGGCCCCAGAGAAGCTGATCGGAGCAGGCTTCAGGGATGGAAGCTCCAGCGGCCGGGAAAGTCTCTCCGCCCACAGAAGCTACAGGTCAGTGAGAGAGACAGCTGGGCTGGAAGAGGGGAGTGGGGTCTCTCCGTGACTCGGGCCCCCTCGGGAGGAAGTGGCGGAGGCAGAGTCGGTGGCGGCGGCGGAGGCAGCAGCTGCTGCTGCGGCCTGGGACTCCCTCAGCAGCAGGCAGAATCTTCATTACTGAAAGTCTCTGCATAAATCCCCTGAGGGAGATGAGACTGGGAGACAGCCCTGCCCCCACCCCAGCACCAGAACTAAAGCTCACATTGATTAGCAGCGGTGTGCGTGACGTGGAAAGCCCATTTGAATCTCAGACCCCAAGCACTAGCTGGGCGGATCTAGACACGGGTTGACAGGAATCTCAAAAGTCAAGTAACTGGCTCGGAAAATGCCTAGAAAAGGGAAGAAAAATAAGACTATAGAGAGTTTTTTTCGAACAGATGCAAATGATCCCAACTTTCGGATCTGACAAGGACTAGGACATGTTCTTGACATCAGGGAAAGACATGGAGGGCGGGGCCTCAGTACCCCAGACATCCCAGGGGGATGTCGGGTGGGCTCAGGCCTTGGAAGAGCTCAAAAAGGATTTTGAAAAGCAAGTTAGACAGGTGGAGGAAAAACTGGGAAGAGAAATGAGAGAGATGCAAGGAAAGTATGGAAAACGGGTCAATACCTTGGTAAAGGAGACCCAAAAAAATGCTGAAGAAAATAACACCTTGAAAAATAGGCTCACTCAATTGGCAAAAGAGGTTCAAAAAGCCAATGAGGAGAAGAATTCTTTCAAAAGCAAAATTAGCCAAATGGAAAAAGAGGTTCAAAAGCTCACTGAAGAGAATAGTTCTCTTAAAATTAGAATGGAACAGATGGAGGCTAATGACTTTACGAGAAACCAAGAAATCATAAAACAAAACCAAACGAATGAAAAAATGGAATAGAATGTGAAATATCTCATGGGAAAAACAACTGACCTGGAAAATAGATCCAGGAGAGACAATTTAAATATTATGGGACTACCTGAAAGTCATGATCAAAAAAAGAGCCTAGATATCATCTTCCATGAAATTATCGAGGAAAACTGCCCTGACATTCTACAACCAGAGGGCAAAATAAGTATTGAAAGAATCCATCGATCACCACCTGAAAGAGATCCAAAAAGAGAAACTCCTAGGAACATTGTGGCCAAATTCCAGAACTCTCAGGTCAAGGAGAAAATCTTACAAGCAGCTAGAAAGAAACAATTCCAGTACTGTGGAAATAAAATCAGGCTTACTCAAGATCTAGCAGCTTCTACATTAAGGGATCGAATGGTGTGGAATAGGATATTCAAGAAGTCAAAGGAACTAGGACTCAAACCAAGAATCACCTACCCAGCTAAACTGAGTATAATACTTCGGGGGAAAATATGGTCTTTCAATGAAACAGAGGACTTTCATTCGTTCTTGATGAAAAGACCAGAGCTGAAAAGAAAATTTGACTTTCAAACACAAGAATGAGAAGAAGCATGAAAAAGTAAACAGCAAAGAGAAGTCTAAAGGGACTTACCAGAAGTGAACTGTTTACATTCCTACATGGAAAGACAATATTTGTAACTCTTAAAACTTTTCAGTATCTGGGTAGTTTGTGGATCCATACATACACATGTACATGCATACACACACACACACATACACACATGCACACACATACAGAGACAGAGAGCACAGATTGAATTGAATAGGATGGGACCATATCTTAAAAGAAATTAAGGTAAATGGTGAGATGGTGAGAGAGAAATATAGTGGGAGGAAAGAGGGTGAAATGGAATGAGGTAATTATATGTCATTAAAGAGGCAAGTAGGAGACTTTTTAGTGGAGGGAAAAAGAGGAGAGCTGAGAAAAAAACAAAAAAAAAAAACAAAAAAAATACCAAGAAGTTTACCCTCACTACATTTGACTAAAGGAAGGAATAAAATGCACACTCATTTTGGTATGAAAACCTATCTTACAGTACAGGAAAGTGGGGGAGAATTAGATAGGCAAGGGAGGGAATGATGGAAGTGGGGGCAAAGGGATGAGGGAGCAATTTGAAGTCAACACTTGGGGAGAGACAGGATTAAAACACAGAATAGAAACAATGGAGAGCAGGATAGGATGGAGGGAAATACAGTTAGTCTTACACAACATGACTGTTGTCGAAGTCATTTGAAAAACTACACAGATAGGGCCTATATTGAATTGCCTGGCTTCCCAAAGGGAACGGGTGGGGAGGGAGGAATGGGGAGAATTTGGAACTCAAAGTTTTAGGAGCAACTGTTGAGTATTGTTCTTGCTACTAGGAAATAAGGAATACAGTTAATGGCAAATAGAAAGTCATCTGGCCCTACAGGACAAAAGAGAAGATGGGGACAAGAGAAGGTAGGGATGATAGAAGAGAGGGCAGATTGGTGATAGGGAAAGTTATAATGCTTGGTTTATTGGGGTGGGGGAGGGGATAAATGGGGAGAAAATTTCGAAACCAACATTTTGTGAAACTGAATGGTAAAAGTCAAATAAATAAATTAGTATAAGAAAAAAAATTCATTGCTTGTTCTAAATCCAAAACCATCTTCCTATGTTTGAGTTGAAAATCTAGTAATTTCTGTTTCATATCTTCTATTTCTATACAGAGCACCTCCGTGATATACTCAATTTTATCTATTCTGCTCTATGTCCTTTTGAATACTATATTGAGAATCCTATTTTCTTCATTGAGAGATCTGTTTTCTTCATTGAGAGTTCCATTTTCTTCATTAGGAGTTGTATTTTCTTCCCTGAGAGTTTCAAATTTCTCTTTTGCAATTCTTACCTCTCTTTTTAAAATTCCTAGAATTTCTCCTTGGTTTCCTTTTTCAACTCTATCCATTTTTCTTTCATTTTGAAATTCACTGTTGATTTCTCTTTGTGAAATATTTTATCTCAACTTTCTACCTTGGAATTAGTAAGAAAGAGTGAGATTTCTATTTGTCTCTAGTTTCCCTTTCACACTTCTTGCCTTAACTGTGTCACTGGACAGATCTCCTTGAGCTCTTAATGTCCTATGTGCTTCCACCCAGACTAAATGGGGAGACTGGAGTTGGGGAGTCTTGACTCCAACTGTCTGTTCCCCTTTCAGGCAGAGTTCTTTAAGTTGTTCTTCATTTCCCGCAACTGGGTAAAATCAAGATGTCTGTCACCTCTTGTAAGTCAGGATGTGGAGTGATGAGGCTAAGTAACCTGTGAAAGGGCATATACAGATCAGTAAATGGGATACCAACACTCAGTTTGACTTCTTTGGCATTGAAGGACTGGAATCACAGGCCTTGATGTCAACAAGGCTTGAGTCCATGAATTTCTTCTATGCAACCTGCCCCTGGTATTCTGGTTTTGTGGGAGTTTCACATCCCTCCTCTTCCAGCTTTCCATCAGAAGGATTAGATAAAACAAAGATCTGGTTCTCTTTCCTAACTTTTACACAAACTCTTTCTCCAAGTAGAAGGCAAAACAGCATTTAGGTCTAGAAATACTTTCAAAATCCTGCTTCCCAGAGGAAAAGTGGGAGGAATACAGAAGTTGGAAGACAGGAAAAGTTCACAGAACATGCAGAGGGAACAAAGTCAAGGAAAGAAACTCCAGAAAGCCAAGCTACTACCTCCTTGTCCTTCCCTTTTTAAGAGCACTATGACATCAAGGAAATAATGACATAACTTGCAGTTGACTTTGATTTCAGTGAAAGAGGACTGTGCAAGGTCACCAACCTCACTTTCTCCTCCTGAGTCATCCAGGTAGAGGGGTCAGATACTCATCAGGAGGACTAGGAATCTCTCAGGATGCAAAGGGAGACCCTCATACTTTTAGGTTAAGATGTTTTCAGTTTCTCACTTTGAGTGAAGTAATACCCATTCAGCAAATAGGCCTCTTTAAGAAGTGAGTCAAAGCATAGCTATTTTAATTTAAAAAAAAAAAATAATAAAATTGGGAGGGGAAGAGCCTTAGGCTTACCGATCAAAAGAGAAATAGTTGCTATTGAGAAAAGACCAAATCCCACACACAGTATCTAATGTAACTTCCCCATCTTCCTTCATTGATTATATCTCTTCAACCAGAATAGTATCATCAGTGGTATTCCTTTCCACTGACAAAGTAAGGCCTCTTTCATTCATCTCCTTCATTTTAATCTTTACTCCCTCCTCCATATCACTTTTGCTCAGGCTCTTTGTTGAGTGAGGGTGTCATATTCCCCTCATTGCTAACCTTTAATTTGACGTGGGCCCATTGCACATCCCTCTCTGTCTCCTGACTTAGCATCTCCTTCCTTCATGCACATTTCCATGTTGTAATGTAGTAAAAACAACAATAGTAAAAACAAAGCAAAACAAAAAAGCAGAAAACATTGATTTACCTACACGCAAAGTATGTTTCTGTCTATATTGCCCTTAAGTGTTACCTCCATCAGATTTCTGTCTTTGCCTTTGTCTCTGTGTACATTTAGAAAGAAATATCTTACTGGTCTCGTTGATGTCACTCCACTGCTGTTCCTTCCTTTATCATCATTTCTGTTTGTAGGGTATTCAAGAAGCAATTAATCTCCTCAATTCTGGTTTTATTTCTTAAAAAAATCATAGACAGCTCTTTGTTATTGAATATCTGTCCTTTCATATTTAAGTTTAGATTTGCAGGCTAGATTACTTTGGGTTCCATCTTGAACTCCATTGCTCTTTGAAATACATTATTCCATTCTCTACTACATTTTCTGGTGGGAGCAGGATAATCATCATTATTTGATTTTCCTTTCTTTTGCATTTGAAGTTCTTTCTGCTGACAGTGTGCAAGAACTTTTTTTTTTTCTGAATATAATACCTAAATTGAATAGCTGTAAGTCTTGGTGATTGCAGCCTTGTTCATTTATTCACTCATTTGTTTGTTTATTTCTGGATGTGATCTATGAACTCTTTCAATTGTTATTTCATTATCTATGGTCTTAAGTTCTGAGTTCTCTTCAATTATTTCCTGTATTATGTTAAGTTTCTGGGTTTGGTTTTTCTGAAATATCCATGATCCTCAAATACTCTACACATCTTGTCCTTTCTTCTTTGTGACATCTTGAAAATAAATTGGTTAAATACAATTAAACTTCTTTTGCCTTCCTAGTGCACATTTCTGCTATCAGTTTTTATCAAACTTTTAACAATATTTCCAATTTTTCTTCTTGAAATTATTTTATTATTTACTGTTGTTAGTATAATTAGTAATGAAATGATAAAACACAAATGCAGTGATTATCATACCATTACAATGAAAAACAAAATCATTATTTAAAAAGACTGATTTATATCATGTAGTTGCTTCTACTCAACTTTCAGATAGTAATGTTCTTACAATAATATGTCTTAACTAGGCCATCTCATATTCTATGAAAGTTTTTTTTTTCCTTCTCATTCTTTTCCATCTTTATCTAAAATTGTGTACTGATATAAGCAAGTACCCTAAACCATAGTTTTCCTTGGAGCTATACATTTCAGTTTGTTCATGAGATAAAATATTTATATGGTTTGGAGATTTTTTAGATTCTTTTAGTCTCTTTGTTGTGGAATTTTTTTTCACACAAGTTAAAATTACATATGAATTTGAGACAGTCAAATATATCTATGAATATGAATTTATGCTATATATATGTATATCTATATATCTATATAACTGCTCACATGATAAATAACAAAACTTACATATTTTTGTTTATATGATAGAACATTTGAAACAACCACATGTACACATGCATACTCTGCATTTGCATGTGTATGTAAATAAAGTATAGGACTTCGCACCAACCTTATTTCCATGGTTCTATGATTTTGAAACTTGTGTCCTAGTTCCAAAATACCTCATATTTTTATTCATAGTATTATATATTACATGAAAGTTCAGAATATTATGGCTATAGCCAATAATGAGACTGAAAATTAATTACCCTGAAAATCCTGATTTTATTATCATGATGTCTAATTATATGGGTAAATGAATTACTGGATTATAGGATTGGAGGGAATAAAATACACTGGTCTTTCTGATCAATTCCAACTCTACCATCTGCATCACTGGTTTCAATCAGTCAAGAAGGCAGATAATTAAATTGAACACACACACACACACACAAACACCACAATCCTGATAGATATTTTCATTAAGAATACACGTTTTCATATATTTTAATCATAAAGGAGGACATATAGATGCAAATTGATTTTGACTGGAGACTGACGACAGAGATTTAGATTATTTTGAAGGCCTAGAAGACCTAGCCTCCTCCCCATTCTCCATTAATTCATGTTTCCCTGTGCTTTATCATCTTCATAATGTCTTACATCACAGTATTAGTCTATTATATCTGTGAAGAATAGTTTGTTTAGTCATACTTCAGAAGGTCGGTAGGTTAGTGAGCATAGCAGTATGCCTGTAGTCAGAAAGACTTAGATTCAAGATGAATTAGATACTTACTACTTGTGTTGCCCCAGGGAAGAAATTTAAACCATCTGCCTCAATTTCTTCAACTGTAAAAATGGGAAAATGGTAGTACCTATATCCCAGTTAACTATGAGGATTAAATGAGATATTTGCAAATTCCTTAGTACCTGACATACAGCATATAGTAGGCAATCTCCGGGTATGCCCTTTGTTCATAGTGTTTCATTTTTCCTCCCCAAAAAAAATAATTTTAAGTATTTTGGTCTATGTAATCTTTTAAAAATCATTGATCATTTTGGGGCATAGATCTAAAGCTCTGTGTCATAGTGGGCAAGAATTTTTGTCACTTTCTTTAAAAATTTAACATTATAATCCATGATAGATGAACCAACTCACAGCTTTCTCTACAACAATCCCTCCAATTCCCACTATTTCTATTTTTTGCCTCATTTATGAATTTACTGGTTGTATAGTGAAACTTCAAGGTTGTATTTATTTATATTTTTCTTATTATTAGCTATTTAGAAATAAGGAGCAAGTTATTAACTTTACATAAAGCTGTTTGTGTTATGCATATGGTCATAATTTTGCTAAATGACTTAAGTAGTTGCAATTTCCAGGGAGAGACTGTTGTTCTTTTATATTGTGGTTGCAATTTTTTTTTGCAAGTTAAACTAAAACTAAATACACATATATGGATGCATGACACATACATGCATGCATCTCTGGAAAAGATTTACAATGTATCTGATCATATTAAGTCATCTAGCACCTGAGAGGAAAATACACTACATACTTGTTGATATCATAGTGCTGTTTTGTTTTGTGACTAGATACTCATAAGAGAGGATAAAGTCATTAATGTATTATGAAAGTTGACCTATAGAAGTAGTTTTGAGCCTTCTTGACTTCCGTGATGGCAAAAATACCTTTTTCAATCTGTACATAGTTTCATTCTAAATGTAACATAGTTCTTATATAATAAAAACTTTATCTTCTTTTTATCTTGCATTTTAGGTAATCATCAGAACATATATCAATGTTGGGATGCAAGAGTTTATTTTTATCTTAATAAATTTAAAGTATAAGTTTACTTTTAACATTAAAAGAAATGAGTTCCAAATTGTCTCTCACCTTCCTGTTCCTTCCTCACTCATTCAGAAGGCAAGCAATATGCAAGATATATTTCCATATTAACAAAGTGACAGAAAAACAAAGTGAGAAAATTATATTTCAACTTGTGCTCAGATTTCATAATTTTTTCCCCACTGGAGAGGGATAGCAATAGCACTTTTTACTGAGTCCTTTTTAATTGTATTGGATCATTATATTGATCAGGGAAACTTAAGTATTTGTAAGAGCAAGCAAAGTAGGATCTTTTCTGATTTTTGTTTTACTAAAAGTACCTCTGAGTAAAGGGACTAAGGAGGATCTTTCCCATTCATTGTTGGATCTGGAAAGATCTGTAAGAAGGTCCACACCTTTTGTTAATGAGGCAGTGGTTTTCTAGGGATGAGATATCCTGTGACTCTAAAAACTGTATAAAGACTCTGAGGTGCTGATTTTATTTTGGAGCTAACTGACTGGCAGTGTTTGGCCAGAAGAGAACTCTAAGAAGTTGCTAAGTAGCCTTTCAGTCCATCCCCCACCCAACTTTGAAAACCTAGATGTCAGTGCTTCCCTCTCTGGTAACTATGATCAGGCATTTGGACATGTCTGTTGAACGGTGATGAGTGTATTGATTATGACCAGGGAGAAGAAGAGTTGTCTTCGATCTTTGATTTCTCTGTATTTTTTCTGATGTTCAGGGTGCTGACTTTTTCCCCTGAACTAACTGAATGATACATGTGCTTGACTAAAGTTATTGTTAATCCCTCAAAAGTTGAGGGATTTTCTTTTATGAATGCATATCTAAGAACCTGTGGTAACAGCCCCCCTTGTGTATGTGGGGGTATTTGCTGTTACAGTATTTCATAGTTAATCAACATTACAATATTGCTGTTACTGTGTATAATGATCTGCTAGATCTGCTTACTGCACTTTTTATCAGTTCATATAAATCCATTTTTTTTCCTGAAACCATTCTCCATGTTATTTTTTATAGCACAATAGTATTCCATCATAATCCTAAAACATTAACAAATGACAGGCAACCCTTCAATTTCCAATTCTTTCCTACCACAGAAAGAGCTGAAATCACTATGTTTGAATATATATCCATTTTTCCTTTTTCTTTACCCTCTTTCGTATAGAGACATAATGAAGATATTAAAATTAATATTATCTCAATTTACTATTACCTTTATTTATGCTCTATTGATTCCACAATACAATTGATTTTCTCTTGAATGGATTTTTATAATTGAGTCTACATTGATCTAAAGCTACATTTCTAAGTCTTTGAGTTGAACTGAGGAATTCTGCTTTCCCTCTGAGTTAGTATAAGGTTATAATTCTACTATTTTTTTTATTTTTAAGGGGAAAATTTCCTTTTAGATGCTTTTAAATTTTTCAAATTATTTTAAACTTAAATACAAGATAGATAAGAAAAAAACACAAATTGTCTTGTACATAGTAGAACATAAGAGAGGATTTAATACAAAGCAATAAATTTCCATTTCAAGAAAAACTATGTAATGAATACTATATGTTACTTTCAAAGTTGTCCATCTTTGATTCTTAGTATGATTTCTTTTGTCTTCCACTGTGCATTGTTTACTTTACTTTTTCCCTCTCCCCAACATAAGGCTAGAATTAAGCTGGAATATATTCTCATACATATGCATATATACATATATATGTCCATATATATAGATATCCCTCCTCCTTCCCCCCTCCCTCCCAGAGACAATATACAATTTTATATAGGTTGTACCCATACATTCCTAATAAACTTGTTTTTACCTTAGGCATGTCACATAGAAGAATTAAAATGAATGGGAGAAATCATAAAACAAACCAAAATGTAACACAAAAGAAAATGATCTGCTACATTCTCAGATTGAATTTCATAGTTCTTTCTTGGATGTGGAAGGCATTTTGCCTTAAGAAACCATTGGGAATTTTTTAAGTCCTTGCATTGCTATATAGTTATAAGTCTAGCAGAAAAATATCCTCACACACTGTGGTTTTTGCTGTGTATAAAGTTCTCCTGGTTCTGTTCTTTTCACTCAGTATAAGTTCATATAAGCCTTTTCAGGCCTCTATGAAGTCTTCCTGTTCATCATTTCTTGCAGCACAATAGTAGTCCATTACATTCAAATACCACAATTTATTCATCCATTCCCCATTTGATGGGCATCCACTTCACTTCCAGTTTTTGGCCAACACAAAGAGTGCTGCTATAAATATCTTTGAACATGTGGGACCCTTTCCCATTTTTATGATCTCTTGGGGATACAGTTCTAAAACTGATATTACTGGGTCAAAGGGTATGCACATTTTTTTGGCCCTTTGGACATAGTTCTAAATTGCTCTAAAGAATGACTGAATCAGTTCACAGTTCCACCAACAATGAATTAGTGTTCCAACTCTCCCACATCTTCTCCAACATTTTTCATCATCCTGTTTTGTCATGTTAGCCAATCTGATAGGTGTGATGTGGTATCTCAGTATTGTTTTGATTTGCATCTCTTAAACCAATAATGATTTAGAACATTTTTTCATATGACTATAGATAGCTTTGATTTCTTTCTCTGAAAACTGTGTGTTCATATCTTTTGACCATTTATCAACTGGAGAATGACTGGTATTCTTGTACATTTCACTCAGTTCTCTATATCTTTTAGTAATGAAGCCTTTATCACAGAATGTGTTCTTTTTCTTAACCAACATACTGAGTCTCATTTCATATTTTTCTTTTATAATTCACATTTCCTATTTTTTCCTCTAATTCCCTTACTTGACTGTATCCTTTCTGAGTTCTTCCAGGACTTCCTTTTCTGTCTGTGATTAATTTGCCTTTCTCTTTGGGGCTTTACTTGCAGCTGCTTTACCATTGTTGTCCTTTCTGGGTTTATGTCTTGTTCTTCTTTGTCATCATGGAATTTACTCAGTTTTACTCAGTTTCTGTTTTTTGTTTGTTTGTTTGTTTTTTGCTATTGTTGTTTGCTCATTTTTCAGACTATTTCTTGATTTTTAACTTTCTGTTAGAGTTTGGCTCTGTGCCTGGTATGCAAGGGGTACTGTTCCAAACTTCAAGTCTTTCTTGCTGGCATTTTGAGAGTTAGCTCTAGGTATATGTAGGGCTTTGGTGCTTTCCTGTTTGTGTGATTTAAGGTGAGGGGTGCTAACTACTTTTCCTAGTGTGTGCTTTAGTTAGGAAGGGATCTTGCTACCCTGTAACACTTCTCCTGGTCCTGGAGCTGAGACCATGTCCCCTGGACTCTTGCAACTGTAATTGCTAGTGCACTCTTCTGTCTCAGAATTAAGAGCAAGGCCCCTACTCTTCTGTGAGTGACCACAAACCCTCCCTGCCTACCTGGAGCCATGGTCTTGTTCTTGCTCTGTTACTGTTTGTAATGGTGATCAAATTAGGATCTTTTGCTGTTTTTGTTTTACTAAAAGTGCCTATGAATAATATGATTAAGGAAGATCTTTCCCACCCATTGTATGCCTTTGAAGATTTGTAAGAAGGTCCATACCCTTTCTTAATGAGACACTAGTTCTCATGGAATGTGATACTCTCTGGAACTAAAAAGTGTTTAAAACTCTCAGGTGAGGGTTTTATTTTGGGGCTTGCTGAATGAAAGTGTTTGTTTGGTCATATGAGGACTCTGAGAAGCCACTTTAAAAAGAACTCCCACCCCAACTTTGAAAAGCCAGAAGTTAGTTCTTCCCTCTCTGGTAAATATAGTCAGACAGTTGAGTCTCAACTCTCTGTTGAATTCAGGTAGAGGAAGCCATGTCTGTGGATCTTTCAGTTTTTCTGTATTTTCTTTGAAGCTCAGAGTGCTGACTGTCCTGAAGTAGGTGAATGATATACGTTCTTGGTTAGAGAAATGATTCATGTGCTTGATTAAAGTGAGTGTTCACCCCTCACAAGTTACCTTTCCTTTTATGAATGCTTACTGCCGTAGTGCTTACTCCTTTCGGTCCTGAAACTCTGACAAGAATTGCCTATAGGCAATGAAAGATGGTCCTGAAACCAGCTCCAACAAAGGGTCCCCTGAAATCTTCTGACAATCAATGAAACTGAAAGCTCCAGAAACTGCTGCTGCTGCTGCCACTGTATCTGCCCCCTAGGTGTCATTCTGCATTGTGCTTCCCAGGCCCACCATTACACTGGTGCATCATATCATTCCTGCCTATCTTCTAAGTTGTCTTGGGCTGAAAAATTGTTGCCCTGGAACTTACATTAGTTCTACCACTTCATCATTTGATTTGAGGTGACATTTTAGAGTTATTTGGAAGGGCGTTTTGGAGATCTAGATTGAGTGCTTCTTTACTATGCCATTCTAATTCCCTATAATATTGCATAATAAAGTCAACAATTGTATTCCACAAACCTTTTTTATTTCTTACAACCCATCACCATAGATTTTTCATCAGTATCTAGGAAAGAATTCAGCAATTATTAACTATTGCAGAAGAAACAGATAATTCTTTTTCTTTACTTTTTCTCTTTGATTTTAAAAGTCTTCAGCAATGGCACATATTTATTTTCAGGGATTTAATTCTCAGAAAAGTTCATGTGGTAGGCTCAGAACATGATTTTAGAAGTTATAATTTTCTACTTCTCATTTTTCACTTGGACTCATTTATTAAGTTGTGTCACACTTCCTGAAATATTTCTGAGTATTTAATCATTAGGGAGTGACAAATGTCTTGAACTTTTAGTGTTTTGAACCACTTATTTTCTGAGTCTTTTGTGATCACATAGGACTGTACATTTGTTAGGTTGCATTGGAATTTTACCATATAACTTCTACACAAAGAAGACATTTCACAGATGGTCTTACAAAAATATCAACTGAATGATCACTATAATTTTGAAGAACATATGGTGAACTCCCTCACTGGCAAAGAACTTTCTGAGAAATTATCAGGGTTAGTCATAATTTTATTGATTATTGATGTATCACAACTGGAATTGCCTTCCATCTTGTACCTCAAGGCCATTTGAATACTATGACAATTCCTGCATAATTCTGCAGCATTTTTGTCTTTAAATCTTTCCAAATTGTTCAGAGTTTTGGGATTGTGTTATAAATGAATATTCAAGATCTCTTGATGACAGGTGACATGGAATCTATGGCAATTCAGATGAATTTTTAATGAAAAACAGTCTCAAGGTGACCCTTCTCCTTTCATAATACATACCATTTCTTGCTGAACCTGAAAGCATAGAACTGATATGATCCTCTACAGTCTGAGAAGGGTTTGGCATATCTGAACTGATCTTTGGGAGTACATGTTTACTCTCTTCATCTGACCTTATTTGCAAGGTCTTTCTTCCTGAATGTCATGAACAGAATTCATATTAGAAGCTGTTCTTATAAATATTATGGGGAATGTGTTGATTTAATCTCACTGGCTCAGTCTTATATACACCATTTTGAAATGTCAAATTTGGTTTAGTCAAGAAGAGTTATTTGGTAATAGCAACATCAACTTTTTGTAGAGGTACAAGAAATTCCTCAAATTGTTATTTTAGGTTGCCATGTAGTAGCTTTCCAATGTAAGATATAATGTCTTCTTCAGCCTAGTGATTCTATTTGTGAAATGTAAATCTCTGAACAATGACTGATGGTGAGATTGAGATGTATGCTTTTAGTAATTTTGGGGGTTTAATGAACTTCTAAGCAGTTATATGAAACAGAAAAAATGAGACTTTACTAGGTGGAAAGTTTGGTCCTGATAGATCCCTAGGAATACCCCCAATACAGGGGTTTCTATTTTGTTTCTTTTCAGCAGAGAATCTGCTTTCAGCAGAGAATGATCTCTTTACTAAATTTGAATTTTCCATATTTTTTCAGTAATAGGAAGTAGAAATGCAACTTAGTTTAAAAGACAGCCAGGTAATGCAGTGCAAGGAATGCTGTACTTTGAATTAGGAAGATTTGAGTTCAAATCTAGACAGATGATTACTATGTGGCCTTAAACAAATTACTTAATTTTGTTGACCTCTATTGCCTCGTTTGTAAAATGCATCTCCACATTTTTCTTGCCACTTTTCTCTGATGATACTGGAAGAGACAGTGAGGCTGATAACTTTTTGCAGCTACCACACTTACATACAATTTATGCACATCAGCAGACAACACTCAAAGTGGGGATAATAATATTTATCTCCAAGGATTGTTTTGAAGATAAAATGAGAAATTTTTAAAATGCTTTTCCAACCTAAAAGTGCAATAAAATAGTAGCTATTTTTTTGCTTATGACAAGAAAAGTTAGAGAGTAAATACAGTTAGTACATCTTAATCCATATACAGTCTTACTAGTGTCTGCCTACTATGTCTGAAACAGGTTAAAGGGAAGATTTTCTAGAATATGTTTTTGCTATCAATTTATTAATGGAGTTTTTGTGCATATTAGTGAGAGCTGACAAAAATGCTGATGTGTGTTCAGTGACAGTCATGTGGCACCAATAGCTAATTTTCTGAATACTGCATGCTCTGTAATCTAGTATGAGCCTCATTTTGCTGGAAATGGATGATTATTTTTGTTAATATTGCTGAGTCATTTTTATTCATGTCCAATTCTTTGTGAGTTCATTTGGGATTTTCATGGCAAAGATACTGGAGTGGTTTGCCATTCCCTTCTCCAATCAATTTTATAGATGAAGAAACTGAGGTAAACAGGGTTAAGTGACTTGACCTGGGTTACACAGAGAGAAAGTACCTGTGGTCAGACTTAAACTCTAGAAGATGAGTCATCTTGACTCTAGGTCCAGAGCTCTATCCATTATACCATGTAGCTGCCCCATTTGATGGTGATGCCCCCAGCCAAATCCAGTATTCCCCCTATTTTAGTAGCTTACAGATGTACACCGAGCAGCTAAACTTTGCAAACCCCTAAGCTATAGGGAGCTTTATGTTTCTAATATTTTAATGCTCTATAAAATGTAAAAGCTTGAGGAACCTTGGGTTTTATGAGAAAGGGCCACGATATGATCACAAATTTCTTCGTTATTTTGATATGTATATCAAAAACATAAAAAAAAAACCATTGAATTTAAGTTAAATAATCAATTGATTCAATTCAAATAAATAAAAATTAATTCAGCATCTACTTGATTTATGTGAATATGCAAAATTCTGGTTATTCAAAGATAAAAAAAGAAAGGAAACAGTTCAATCTTCAAAAGTTTACCAGCAGTTTCTTTTTTAAAAAATTCAGGTTCATTCCTATTCAATTCAATTCAACAAGCATTTATTAAACTCTTACTATGTGATCAACACTAGGCTAGTATCAATACTAGGTCACAAAGACAATAATGATGAATTCTTTTCCTTAAAGAAAAGCATATTCTTTGGGGAGCAATTGACATGTACATAGATAAATATAAAATATTTATAAAGTGATTTCCAAATTAAAGAAATGCACAACTTGTAGTGTTACTGTACAAGAGTATTTTTATGAGAGATGACATTTAAGCTTTACTTTGAAGGAAACCAAGTATTTTCTGAGAAGGAGCTAGAGAAAAAGTATATTTCAGACAAAGGAGAGAACCTGTTCAACTGTATGTTGATGGGAAATGGAATGACAAAAAATGGGAAACAAGGAGTATGACAACTCTGTCCGGAATGTGAGTAGGAAAATATTCAATAATTGTGGAAAGATAGGATGGATTCAGAATGTATAATGATTAAAATGTCAATAAAGGGAGCTTATATTTTATCCTAGAGGCAATAGAAAATCATTATATATTCTAAAGCTGATATTATGAGCAAATAGAAATATAAATTTAGAATTAAATATAGAAATAGAAATATAGAAGTAGAAATTTGGCAGTCATATGGAAGATGGATTGGAAAAAAGACTAGAAACAGAAAGAAAAATTGAGACAATTGCACTGGCCTAAACGTGTATTCCTCCCAATATCCACCATAAATAGCCCCAAACTACTTTTTAAAAAGGGGACACTTCTAGAACTAAGTAAAGACATATTCAGCGATCAAATATTTGAAATCCAGAGTTTTTCTTATAGTTAAATGTCTAGGGATAGTTCTCAAATATTCTGTAGTTAAATTTCTTGGTTAGTAATACACTACTAATTTACATATCAACATAAAATGTACTCATTATATCATTTTATAAAGGAATAACTATTTAATAAATGTACTATGTATTGCCTTAATATTTTAATGAGAAAATTATAGTTACTGATATCTTTTTAATTACTGTAAATAAATAAACATTCATGAACTAACATATCTGCTTTCGACTGTGGGATTTTTTTTCTTCCAAAATGAAAATTATCTTTTTGAAACATTCAATATTCTGAACTGAAGAATTCAGAATATTGAATTCTTTTTTTAAAAATTTTTTTTAAACTTTTTACATCCATTTTCACAAAATTTTGGGTTCCAAGTTTTTTCCCCATTTGTCCCCTCCCCCCAGCCCAATACAACGAGCATTCTAATTTCCCCTATCACCAATCTGGCCTCTCTTCTATCATCCCTCCCTTCCCTTGACCCCATCTTCTCTTTTGTCCTGTAGGTCCAGATAACTTTCTATTCCCCATTACCTGTATTTCTTATTTCCTAGTAGCAAGAACAATACTAAATAGTTGTTCTTAAAACTTTGAGTTCCAACTTCTTCCCATCCCTCCCTCCCCACACATTCCCTTTGGGAAGGCAGGCAATTCAATATGGGCCATATGTGTGCAGTTTTGCAAATGACTTCCATAATACTCATGTTGTGTAAGACTAACTATATTTCCCTCCATGCTATCCTGCCCCCCATTGTTTCTGTTCTCTGTTTTGATACTGTCCCTCCCCAAGAGTGTTGACTTCAAATTGCTCCCTCCTTCCATTGTCCTCCCTTCCGTCATCCCCCCCCCACGCTGCTTATCTCCTTCTCCCCCACTTTCCTGTATTGTGAGATACGTTTTCATCTAAAATTAGTGTTCATTTTATTCCTTCCTTTAGTTGAATATGATGAGAGTAAACTTCATGTTTTTTTCTCAGCTCTCCTCTTTTCCCCTCCACTCAAAACACTCCTGCTTGCCTCTTCTATGAGAGATAATTTGTCCCATTCCATCTCACCCTTTCTCATCCCAATATATTTCTCTCTCACGGTTTACCTTAATTTTTTAAAGATATGATCCCATCCTATTGAATTGACTCTGTGCTCTCTGTCTCTGTGTGTGCGTGCATGTGTGTATGTGTGGGTATGTGAGTGTGTGTGTGTGTGTTTGTGTGTGTAATCCCACCAAATACCCAGATACTGAAAAGTTTCAAAAGTCACAAATATTGTCTTTCCATGTCGTACTGTAAACAGTTCAACTTTCATAAGTCCCTTATGACTTCTCTTTGCTGTTTACTTTGTCATGCTGCTTCTCATTCTTGTGTTTGAAAGTCAAATTTTCTTTTCAGCTCTGGTCTTTTCATCAAGAATGCTTGAAAGTCCTCTGTTTCATTGAAAGACCACTTTTTCTCCTGAAGTATTATACTCAGTTTTGCTGAGCATGTGATTCTTGGTTTGAGTCCTAATTCCTTTGACTTCTGGAATATCTCATTCCATGCCCTTTGATCCCTTAATGTAGAAGCTGCTAGATCAACGATACTGGAATTGTTACTTTCTAGCTGCTGGCAATAATTTCTCCTTGACCTGGGAATTCTGGAATTTGCCCACAATGTTCCTAGGAGTTTCTCTTTTTGGATCTCTTTCAGGCGGTGATTCATGGGTTCCTCCAATACTTATTTTGCCCTCTGGTTCTAGAATCTAGGGCAATTTTCCTTGATAATTTCATGAAAGATGATGTCTAGCCTCTTTTTTGATCATGACTTTCAAGTAGTCCCATAATTTTTAAATTACTTCTCCTGGATCTATTTTCCAGGTCACTTGTTTTTCCATTGAGATATTTCACATTATCTTCCATTTTTTTCATTCTTTTGCTTCTGTTTGTTGATTTCTTGGTTTCTCAGAAAGTCATTAGCCTCCATCTATTCCATTCTAATTTTGAGAGAACTATTTTCTTCAGTGAGCTTTTGAACCTCCTTTTCCATTTGGCTAATTCTGCTTTTGAAAGCATTCTTCTCCTCACTGGCTTTTTGAACCTCCTTTGCCAATTGAGTGAGCCTATTTTTCAAGGTGTTATTTTCTTCAGCATTTTTTTGTGTCTCCTTTAGCAGGGTATTGACCTGTTTTTCATGGTTTTCTTCCATCTCTTTCATTTCTCTTCCCAGTTTTTCCTCCACCTGTCTAACTTGATTTTCAAAATCTTTTTTGAGCTCTTCCATGGCCTGAGCCGTTTGGATATCTATTTCGGATGTTTGGGATACAGAAGCCGTGACTTCTATGTGTTTACCAGATGACAAGTATTGTTCTTCCTCATCAGAAAAGATGGAAGGAGATATCTGTTCACCAAGAAAGTAACCTTCTCTGGTCTTATTTTTTTCCCCTTTTTTGGGCATTTTACCAGACAGTTACTTGACTTCTGAAATTCCTCTCCACCCCAGCCTCACTAGTGCTTGAGGTCTGAGATTCAAATGCTGCTTCCAAGCCTCAGGGCTTTCAGCAGGGGGTGGGGCTGCTATTCTGTGTGAGAGATTAAGTTCAGGTTTTCAGGTGGGAGCAGGGCCACCTCCCAGCGTCAGTTCCCTCAGCGGGTTTATGCAGAGATCTTCAACAATGGAGCTGAGGTCCTGTCTGCTCCAGGAGCCCTGGCCACTGCTTCCTCCTGAGGGTACCTGACTTATGGAGACTTCCTGCTCCCCTCTGGGCTCTGGTTTGGGTCTGGTGCGTGACAGACCTTTGGCAACAGTTTTTCAGGGCTCTTTGGAATAGAAATCTCCTCCACTTCATTGCTGCATAGCTTCCACTGCTCCAGAACCTGTTAGGAGTTCTTTTTATAGGTAAATTTTGGGCTGTGGGTGCAGAGATAGCATATGTGAATCTTTCTACTCCACCATCTTGGCTCCTCCCCCAGAATATTGAATTCTTCTATAATATATATATATATATATATATATTTATATTTTTTTTTTCCACGTCTTTCGATCGCTTAATGTAGAAGCTGCTAGATCTTGTGTTATCCTGATTGTATTTCCACAACACTTGAATTGTTTCTTTCTCACTGCTTGCAATATTTTCTCTGTGACCTGGGAATTCTGGAATTTGGCCACAATGTCCTAGGAGTTTCTCTTTTTGGATCTCTTTTAGGTAGTGATCGGTGAATTCCTTGAATAATTATTTTGCCCTCTGGTTCTAGAATATCAGGACAATTTTCCTTGATAATTTCATGAAAATGATGTCAAAGCTCTTTTTTTGATCATGGCTTTCAGGTAGTCCCATAATTTTTAAATTACCTCTCCTGGATCTATTTTCCAGGTCACTTGTTTTTCCAATGAGATATTTCACATTCTCTTCCATTTTTTCATTCTTTTGGTTTTGTTTGGTGATTTCTTGATTTCTCAGAAAGTCATTAGACTCCATCTGTTCCATGCTAATTTTGATAGAACTATTTTCTTCAGTGAGCTTTTGAACCTCCTTTTCCATTTGGCTAATTCTGCTTTTGAAAGCATTCTTCTCCTCATTGGCTTTTTGAACCTCTTTTGCCAGTTGAGTTAGCCTATTTTTCAAAGTGTTATTTTCTTCAGTATTTTTGGGGTCTCCTTTAGCAAGGTGTTGACCTGCTTTTCATATTTTTCTTGCATCTCTCTCATTTCTCTTCCCAGTTTTTCCTCCCCTCTCTCACTTGATTTTTAAAATCCTTTTTGAACTCTTCCATGGCCTGAGCCCATTTAATATTTATTTTCGATATTTGGGATACAGAACCTTGACTTCTATGTCTTTCCCTGATGGTAAGCATTTTTCTTCCTCTTCAGAAAGGATGCGAGGAGATATCTGTTCACTAAGAAAGTAACCTTCTCTGGTCTTATAATTTTTCCCTTTTCTGGGCATTTTCCCAGTCAGTTACTTGACTTCTGAGATTTCTCTCCACCCCTGCCTTGCCTCCAGATCCGTCCAGCTAGTGCTTGGGGTCTGAGATTCAAATGCTGCTCCCCAGCCTCAGGGCTTTAGCAGTGTTGGGGCTGCTATTCAGTGTGGGAATAAGTTCAGGCGCTCACGTGGGGGGCAGGGCCACCTCACAGGTCTCAGTTCCCTCAGGGGGTTTATGCAGAGACCTTCAACAATGGATCTGAGCTCCTGCCTACTTTCGGAGTCCCTGTCCTCTGCTGCCTCTGCTGTTGCCTCCCGAGGGGGGCCTGAGTTATGGAGACACCTTGCTCCCCTCTTGGCCAGGCAAACAGGCTCTCTTACTGACCTTTAGTGTCTGTGGGTGGAGGGATCTGCATGGCAGCTGGAGATTCCGTCCCTGAAACCGGCTCGGATCTGCTCCTCTAGGTGCCGCATGGCCAAGGCAGGGCTGGGCTCGGCTCTGCTCTGGGTCTGGTGTGCAACAGACCTTTGATGTAGGTTTTTCAAGTCTCTCTGGAACAGAAATAGCCTCCACTCCGCTGTTGTGTGCCTTCCACTACTCCAGAATTTGTTGGGAGTTCTTCTTTACAGGTATTTTATGGGCTGTGGGTTCAGAGCTAGAATATGTGAAACTTTCTACTCTGCCATCTTGCCTCCTCCCTTGAAATCTAGTTTTAAAGTTTTCAAACCCTCCTTCATGGTATTTCTTTCATTCCCTTCTAACAATGTGCTTACAACTATATTCACTAATGTCCCCTTCGTGGTTCTAGCTGCTATCAATTCCTTTCTTTATGGGTTTGTTAAAAATGGGTTCTCCTACGGAGGGAAAACGATGCCTTCTTCTTCCCCTCAGATGGCACTAATCACAGAAACAGTTTCAATAAAAGTCAATTTTGCTCAAGTATAAGATTAGTTATATCGTAATTTATTTTAAAAATGTTTTTCTCTGAAAAAGCGTCTTTTTATGGAATGTAAACTTATTATGTGTCAGGCCAGTGATATGGCAACCTCAAAAGTTAATATCATCTAGTAGTGCCTTAAAGATTAGAAAGATATTTTCTTGATATTCTATCTAGGATTCTTGCTTGTTAAGATCAAAAATCATTACCTAGAGGTTTTTACCTCTATAGGATAATTAGCTCCAATTTAAATGATTGGAATTTCTACCCAGGAATGCCACTCTTCTCCTTGGTGATGCCTTGTGACTCTCTATTTAAGACTGAATTCAGATTTGCTTCACATTACTACCTAGTCTCTGATTCTAGAAATATGATCAAATCAACTGTTTCTTTTCCTGAAATTGTATGTGTGTTTGTGTGTGTATATATGTATATATACACGCGCACACATACATATATACACACGTCCATATACACACATGTGTGTATGTATATGTGTACATATGTATGAGTTATATCATTTTGTATATATGTATATATATATATATATATATGTATATATAGTTATATCCTATGCAGTTCTTTCCTGATTTCCTGCTCTTTCTTTCTTTCTCTCTTTCTTTCTTTCTTTCTCTCTTTCTTTCTTTCTTTCTTTCTTTCTTTCTTTCTTTCTTTCTTTCTTTCTTTCTTTCTTTCTTTCTTTCTCTCTCTCTCTCTCTCTTTCTTTCTTTCTTTCTTTCTTTCTTTCTTTCTTTCTTTCTTTCTTTCCTTCTTTCTTTCTTCCAGGGAATCAGACTTAGGTGACTTGTCCAAGGTCACAAAGCTAGAAAATAATTGAGTGTCTAAGACTGGATTTGAACTCATGCCCCCCTGACTCCAGTGCTAGTGCTCCATTCTCTGAACCACCTAATTGTCCCTAACACTTTATTTCTAATATGTGGGGTTCTACTCACACTCTCCAGGAACCTGTAACCATTCTTCTCTTTCCATGACCAGCTACCTTAATTGTTTTTTGACTTTGAAATTGCATGCATTTATTAATGATAAGTTATTAGGGCAAAGGCGTACAAGAGGTGGATATATTCTGTTCCTCTTAGAAGGGCAGAGCAGGTATATGTGCAAATTACAAAAAGGCAAAGGTAGGCTTGAAGTCAGGAAAAGTACAGAGAGCTAATATGATTTACCCAGAGTCACACAACTAATGTTTGAGGTAGGACTTGATCTCAGTTCCTTCTGACTACAAGTCCAGCACTCTGTCCCCTGTACCACAGATCCATTTCTAATCATCTAATACATAAGTAAATTTTCATATGGTTAGGTGGCACAATAGATAGAGTACCAGGACTATAATCGGGCAGACCATCTTTCTGAGTTCAAATCTGGCCTCAGACACACACTGTATGAACGTGGCCAAGTCATTTAACCCTTTTTTCCCTCATCTGTAAAATGCAATGAAGAAGAAAATGGCAAACTGCTTCAGTATCTTTGTCAAGAAAACCCCAAATGTTGTCATGAAGAGTTGGATATGACTGAAAAGACTGAACAGCAATAATGAATGCTTCCAAGAGTGAACCTACTTAGTGTAAAACATTGGGTTTGATTCTGGACCAAATGGGACCCATATTTGACTTTTGTGGATGGAGATTGTCAAGTCTACGTGATTTTCTAGATCTAAGATAGTTGCAAGAGAATGACACAAGCCAGGACACCTATCAAAATTATGCTGAATAGGTTACATTTTGAGGGTTCATCAAGAATTATTTCTAGGGAGATGAAATGAGATATAGACAGTATACACTGCCAAGGATTGACTTAAGACACGAAATGAAAGAAATAAGTCAAAGTTATATGTGAATAATGAAGAATAATACAATTGAAGAAAAATATTAAAATATTTACCACATTACAAAAAACAAATGGATTGCCTTTTGACATAATGCTTTCCATGTCATTTGAAGTCCAAAGCAGTGACAACTTGTTTAAGAATGTTGAAAACTCGTCTAACAATAACATTGGTTTTCCAGACAGTATAGTTATATCCTCAAGTTCATTTGCATAAGGGTAATACAGAGTGGCTACAAAGGGAACTCATTTTTAAAAATTCTCCAGTACATGATGAGGTGTATTCTGGTGTTACCTGGATCACACCTCCTCCTGTTTTTCCCAATAGTTTCATCTTTGACCTTTCAGTCATTTAAATAACCTAATATTTATACTCTAATCGTCAATATCTCCCTTTTTACTGTTGCCTTCCCTGAAGTCTACAGATACATGCAAGTATTTCTTAGTCTTAAAACAAAAGCAAATAAGTAAACAAACAAAAATTAGGCTTTAGTGTCCTCAGAAAAAAAATTACCCAGTATTTCTTCTCTGCTTTATCAAACCATTTTTGTTTGTTTACTTACTCCCTCCTTTTCTTCTTCATTAATTCATGCCTCTGCTCCTGACAATCTAATTTTTAACTTTGTGAATTAACTGAGACATATCTTATCATATTTATCAATGATAACTTTTAAAAAATAAATTTCGCTGATGCTATTTCTTTTCATATTACCTAAGTGACCTCTTCCCATTCCACTGGGATAAATTTATTGAATAAATAACTTTTCAGGAAAATGTAGGGAGAAGAGAATTGTAAAAATCAACAAAACAGATCAATTCCTTGGAGAAGTTGAAAAATAGATGCAGTGTTCTACATCTGTGAACTACTTTCACCATTGGTTCAGTCATTCCCCAATAGATAGGCATTTAATTCTTTTCCAATTCTTTATAATATAATTATTATTTTATTCTTCTTCTTCAATCATTTGCAACTCTCTGTGACCCCATTTGACATTTTCTTGGCAAAGATTTTGCTAAGTGGTTTGCCATTTCTCTCTCCAGCTAAGTTTGCAAACGACAAAACTGAGACAAAAAAAGGTTAAGTGACTTGCCTAAGTCACACAATCAGTGAATGCCTGAGTTCATATTTGAAATCAGGACCCAGTGCTATAGAAATTGTGTCACCTAGGGGAGGAGCCAAGATGGCGGAGTAGAAAGACTCATGTATGCTAGCTCTGAACCCACAGCCCATATATTTGCTGCAAAAAGAACTCCCCACAAATTCTGGAGCACTGCAAGGTGTGCAGAAACAAAATGGAAAAGCTTCCCGTTCCAGAGAGCCCTGGAGAGCTGTCCACAAGGGTCCATCGCACTCCAGTAAGTGGAGCCCTCACCTGTGCTGCCCTGGCCACAAAGCCCCAGAGGAGCAGATCCCAGTAGGCTTCAGGCATGGAACCTCTGACGGCCGCAAAGGTCCCTCTGCCCACAGACACTACAGGTCAGTGAGAGAGATGTCTGGGCTGGCCGAGAGGGGAGCAGAGTGTCTCCGTGGCTCTGGCCCCCTTGGGAGGCAGGGGCAGAGGCAGCCGCTGCAGCCTGGGACTCCTGGAGCAGCAGGCAGAGGTTCAGGGCCATTACCTAAGGTCTCTGCATAAACCCCCTGAGGGAACTGAACCTGGGAGGTGGCCCTGCCCCCACCCGAGCACCAGAACTTAAGATCACATTAAATAGAAACTGTGCCTGCCACGGAGAGCCCATTTGAATCTCAGACCCCAAGTACTAGCTGGGCAGATCTAGGCAGGGGTGGATAGGAATCTCAGAAGCCAAGTAACTGGCTGGGAAAATGCCCAGAAAAGGGAAGAAAAATAAGACTATAGAAAGCTACTCTGATGGGGCACAGATGTTCCCAACTTTCAGTTCTGATGATGAGGAACAATTCTTACCATCAGGGATCAACGTATAGGTCGGGGCCTCTGTATCCCAGACATCCCAGGTGGATGTCTGGTGGGCTCAGGCCATGGAAGAGCTCAGAAAGGATTTTGAAAGTCAAGTTAGACAGGTGGAGGAAAAACTGGGAAGAGAAATGAGAGAGATGCAAGAAAAGCATGAAAAACAGGTCAATACCTTGCTAAAGGAGACCCAAAAATTGCTGAAGAAAGTAACACCTTGAAAAATAGGCTCACTCAATTGGCAAAAGAGGTTCAAAAAGCAAATGAGGAGAAGAATGCTTTCAAAAGCAGAATTAGCCAAATAGAAAAAGAGGTTCAAAAGCTCACTGAAGAGAATAGTTCTCTCAGAATTAGTATGGAACAGATGGAGTCTAATGACTTTCTGAGAAACCAAGAAATCACAAAACAAAACCAAAAGAATGAAAAAATGGAAGAGTATGTGAAATATCTCATTGGAAAAACAACTGACCTGGAAAATAGATCCAGGAGAGACAACTTAAAAATTATGGGAATAGCTGAAATTCATGATCAAAAAAAGAGCCTAGACATCATCTTCCATGAAATTATCGAGAAAAACTGCCCTGAAATTCTACAACCAGAGGGCTAAATGAGAACTGAAAGAATCCATCGATCACTGCCTGAAAGAGATCCAAAAAGAGAAACTCCTAGGAACATTGTGACCAAATTCCAGAATTCCTAGTTCAAGGAGAAAATATTGCAAGCAGCTAGAAAGAAACAATTCCAGTATTGTGGAAATACAATCAGGATAACTCAAGATCTAGCAGCTTCTACATTTAAGAATGGAAAGGCATGGAATAGGATATTCCAGAAGTCAAAGGAACTAGGAATGAAACCAAGAATCACCTACCCAGCAAAACTGAGTATAATACTTCCGGGGAAAATATGGTCTTTCAATGAATCAGAGGACTTTCAAGCATTCTTGATGAAAAGACCAGAATCCAAAAGAAAATTTGACTTTCAAACACAAGAATGAGAAGAAGCATGAAAAAGTAAACAGCAAAGAGAAGTCATAAGGGACTTACCAAAGGTGAACTGTTTACATTCCTACATGGAAAGACAATATTTGCAACTCTTAAAACTTTTCAGTATCTGGGTAGTTGGTGGGACCACACGCAGATGTACACACACACACATGTACACACGTGCACACACACATACACACATGCATGCAAACACAGAGAGCACAGAGTGAATTGAATTGGATGGGACCACATCTTAAAAGAAATTACGATAAATGGTGGGAGAGAAATGTCGTGGGAGGAAAGAGGGTGAAATGAAATGGGGCAAATTATACCCCATTCAAGAGGCAAGCAGGAGACTTTTTAGTAGAGGGGAAAAGAGGAGAGCTGAGAAAAAAACATGAAGTTTACCCTCATCACATTCGACTAAATCAAGGAATAAAATGCACATTCCTTTTGGTATGAAAACCTATCTTACAATACAGGAAAGTGGGGGAGAAGGAGATAAGCAAGGTTGGGGGGATGATGGAAGGGAGAGAGCAAATGGGAGGAGGGAGCAATTTGAAGTCAACACTTGGGGAGGGACAGGATGAAAGGACAGAATAGAAACAGTGGGGGGCAGGATAGGATGGAGGGAAATGCAGTTAGTCTTACACAACACGACTATTATCCAAGTCATTTGCAAAACTACACAGATAGGGCCTATATTGAACTGCCTGCCTCCCCAAGGGGGAGGGAGGGATGGGGAATATTTGGAACTCAAAGTTTTAGGAACAACTGTTGAGTATTGTTCTTGCTACTAGGAAATAAGAAATACAATTAATGGGGAATAGAAAGTCATTTGGCCCTACAGGACAAAAGAGAAGATGGGGACAAGGGAAGGGAGGGATGATAGAAGAGAGGGCAGATTGGTGATAGGGCAAATTAGAATGCTTGGTGTATTGGGGTGGGGGGGAGGGCATAAATGGGGAGAAAATTTTGAACCCAAAAATTTATGAAAATGAATGTAAAACGTTAAATAAATAAATTTATATTAAAAAAAAAGAAATTGTGTCACCTAGCTCCACCTTTTGTTTGTAGTTCCTTTAATATTTTTCTTAAATATTAAAATAAACTCTTTTGTTTGTTTTATGTGAGGAATCTCACTTATATCCTTAGAATACGTGTCTAGTAGCAGAATGTCTGTGTTAGAGGGTGTTATCATTTTAAGTCACATTAGCTGCATTATTCCAATTTGATTTTCTAAAACTTTTCCATTAATTTAATGCTCCATAAAAAGTTTCTTAGTGTGTCTATGTTCCCACAAATTCTATAATATTTATTATTGCTGTTTTTAGTTTTGTCAACTTATTCTTAATTTATTTTCTTTGTTATTTAGCTGTTACCAAAAATCAATTTTACTTCTGCCCACAAAACTACTATTGGGGCAAAAATAAAACAAATAAATATTTAAAACAACAACAGAACAGAGTAGTCAAGCAAATAAACATGTCACTTTTGCTCTGTGTCCAAAATTGTGTCTTATTATGCATTTTGGGATGAGAATTTCTCTGCCAAGGGGCTGGAGATTTGCGTCATCATTCATGCTTGGGAATTATGCTTAGGCATGGTATAGCCAAGAGTTTTAAAACTTTCCAAGACAAAAATACTTATTTAAGTGTTGTTGTCATTGTAGAAATTGTTCTTCGGGTTGTTCTCACTTCACTCTGAGTTAGCACATGTCTTTTTTGCAAAATAAAAAACATTTTGTGTCACAACCTTAGGAAATAGATGCTAACATATACTTGTAATTATTGGCAAATTTTCTAATGCTTCTTTATCCTTGTTAAAAACCCAGCTTATTCCTAGTGTATAATTTCTTGATAATATTGCTTTCATATTTTGTTTTAGAATTTTAAAAAGTTAAAGCATATTCGTTAGTTATGTCAATCTATGTTGTTCCCCATTTTATCCTTTTCTGGTATGGAATTTTAAAGCATATTAGTTCATTAAAAATTCTGAGAAATGGTTTCCCGATTTTGAGACAAGTTTGTTTGGCATAGGTAGCAATTTATCTTGTTCATTAGAGAGCTTTTTGTTTGCTTATTTTGGGGAAGGTGTTGTTTTCATTCATAGTTCTTTTTAAGATAGTTCAATTTCTCTTTCAGAAATTGGATTAAAATCTCTGCCTCTGCCCCTCAATCAATGATTGAATGCTGAAATGTACCTTTTAGATTATATTGTTGCTACTGTGAAAGATATTGCTGTCTACTCTCCTGTAGTTCTCAAATTCCTTTTCATTCATGGTCCAGTGATGTTTCTCCTGGGTCACCACTAACTGCTTCTTCTCTTCTTTGAATGTGGGTCCCACCTGTAAGTGTTCTGCCCTACCCTTTCCTTGTACACTGTGAAACCCTGTTCTATTGTGAACAAACCAGTCAGGTCATGTTATTAGATTTGTCCACTTTCCTGGGAAATTGCTTATAATAACATCTACATTTAATCCTCTATGTACCTTTTGGTCTCTCCTATCATAATCTAAGTGTGGAAATGGTTTCATTTTACCTTTGTACAATTGTAAGTTACCTATTATTTTAGTCATTTTCAGTAACGTCTAGATCTTTGTGATCCCACTTGGCATTTTCTTGGCAAAGACACTGGAGTGTTTTGACATTTCCTTCTCTAGATCATTTTGCAAATGAGGAAACTGAGGTAAACAAGGTCAAGTCACTTTTTCAAGGTCACACAGCTAATAAGTTTCTGAGGTTGAATTTGAAATCAGTTCTTCCTGATTCTAGGTCCAGTGCTCCACTCACTCTGCCACCTATGTTCTTATCATTTAGATATAAAATGATTAGTACTTTGTGCCACACATTGGCACAAAGCAGTCCCTTAATAGATTATTGTAGAATTGAATTGAATCATCCAGATTAATTCTCTCATTTTATCGTAATAGGATACTGTAGTCCAAAGAGTTTACATGAATTGCCAAATTACTTTAACTAATTTAAAGTGGACTGGAAATACAGGCTGTATCTTCAATTTCTCAGTCAAGAATCATTTTTTTCTCTCACACTCCATCACACAAATATCACATCACGTAAAAAAAAGTGATCACCTAATAGGTAGTGTATTCTGAAGTTCAAGACCCTTCTCTTCTATAGTATTTTCCTCAACTACTTAAGCCCACATTTCATTTCCCTTCCTCTGAATATCTGGTATGAGTCTAGCATTCGTTTAAATGATGATATTAAATGATATGAAATATAAGCCAACTTCTGCTTTATGTATCTTCAATTCTTTTGTGTAAACTGAATTTTCTCAGCTTGAAGACTATTGAAGTTCAAGAAGCAAGTCTTTTCTCTTGTATTTTTTCTACTAGATTGTAAACTGCAAGCACAGATTTTATTTCGATATAAACAATGCATTCCTATACCTGAGTTCAAAAATTCTCTGAGAACGGTACATGTTATTGATGCTTTTTGAATAGACTTTCTCCCACAGAGTCTAGAACAGTGCTCTGAAAGTAATATCATCTAAGTTTAAAATGGCGAAAAAACTAATGAAACCATAAATGATTTCCAAATACGTTCTCTTTGGTTTTATAGAGCATTGTGCAATTTTTAAAGCACATTTTCCCTTTTGAGTTTGCTATTTTTGCCTATTTTTAAAATGCAGTTTGCATATGTGGTATCTAGTTAATAAAGTTAGGCAGCCTGGGAACTTTGTGGGAGATAAGATGTAAATATAAAACTTACACGGGATGATAATTTTGCTGCAGAAAATTCATGAAGATTGGAACTGAAAGTTAGCTTTACTTTAAAATAAATTTATGGTAAATAGTTGTATCATACATTCTCTCTTACATATTGAATAATTCTGCAGCATTCATCTTCCTAGTTTATTCACATTCGTATCGTTTAAACACTAGATCAGGTGATGTAAAAAAAAAAAAGTCATTCCCATGAAAATCATTTACCATTGTCAAGGCATTATAAAGCCTATGGCAGTGGTGCCCCCAAAAGTAAACATTGCCAACAAATAAAGGACTTTGCATAGAAGTTTTAAAATGTTTCCTAACTTTGGTAATATTTCTATTTGCTCAGTAGTTTTTTTTTTTTATTTTTATCTTACCAAATTATTTCAGTTACTAGGCTTAAAAGAGTGTTTAAAGGCATGTGAAGGAGAAGGGACCTGTGCTTGAAATATTGTATTTCCACATTGTGTCCTCTGTCTTTGTTTGCCCCACCTCCAACAACCTCCATTCTCTTTCTACTCCTGAGTGTCTGAGTTTATGCAAACCAGATCTAATCACTTAAGCTCCCCCAAAAGGATCAGTTTTTCTTTTACCTCGGTTTACTCTCATCTATACTGTTTCACAGTGGGAAATCTCTAAATGTGCCTCATTTGTAGAATTCCACAAAAAAATGGTAACAGGGTCCCTAGATCCTCTAAGAATTCACACTAATAAATTAAGTATAAAAAAATCTTTATTTTAACTCACAGAAATTGAAGCAAGTACGAAGAAAATGAGGGAGCCCCAAGATATACGCAACGAAAGACATGTAGAAAAATCACAATAAATCACTAAATTTCCCTTGAAATAGAATGAAATGAGATTGTCAATGGTTTGGCACTTGCCATTCTGGTAAAATTCCTCTCTCCAACAGTGTGCTACATAAGTCATTCCAAGACTCAGTTTCATTGTGCAGATGAGACACCTTCAAGAAGAAAAATATACTGTTATCTAATGTAGAAAAATATATACTTTCAGTTTATAGCACTTTGTGAATATCTGAAATTTTTCATTAATAATTTGTGATTCATTTCTTTCTGAATAAAATATTTCGTTGTTTCAATGTTGTTCTTTGTCGGGATCTGTTAAAAAGATGAAAACTTGCATTGACTATAGTTTCAACTGTGTGTAAGCAAAATGAGCCAGGTAATATGAATTCTAATGGAATTCATCATCATTTCAAAGCATGTACTTATGTGTCCAAAGTCTATGTAGTCAAAAGATACTTGCATACATAAACCCTTTTATTAAGCAGGCAACAAAGAGATGATCTGATTTTCATTGATTCAGATTGAAATGTTTAATGAATGATAAAGCAACTGCTACATGCTTAAGTTACATATGGCCAGACTCTATTGAAGATCAGGAAATAATAAAAAGCAATAAAAATCCCTTCTCTTAACGAGTTAATAATTTAATGGCAGAGACAACATCCAAACAAAAATGTACAAAGAAGATACATTGTTTTGTTTGTCCTTCATTTTTGAACCAGGACCATGACATCAGCAAAATGATGACAAGACTTGCAGTTGACTTGATTTGAGTGTGGGAGGGCTGTACAAGGTCACCAGCCTCACTTTATCTTCCAGAGTCATCTGGATCCAGTGACCAGATATTCCTCAGGATGAATGAGGATGGCCCAAGATACAATGGGAGACCCTCTTTTAGGCCAAGACCTTTTCAGGTACTCACTTAAAGTGAGATAATGTTTATTCAGTGAACAAATCTCTTTAAGAAGTAGTCAAGTGATGACTCCTTTAATTAGAAAAACAAATAATCCAGGTGGGAGGGCAAGACACTCAGGGTTCCAAAGAGAAACAGTTACATACAGGAAAAATGGAGGAAGTCTTAGAAAGATGACACTTGGAAGTAGACTTGAAATGTTTCTTGCAGAAGATGAAACTTGAGCTGAGTTTTGAAGAAAGCTAAGAGGTAGAGATTAGAATTGAAAAAAATTTCTGTCATGAAGGGTAGTCAATGAAAATAATCAGAGTTTGGAATTGGAGTGTCATGTACAAGAAACAGCAAGAAGACTGTTGTCTCTGGCAGAATACACAGAAGATAGTAAGATGTAAGGAGACTACTGATGTAGGAAGAGACCAGATTATAAATTTGGAAGCCAGAGGATTGTCTATTTGATGCTAGAGATAATAGAGAGCCATTGAATTTATTAAAAGAAATTAGGGGTTTCTATGTTCAGACCAGCAGTTTTGGAAAATTAATGAATTTGACAGCTGAGTCAAGAATAAACTGTAGTTGGTAGTGACTTGAAGCAGGAATATGAACTAATAACCACTTTCAATAGTCAGAGCAGGATATGATAAGGACCTGAATCAGGATAGTGGTAGTGTCACAGGAGAAAGGGGGTATATAGAGAGGCATTCTAAAAGTTGAAATGACAGGAAATAATACCTGATTAAATGTGATGGATAAGAAGAGAGTGTGAGCAGTCTAAGACGACATGTAAGTTTCAAGTTTGTTTGACTAGAAGATTGGTGGTACCATTGACAGTATAGGGACTTTAGGGGGAAAAAAGGATTTGGAAGAAAAATTATCAAGGAGACATTTTTTTTCCTGTAGAAGGCATGCAGAATACCATTTATTAATTTCATTTCCTGGGTAAAAAACAACAACTACAACAACAAATGTCTTGTTTCTTCATCATATTGAAATTTTTTGGCATAAATGAATAAAATATCTAATTATATCATCTGAGTGATGAAAAGCAAAAAAGACAAATTTTAAGGTTGGAAACACATTCTGGTCAAAACAAATTAGGGGAAGTTCTTTGTAACGTGGAAACATTAATCATTATGAGCATCCTCAATCTAATTCAATTCGTTTTATAATATTTCATTCCATTGTCAAGATTAACAAGCTTCATAATATCAATTTTATGTATCCACTACATTTTTGTCCAAGTTGAATAATACCCTGATGTATATCTAGCAGATGTTTTTCTGCACCAAATGACTCTTTTTCTGTTCTCACCAAAATTTTTGAAATCACATACACACAAATGCATTTTACACACATGCAAATGAACACTAGAAATGAATATTTTTTTCTTTCAATTATCATTCTTCATACTCCAAAGCCAAATTTTTTTTTAACATCATGAAAGAAAATATTGGTTCCAAGATAGGGATGTTTATGACATTATAGTTAAATGAAATGTTTTCAGCTAAATAATAGTGCTATGCAATTGGCCATTATAATGACTTCACCTGGCAATTAAACTTGAAACTTTATAAGACGTAAATTTCAAGGCTCAAATCTATACTTTGCATTATTCCCAGAAACAACTTGAATGAAATTAACAAATACAGAAAGTTGATTTGCATCTATAATATACATTTTAAAAGTCTAGTGTGAGTAAACAGAAGCTTCACCATTACTAAGTGCTTGGACAACTAGAAACCAAGAATGTTGGATCAGAGGAAATTAATATTGTTAGTTAAACAACCAACAGGTAAGCTGTTACTTTACAATGATTGGGAAAAGAAACAGAAATTATTGAATCATTCTAGTATTGTAAATTTAAATAAGATAGAAAATTACAGTCAACTATAACAGTCAGCAAATAGAATTTTATTACTGTGTATAAAGAGAAATGTATGACATATATAACATGCTTTCAGTATCTTAAAATATGCATGCTATCAGTCAATGAACAAGTATTTAAGTGGTTACCTATTACAGAACCAACATTGTACTAGGTACTGGGGATAGCAAGATGAAAGTGAAATCATACCTGCCTATATAACTTTCTATGAACATTTTAGATAGATTTTTCATGTTTAATGCTTCAACATTTTAATCATGTCATATTTCAGTCTTTTGCCTATACAAAGAAATTATTGATCTCTATATAATGAGGATATTGAAATGAAGATAAGGGAAATTTGAAGAAGGTACAAGCAGTTGAGGCAGGAGCAGACAATCTGAACTGTTAATATTGTTATTTATACGAGAGAGAAAGAAAGGAAGAAAAAAAATAATATACCTACTACACGCCAGGCAATGTCCAAGCACTTTCCAAATATTAAGTAATTTTATCCTCACAACAATCTTGTGAGGAAGGTACTTTTATTATTCTTGCTTTACATATGAGGAAATTGAAGCAGAGAGATTTTAAGTGACTTTCACAGGGTTAAACCAATTGTAAGTGTTTGGAATCAGATTTAAAATTAATCCTTCCTCAAAACTCTACTCACTATGCCACCTACAATAAACTATTTTTAATTGCTGTTTTCTTTCGGTAGTTTTATGCAGCTAATAGTCATGAAACACTACATTCTCTAAACAAATAAATTTGAGTATTACCCAAAGGACGACCGAAATATAGATCATGAATAGAAGGTGGCTACAATAGGAAGACGAAGACGAAGACAAAGAAGAAGAAGAAGAACAAGAACAAGAAGAAGAAGAAGAAGAAGAAGAAGAAGAAGAAGAAGAAGAACAAGAAGAAGAAGAAGAAGAAGAAGAAGAAGAAGGGACAGGGGAGAGGGAGGAGGAAGAATTTAGAAGTAGAAGGCATTAAAGGAGTGTCTTGAGATAAAAGTGTGAATAAATCAAAGGACTAGTCATGTGGCAAGAGTAGAGGAGGATCAACAGAATATCTAAATACTCTATTGGTAACCTAGCAGCACCAAGAGACAGCAAGGAAGGCCTCTAGCATATTATTTTGATTCACATGGAAGATTTATGGGATAATGTGGATCTAAGTATTGTATGTGACACCCTACTGCAGAGCATGAGGTAATAATCGTACTGGTGAGATTAAACATGCAATGAAATATTGGTATCATATCTAGAGTGTATCCTAGAACATCACAAATGATAAATTTAATAGTCTAAATAGATCTAGAATTCAAATTTACCTTGTTTGAATGGTGAAAGCAGTTTAATAAGACTACAATTTCAGAGATAAAAATTTGAGACAGTTTTACTAAGCAGCTTAAGAGCAACAACAACAAAAATTGAGCTGTAGAAAATCATCTGCTATGTATGCATCAGGATATTTTTCAACTTAGAAATGTAGCGAATGCAAAAAGTTCGCACAAAATTTCAATATGAATTACTGATAGAATGCTTCTGCTGTAGGTGTAGCTCTAAAAACATCTCCATCTTAGTTCCAGTTCAATGTTGGAATAAAATGACCTACTCACTACTGACTAAATACTTGAAAAAGTAGGAGGTTTTCCTTCCCTAACACTTCAAAAATATGCAAAGATACCATGGTACTCACCTTCTCTGAACAAGGCTTCTCTCATCTCCATCTGGAAGCTAGGTCTGGTTAACAAATCAATAGACTATGGTGATTCAACTTGTGTGATCTCAGGAACTAACCACTAAATCTGAGAGACCTTGTCTATGTCCAGCTAGAATGTTTTATGCCCCAGTTCAGAGAGCTAAATTAGAGAAGTTGAGATTAATTAGGTGACAGGGAGGAAATAGTGTCCAAGATGTCATGAAACTCCATCAAGAAACAGCTAGTCCTGTCACAGCTTCTATTTATAGACCAAGATGGTTTTGCTTTAATTGAAACTGGATAACACAGGACTGGGACATTCACTAAACATTATTTCCTTACTGGTAGAATATTTTCATTATAGATAGTTTAAATTCCCATATTTCATAGGTCACCAATGCAAAGAGGATGGTACAAAGAAAAAAATCATTGCAAAAAATGGTTAAAGGAATGGCATTTTTTCTGCTGCTATAGGCAATGCGGCAATTAAAATTTTTCTGTTTATCGTGTGTGGGTCACTCTAAATGGGTAAAACAATATAATCACTAATTCTTCATCTTATAGTGCTAAAAAAAGTTGTAAAACTGAAGGTGAAAGGCCAGTTTATGCCTAGGTGAACATGAAAGTTTGTTATATGTGGCATATTTAAAGAGCTGAAGCTCTTGAGCATTAAAAGATATCATAGAGTGCCCTGAAAAACTCAAGGAGAATTATTTGTTTTTTAAACTCTTAAAAGCTAGTACAGGTCCTCAAATTTCCTATTATATTATGGAGGTGATGTTTCATGAAAAAAAAAATCTCAATAGCATTATAACCAAAAATATTTAGAATGTATTTTTCTTATTAATGCCATTTTAATGTTAATTACACAATAAAATCCTGGACTCTATGTGACCATCTGCTGTGTTTCTACTTGAGTAGATGTCAATGGCAGACCAGAGAGACATCTGGAAGTAGCAGCTAGAATCCCGGACTTGGAATCAGAAAGATAGGAATTTAAATTTCATCAATACTTGCCATATGTGTGACCATGGACATCTTTACCTTTCAGTCTTAATTTCCTCAGTTGCAAAACAGTGAACACTATTAGGTAATGCATATAGAAATTTAAAGGGGGAAGATATGGGTTAGAAGAATGCCACAGGCACTGAATCTTGTGTGATATTGAATAGTTCATTTTTCCACTCTTTATCTAAATATATTTATCTGTAAAATGGAACTAATAATGCGAACTACCTCATAAGGTTATGATGTGGGTCAAAAGATAAAACTTAAGGATGCTACAAGTATCATTACTAATACTATGTCACTCACATATTTACTTTTGTGTGAATCAAATAGAGGATAGTTAAGTTTCTTACTTGATATTATTTTTATATGTAACATTCTGTGAAATATTGCAGGAGCGCATAATATAACTACTTAATGAATTGAATAACTGCATTGGAATGTCAGTTCATCTTCCTTAATATCATTGAAAGCATATTAAGGAGAATCCGAGTAGCAGACAGAATTATGAGGACAATATTCATTTCCCATGTAGTTTTGATTTTCCACTAGGAACTCTTTAACTTTTAAGCTTTTTCATTTTCATTGCCAGCATAGAGAGTAGGTCTCTTCGGTATGAAATCATCTATGAAAGGCATCACTCTTATTTGTTTTCTGTCTTTGAATCAAATCTACATCTAGTGATTACATCAACAATTTTGTTGATTCTGTAGTGTCAGAACAGTTTATCTAAGGAATTCTCAAGAACATTTTGAGTTCTATATTTTTAGTTTGGAGATTCATCATTTGTTAGTTTATGTAAGATAATAAGCTTGTGAAGCAAGATGATACAGTTGATATAATGCTGAATTTGGAGTCAGAAATACCTGAAATAAAATTCAGCCTCAGGCACATTAACTGTGTGACCTTGGGGAAGTCACTTAATCTCTGTTTGCCTCAGTTTTCTAAACACTAAAATGGAGATGATAATACCTAATACCTACCACACAGGCTTGTGAGGAACAAATGGAATAATAATTATAAATTGCTTAGAACAATGCCTAGCACATAGTATGGGTTTAACAAATACTGATTCCTTTGTCTTCTTTGTATGATTTTAACCACTGAGGTGTGCCATGATTGGTGTTTTGTAGGTGGTAAATTTTAACAATGTTTAGACATAATGTCACATACTTTTTTTCACTTTCTTTATATAATTCGGTTCCCATCATGACTATAATCATGATAATTATTAGGAACCCTAGCAACTTGACCTCACTGAGTCTCAATTTCTTTTACCTGGAAAATCTCAATAATTCCCATATTAACTACTTGACCAGGTTATTTTGAGTCTCAAATGAATAATTTATGTAATTATTTTTACAAACTTAATTATATCAGTTGAATGGATGATAAAATAAATGATTAAAAACAGTTTATACAAGGAACATTCATTATTAATATTCTTCATCTGGAAAACAAATGGAGCATTTATAGTTATGGACTTGCTTTACTAATAATTACAAAGTGGAATTAACTTAGTGCTTGCTTCAATTGACCCACAAGCACCAAATAAGGAATACATACAGATTCATATGACTATTGGAGCACATCATATTTGCTCATTAAATCACAATTCTATCAAGATTTGCCTTCTCATTCAACTTTGCTAAACCAATCTTCAATTGATTTAGACCGTGTCATAAACAGTTACATTTAGAGACTTCCATGATGATCATGAAATATTTGAGAAAGAATAGATTATTTAGGCCCCTGTGTGATGGAACATGCCTATAAACCATGGACCCTGGAAGTTGAGGTTTGTAGATCACTTTATCTCAGGATTTCTGATCCAGAGCAGGCAAAGAGAATAAGATGTTCACGTCTAGACTAGTCCTAATTTTGGGATATCCAGAGAGTGAGGGTACACTGAACTAAAACATGTCAAGTCAAAGTTCCCATTTCAATGAGTTAACAAGACATCTGTCTGAGAGGCGAGAGCAAAAGAAAGACTCAAAATTTAAAAAAAATCTATTGCTTATATAGAATACATATGTATGTATATGCATATACGCATATGCATATGTATGTATCATTTATATATCACTTAATGACTAAAATATTTTTATAAACTCAGATTTTTTTAGACACATCATCCCTATTTATTCCTCATATACTCTCAATACTGAGGTACCTCAGTGTCTGGTAAGTAGAAAACTAGGTCAAACAGAGGCAAAAGACATCAATGCTGTTGTAGTTGGGGGCAGTAATCAATTTGACAATGAATTCTGTAACCAAACATTAACTTTTCCATATACCCACCAGCAAGTAAAGGATATAATATGACAGTTTACAAAGCCTGAGGACTTAAATTTGCCATTTTTAAGGAATAAGTTAAAAGCATTTCTCCTCTAAGGGATGTTTATCTTATGGCTGTACTTTGCGTTAACTAAATGGAATGAAATAGGAAATTTAAAAGCTATGAGCAAGAAAAATGATGAGATGCAAACAATTTAAAATTGAAACAGGAGAGAAGTCGTGGGAGATGTATCTATTGCACATTTTAAAGTCATGAATTTGCAGAAACTTTGTCATGCAAAACATACTTGAATAATTTAGGAAATATTTCCATAACTTGAAGGTAATAAGAAGTAAAACAAATTTCATAAGCTATATATGTGAGTATTATACAAAAGTCTAATGCAGAAACTCACATCATCACAGTGGACTGAGTAAAGTTTATCTGAGATAAGTTTATCTGCAACTTATAGTATTACATAGTTGCCTGAACATTGAGAGGTTAAATAATTTTTTATGGTATCAAGATCATATAGACTCCCACAAAAGCACTCTATTCTCTATCCTATGCTGTATTTCTTATGGCTATACTTCTAAACACACATATATAAGTTAATACATACTTGTACATATATGCAAATGTACATTAGTTTATGCATTTGATAATATATTATATATGCTTATTCACCTTTGTGTATGTATTTTCTTATTAATATATTAAAGAATTAAGAAACTCCCTTTATCTTTTTAAGAAAACGAAGAAAAATATCAATTAACTATGATTTCTTGAGAGTCATATTTAGGAGGTCAAAAGAAAAAAAATGAATTTATTTTGATATCTTCAAATAATTTCTGGAATAATTTTTTAATATTTCAGTATTGACTGTAAAGAATGTGCTTTTTCACTTAAAAAATAGAAATATAGTTGTAAGTTTCAAAAGTACACATTGAATTCTGAAGAGAACTTTTTTTTTACTCAAAATTTGACGCTTAAATATCCAGTAGCTAAAATTGCCTAAGCTGTTCTATACATCTTTTTTACCTAGCATAGTGTTTCATAAGCACTTGAAAGTGCTTGCCTGTGTTGCTTAAAAATTTTCCAGACTAGGAGGTGAAGCCAAGATAATGGAGAGAAGACAGGGACTCACTTGAGCTCTTGCCCAAACTCTTGCAAATACTTTTAAATAATGACCTAAAACAAATTATGGAGCAATAGAACCCATAAAAGGATAGGGTGGAATAATTTTCCAGTCCAAGAAAACTTAAAGTTTAGCAAGAACGATCTGTCAACCCAGGGTGAGAGTGAAATAGAGTGTAGTGCAGATTGCAGCAATACAGACCAGGCCCCAGCAAGCCAGGAAGAGACCTTAGGAGCGATTGAATCAGCAGTGCCAGCAGCTGTTTCCAGAACTTTCAGTCCACAAACAGTAAGGAGGTCAAAGAAATGGTCAAAGAGGAAATTAAAAGGGTCTCTTTGATGGTAATGGAGGCAGAACTCTATTGCTCTGCCACTACTTTGTATGTGGGTCACAGTCCTGAGTCTCAGTTCCAGGGCAAGTGGGGGAAAACTAACAGATCACGGTTTGTGGCCACCATAAAACAGGAACCCTCTTCATATTTCTACACAGCTCTCAACCCACAGGTGCCAAACATGCACAGTCCAGTGCAGGTTGTACCAGCACAGCCCCAGCCACAAAAAACCAGGAATAAGCTTTGGGAGTGACTGAATCAATAGTGGCAGAAGCAGCAGCTGCTTTCCTAGCTCTCAATGCGTAGAGAGTATGAGGGTCAAACAACTGGTGAAAAGGAGGTTCTAAATGTCCTTTTGCTAGCACTGAGACAGGGCTCTATTGATTTGTTCATACTCAAGTTGGGATCACAATTCTGGGTAGCAGTCACAAAGTGAAGAGAAGCACTAGCAGAAGAACTTGTGTCAGCAGTGGAGCATGATTTCTCCTCTCAGTTCCAGGGTCAAAGGTTGTTCACAAAGCAGAGCACAGGTGAGGAGAGAAGTTAATACCCCACCTTAGGTCATGCCACCTTGGAAGAACTGAAAACTTACAGATTCTTAGATGTATCTCTGAAAACAGCTGCATAAAGCCTCTAAAGTTTGGAACAGTGTACCCTCTATTCTGAAAACAGAACCCCACTTTAATAATGACTTAAAAGTAAAGTAATAGACTGTGAAAATGAGTAAACAATGGCAAAAATAACTCTGACTATAAAAAGTTAGTATGGTAACAAGGAAGATCAAAGCACACTCATAAAAGAAGACAACAAAGTCAAAGTTCTTACATCCAAAGTCTCCAAAAAATATGAATTGGTGTCAGGCCATGGAAGAGCTCAAAAAAGATTTTGAAAAATCAAGTAAGACAGGTAGAGGAAAACTTGGGAAGAGAAATGAGAGTTATGAAAGAAAACTGTGAAAAAAAGAGTTAACAGCTTGGTACAGGAAGCACTAAAATTACAATAGAAAATTAACACCTTAAAAAACAGATTAGGCCAAATTTTAAAAGTGGTACACAAATCCAAAAGAAAAAACATAGAATGGGCAAAATGGAGATACACTCTCTTTCTCTCTCACTCTCTCTCTCTCTTTATACATATATACATATATATATATATATATATATACACATACACACATATATACATGCACACACATATACACACCTGTATGAATGCCTGTACATATGTCTATTTGTATATGTATATCCATGTGTATTATGTATATACATATATACATACATTTATACACATATATAAAGATAGATACAGATATCTGTAGAAATCTACATCAGCCAGTCTCTCTATCTATACAAATTTCACTGAACAGATTCTTTAAAAAGCAAAATGGGCCAAATGGAAAAAGAGATACAAAAGATCACATTGAGAAATTTGAAGCTAATGTCTCTGTGAAACACCAAGAGACAAAATCAAAAGAATGAAAAATAAAGTAGAACACACTGCAAAATATCTCATGGGAACAACAATTGACCTGGAAAATGAATCCAGGAGAGATAATTTAAAAGTTATTGGACTTCCTGAAAGCCATAATCAAAAAAGATCCTAAATATCATCTCTTAATAAATTATCAAGTAAAACTGGAGGAGGTATGCTCATCAATTAGGGAATTGCTGAACAATTTGTGGGGAATGATTGTGATAGAATATTACTGTGATATGACAAATGATCAGTTAGATGCTCTCAGAAAACTCTGAAATGATTTACATGTACTGATGCAAAATGAAATGAGTAGAGTCAGGAGACTGTATACAGAAAATGGGAATAGTGTAAGATAAATAAGAACTCTTAAATGTCTTACTTTTTCTCAGTAGTAAGTACATGATACAATACAACTCTGAAGGACTTATGATAAAAAATGATATCTCTTCCCAGAGGAAGAACTGATGGAATGTGAACATGGATTATTTACTATCCTTATTTTTCTTGGGTTTTATTTAGTCTATTTTTTTTACAATATCACTAATATGGACATATGTTTTGCATGTCTGCACATGCATAAACTTTATTAAATTACCTATCATCTTAAAGAGGAAGAAGGGGAAGAGAATTTGGAACTCAATTGAAAAAAACAGATGTTGGAGGTTTTTATTTTTGTTGTTTTTTGGGTTTTTTACATGTAACTGGTAGAAAATAAAATACTAAACTAAAATAATAAATAAAATTACCTGTGTCAAAAAACTTTCAGATTTCTTTTGACCCACGGAGAAGTTTCCCTGTAAGCTATTCTTCAAAACTTACATTAGCTCAATCGTCTTAAAAACAAGTGTTTTGACTGCTCTCAAATTTAATGGAGAATGTTATTTGTTAGTTCTTTAAAAATCCTACCTTATCCATGACAGGAAAGGTCAAGAGTACTTGAAATTTCAAACTCAGAGATTTCTCAAGTTTTTTTCTTTTTTTCCCTGCACCTACCAAATAAACAAAATTTACTCAATAAATAAATTATTCAACTGAAATAAAATCTAGAACAGCATAATACTCATTTGTAATTGTTTTTTTTGGTTTTTTTTTTTTCCACAAAGGAGCAGGAATTTTTCCTTTCACAAAGTTCACTAAATTCAACACTTCTCTATCTGGCTCCTAAAATATTTCAGTGAATCAAACATCCTATGATTTGATTGTTGTTAGAAGACAAAAAACAGAGTGGATCAGACATATATTACACCATTTTTGTTTCATAGGTGAAAATAATGGAATACATTCATTTCAAGACACCACAAATCATTTAACATCCCTGCATCTCAGTTTTAAACTATAAGATTTGGACTAATTGATTGTAAGATTTCTTCCAACTTTTATTCTACTACCTAATTATCATTTCAAAGATATATGTTCATTTCTTTAACCTACAGACAGAAATAAAGGAGAATTTTAACATAAAGTTCAACATGAAAATAAATCCTAATAGTTAAACAATTATCCATCAAAAATGATACATTGTCATGTACAGATTTTGTAGTCTACAACACTTCTATTCATATTTATTTATTTGCACATTTATTTTCATCCCATTTACTTCCCACATGTTTTGAAGTGGAATTAATTCTCTTCTTCCTAGGATATCCTCTCTAGTTCAACATATTATTGGTGGCATTTTTTCTCATCTTGTTTTCTGCTTTTATTTAAATAACCACATACTTAAGGCAAATGTACATTATAGCCAAAACAATTATTTTTGGTAAGATTCCTTTTCTGAAAAAAAAAATGAACATTTATAAGACAAGGCGATAGTTCAATGCTTGCTTCTATTTCTCAAATCCTGCCTTCCATATCACATTATTAAATTTGAAATTCAAAGGTCCTTTGTTCAAAGAATAGCATTATATTATCTTATATAGAAAACTCAAGCTTTTGTTCTCTGACTTAGACATCAATATGAATTTAGCAACATGTTTTTTCTTCTAATAGATGAGAGAGATTAAAGTCCAAGTCATTTGTCCTGAATCTGTCTCTATTCTTTGGTACTAACTGTTTAAAAAAAAACTACTTTGATTAGGAACAATAATAAATTAACAAAAGCAATAGGCACAAAAAACCCTAGGAATTAAATCAGTTTTCATATATAATCTTAGGCTATTTCCTTGCAGTGAGAAAACTGGGAAAAAATTAAAACTATGTCTGTATGATAACTAACATTTTTTTAACTTAAAAGATTGAAATTAATGCTTCAATTACTATCCTTATTCGCTAATTGATTCTCGTTCTCAGTTTTTTTTCCCCTTACTATAAAATTGCTAAAAAACAGAGTGAGAGAAAAGACTATGTATAATGGAACAACAGTGATGATTGTTATTGATTTTTATAATTTCTCTTTTGTACAAAGCTATATATTAGATTAGATTTTAGTCATAATAGAATAATAATAACATGGTTAAAAATCAGACTCCTCAATGTCCAGGTAATGGTACATGTTAAATGAGGGACTGTCCAATGGAGGGCAAGTTCTTAGAATATGCGTATGGTGCTCTGTTAGCTTTTTGCCCACATACACAATCTTGGTAAGTCCACTTTTGACAGTCTGGGGATGTGTATGTTAAGGCCCATGCCATCATTCCAGAGTGTTCACATTCCTTGAATTGGCCACTAAGCCAGAACTATGTGTGCATACAAAAGCTTAAAAATGGAAGAATTCCTCCTTTTACTCAAGTTTTAAAGTAGAAAGAAGAACTATTTTGGGATTTCAGGCATGGTTAAGGGTGATTACTTAAGCTATTATACCTCCCCACCTGAAGATGACTTCTATACTACTGTTGCTTTTATAATTTCATGGTCTTGGATGAAGTAACATTGGAAATGGAATGGCAATGTGAGATCTGAAAATGCCAAAAGAGACTAACCAGAACTTCAGTGTATGGAGTCCATGGCAAATGTTCAACTGGCTGCCATTGCCCTCAGTGGAGGAAGCTGCATAGCCCTAAGGGACAATCTGTGGGATCCAGTCCATCAGAGGATCAATTAACAGCCAAGAAACAATTTTCTGCTGGGGAGGAAAAATTTGTCAATATTAAAAGTAAACGGGGTTGATAATAATAATTTATATAGCATTTATTCTGTGCCAAGAATTGTTCTAAGCAATTTTGAATTATTATCTCATTTGATCCTCACAACAGCCCTGGGAGACAGCTGCTATTATTTATATCCCTATTCTACAGTTAAAAAAAACTTATATAAACAGAAGTTAAGTGACATGACACCCAGTAATCCTGAAATAAGGTAGAATTTTCAGTTGAAGATCAACATTGAAAATAAATCCCAATGGTTAAAACAATTAGTCATCAAAATAATGCATTGCCATGTATGAATTTTGTAGCCTACAGAAAGTTTTATTCATATTTATTTATTTGCACATTTGCATATGACTCAGTTTCATGCCAGATTTGAAATCAAGTTTTCCTGATTCTCGACTAAGAGCTCTCTCCACTGTACCACTTAGTTACACCTCAGCTATATTGCACCTAGAAGTAAACTTTATGGGAGAAATGCTCACTGCAGCCACTTTAAGTTTGAGCTCAATCTGCCCAGGTACCCAGTCTTAAGTATGTCCTTCTTCAGATATATGTGTTTGTACTTTTGATCTTACTGTATGTTCTCAATAAACTGACCTTTATAAAATGCATTTATACAAATTGTTTTTAGATGATATCCAACAGTTCATACTGATTAGATTATAGAGGAAACATTAGCATGGCTATTTCCTTTAGGGAGAAAAAAAAAAAAACAGCTGGAGATTTGAACCAAAAGGTTTTAAAAGAATCACCATAATCTCTTATCATTAATCTCAGACTCGTTGGGAAAAAATAACTTAGTTCTCAGGATCCATCATTGCAAGGAAGAAGGGAGAGTAAAACCAACAACTATAAATGCTGCATGTGCACATGAGGCAATTTCATGGTAGAAGAATGTCAACCACGGATAAGAACACTGGGACCTTCAAATACCCTTTCACATATAGTTACAGTAACTGGGGATGCTTAGTGGTCTTTCTGAAATTCTGTAGAACCGGATGATACCCCAATCATGATAGGACACCAGACTATATGATGCCACTGTTCCCAAGACAAAGGATGAGATAGAGTGGTATGGAGTTATAGAATAGCCTTTTCTGAAAACATCATGAGAAACTGCTTGATATATATTCTGAACAAGTGTCAATTCTTTTTGTTCTGGCAACAGAAGAAGGCAGGATAAACATTAAACACATTAAAACAAACATAGAATATCTCACCTTCAAGAAATTAGAGGTTGTTGAATGACTGACTGAAAATGCTTCAGTGCAGATGGCACTGATCACTGAACAGGAAAAACATTACTATACATGAATGAGATGGACAGAAGACAAAGGTTTTCCATACATGTGAATACTGTTAAGGTAAAAAAAAATGAAATAGAGCTTTCCAGTTATAAAAATTGTCTTTATATTGCTTTGTGTCAATAGAACCTTCAATTCCAAAGCTATATTGACATGGTAGGATTCAGAATAGGTAATGTACACTTATTTATGATTAGTTGAAAACAACCAAATAGAAGAGATTTGAAAAATATATTGTAGATAGGTACAATGTCATTAAAAACATGTATCAATATCTCATTGGTATGTGTTTTGAAAAGTTTGAACATCATGACATACAATTAAAAGCAACTGAAAAGATACATAAAGTTGAATTTGAAAAAAAAGTCCAAATTCTCTTAATCAGCTATTGAAATTGAAACAAAACCAGTTTACAATGACACAAAAAGTTGATATGGAGCAAAAAGAAATTCACAGAAAAATAAATAATTCACCAGTAATCAAAAAGTTCAGTACAGAAGCTTGAAAAGCAAATAAATTCCTACAGGCAAATTGTCAAAGCAAACAAACAAACTAGAAAATGTTTCATCACCTACATCCAAACTAGAAGCCTAATACAAGAAAAACATAAACTGGCTCTAATTAGAAACAGTATAATGAAAGAATCATTCTATCAAAGGAGGTGACTGAAACTCTAGTTTCTCTGAAATTTTGTAGAGCTCATTAAGTTTCAATATCATTGGTTTTTGAGTTTTGCTTCACAGTGGTGAGTGAATTAGTAGAAAATCACTTTACCATCTTCCTCTCAGTTGCAAGCCACATTCTTTTTTAATAGAAGTCAATACACCACTTCTCTCAAAATAATAGATTGTTATTCCTCCAATAAAAGACCAATTACATAATTATTCCCTGTATGCAAATCATTTGCAATTTACATTATAAAACTTGCTTAAGCAAGAAAACTCTATTTATTGTCTCAGGTCCAGAAGGCATATGCTATAAATTCTCCAGGTATATAAATACCATGTTATCATTGAACTGCAACCAATTATCAATTACTCAGTCAAGTTAGGTATAATATCTAAGGCAAAGAGATGGACATTCAATGAAATAAGAGATTTTTAGACCTTCCTTATGAAAAGGACAGTGCTCAACAGAAAATTTGATCATAAAATACAAGTCTCAAGAGAGGCATAAAAAGGTAAATAGTGGAAAAACTGTTATTCACTATTGGGTATAATGTTTACATTCCTATGAGGGAAGATGATACTTGTTAATTATTATTATTGAATGAGCTGGCCAAATGTACCATATATTTTCACTGCCTTTTACTGATTTTAACATAGCCTTATCATAAGTTGCACATTCATGACTTATCATCACATGAAAAATATCTAAAACAGACAGAAGAATCAAGTATAGTGAGAAAAGTAGAGCATTTAATGCATCTAATGGAAATCTATTCTCCATTTAAAGTACTCTAATGGGCCAATGATCTTATCAATTATGGAATTTCTTTCAATGAAAGGAATGCCCATCTTGTTTCACCCTTGCCCATATTCTCTCAGAAATTTGCCAGAAGAGAGTCACCCAATTATTGCTTTGTTGGTGTTATTCAGTTAGTTTCAGTTATATTCAACCCTTTCTGACCCCATTTGAGGTTTTCTTGGCAAAGGTACTGGAGGAGTGGTTTGCCATTTCCTTCTACAGTTAATTTTACAATGGAGAAACTGAAGTAAACAGAATTAAGTAACTTCTCAAGGATCACAGAACTAGTAAGGTATCTGAAGGCAGAATTGAACACAAGAAGGTAAGTCTTTCTAAGTTCAAATCTTGCAGTCCATCCACTATACCACTTGCTATCCACCTACTATTCTTTGCTTTTGCCACTTTCTCTTCCTTTCAGAAACATTCAAAATGAAAAATAACTTTCAGAAAGTTTAAGCAATTTGTATTTTTATCTGTCCTTAAATGCAATTTTCTCCCTTATAAAGAATTAAGTATGTCTTACAATGTAAAGAAATAGTTTCATCCAACCATCTTACTAGTCATTTGTTGTTAACAAATATTATCAAGGAAAACTGTGATAATACTTGTTAAAAGGCTGATTAATTTCCAGAAATTAAAACTCAGAGGAGAGTATATGTTATAAGCATTTATCATTGATCGAATATCGATCTTAATATACAAATTGAGAACTAAAAAAAATTAATATTAACAGATACAAAAAAAATCTCTTTAAAAATCAGTGTGATAAAAACTACATCACCTTATGACAACAGTAGAAAAGAGTTACACTTCCTCATCAAAAATATATATTCTCATAGCATGTGAGATATAGGAAAGAAGAAATACTTTTTGACCAATGAAACTTTCCTTCACTGAATAATAATAATGATTAATTATACATACATATATATGTATACATATATATATGCATTTGTTTGATGTAACCAAACACAGTTTATCTCTGAATGAAATCAATAACGTAGTGGAAGTCAAAGAGAGGAATCAAAAAGCATGCCTTGAATGACAACCGTATGGACTCAACCAACAATGAATTGGCCAAGAAGCATGATATACTTGACTGACTTGTAGCTTTACAGAAACAGAAGCACTTATGATATAAATCCAGTCAGCAGACTGTTGACCCCAGAAACGACTTTTGGTTTTGAAAGAAAAAAGATTCATTGACTGAGAAGGGTTATACAATGACAATTTAAAATACACTATCATCTTTGATTGCAAAAAATTTGCCATATATCAAATACGTAGAACTACACAATCAGATGGCCAATATTAAGCATTGAAAGCCCATTATTCATTACAAATTAAGAAAATATAAATCCCTGTGCCACACATACAAACTCTAAAATATCATTGAGAATTCAGAAAAAAAATTTCTTAGAACTGGAGAATCATCATGAACTGAATTTTCCCAGAATTTTCTACAACTATTGAGTTCAACATTGATCCATAAAAAAATTTTAAAAAAACAGAAATTATAAGCCATTAATCCAAATGTTCATACTGCCTAGATGATATGAAAACTTTCAAAAGAATAGAAGAAATTAAAACTATATAGGAATCAGATAAGATATACATATATTCTTTCATTTATCTGTTGGCTGAAATTGGCCCAAAGATGGTTTCATTAAATCTCCAAAAATAATGAGCTTACATTTCAGTACTTGTATTCCATTGCAGTAGACAATCATTTCATCTGCCTGCCCAATATTCCACAGCTCATTAGCTGAGAAAATAATAGCAGAATAGCAACTTGCTTTTGGACTATTTCTATCTGAAAAGAACAAGAAAAGATAAACAGTATGAGCTAATAATAATAACAAAACAAACAAATAATAAAACAGGAGAAAATACTGCAGGCAGCCAGAATGAAACCATTCAAATATTGCAAAGCTACAGTCAGTCTCAGACAGGACCTTGTAGCTTCTACATTAAAAGCTCAAAAGAATAGGAATATGATATTGCATAAGGCAAAGGAGCTGGAACTGCAACCAATTATCAATTACCCAGTCAAGTTAGGTATAATATCTAAGGCAAAGAGATGGACATTCAATGAAATAAGGGATTTTTAGACCTTCCTTATGAAAAGGCCAGTGCTCAACAGAAAATTTGATCATAAAATACAAGTCTCAAGAGAGGCATAAAAAGGTAAATAGGGGAAAAACTGTTATTCACTATTGGGTATAATGTTTACATTCCTATGAGGGAAGATGATACTTGTTAATCTTGAGATTTGAATATTTATCATGATATGGAAAAGGGATATACATAGATTGAGAGAATGAGTATAAAGTAAATGATGTGATGATAAAAGTGTTATTTAAGCATGTGAAGGGATAGTAACAAGGGATGTGAAAAGGAGAAGGCAGAAAATGGTAACTTACATAACAGAAAGAGGCACAAAATTATCTTACAGTAGATGGAAAGAAAGGAAGAAGATGAGTATTGTTTGGAATTTGCTCTCATCTGATTCAGTTCAAGGAGGGAAGAAAAAACTCAATTAAGTATAGTAACATAACTAGATCTATAGGCAGTAAGAGGGGAAAGGGGAAAAACAGAGATGCAAGGATAAAATTGAAGGAAGAAGTAATAAGCATAAAGGGGAGTAAAAGGGAGGGGGGCTGAAAGAAGGAAGGGAAGACTGAGAGAGATAAACATGAAAAATTAAAACTCAACTGTATAGGGGAAGGGAGACGGGAGAACTAAAAGCACAAACAGGTGGAAAGAGGATGGAGGGAAAGATACAGATAGTAATCATTAATGTGAATGTGAATTGGATGAACTCTCCCATAAAATGGAGAGATGGCAGAAAGGATTAAAAATCATAATACAGCAATATGTTATTTACAAGAAACACATTTAAAATGGGGGGATAAAAACAGGATAAAGTAAAAGGTTGGAGGAGAATATATTGTGCTTCATCTGATGTAAAAAGAAAAACAGGGGAGCAATCCTAATCTCAGGCAAAGCAAAAGTAGAAATATATCTAATCAAAGGAAATAAGAAAGGAAACTATATCTTGCTAGAAAGCACCATAGACAATGAAGCAATATCATTAGTAGAACACATATGCTCCAAGTAGTATAGCATCCAAATTCTTACAGGAGAAGTTAAGGGAATTACAGAAAGAAATAGCAAAACTCTATCAGTAGAGGACCTACACCTCCCCCTCTCTGAACATGACAAATCTAACCTAAAAATAAACAAGAAAGAAGTTAAGGAGGTGAATAACACTCTGAATAAGGTAGATATGACAGATCTCTGTTGAAACTTGAATGAGGATAGAAAGAATATACCTTTTTCTCAGTGGTATATGGCACATATACAAAAATTCACCAGGTACTAGGGCATAAATACCTCACAGTTCAGTGCAGAAAGACAGAGACAGTGAAAGCATCCTTCTCAGATCATAATATAATAAAAATTATATGTAATAAAAGTCCATGGAAAAGGTCATGGAGCAAAAATTAATTTGAAACTAAATAATCCTTAAAAAATGAGTGTTAAACAATAGATCATAGAAACAGTCACTAACTTCATTCAAGAGGATGACAATAATGAGACAACCTATCAAATAGTATGGGATACCACAAAAGCAGTTCTTTGGTGAATTTTTATAGCTTTCAATGCCCACATGAACAAAATAGAGAAAGAGCAGATCAATGAATAGGGCATGCAGCTGAAAAAACTAGAAAAAGAACAAATTGAAAATCCCCAAGTAAATAACAAATGAGAAATACTGAAAACCAAAGGAGAGATTAATAAAACTGAAACTAAGAAAACTACTGAAGTAACAAATAAAACTAAGGGTTGGTTTATGAAAAAGTCAATAAAATTGATCATCCTTTGGTAAATTTCATTAAATAAAAGAGAGAAGAAAACCAAATTACCAATATGAAAACTGAAAAGGGTGAACTTGTCTCCAATGAGGAGGAAATTAAAACAGTAACTAGAAACTAGTGGGTAGAGTCAAGGTAACAGAGTGGAAAGACGCATATACTCTAGCATTTCCCCCATAGCCCACAAAATACCTGTAAAAAAATGACTCTCAACAAATTCTAGAGCAGCAGAAATCACAGAAAACCAAAATGAAAGAAATTTCCAGCCAAAGGTAACCTGGAAGGCCTACAGGAAAGGTCTATCTCATGGAATGCTGAGCAGAGCAGAGCCCAGCCCTGGCCATGCAGCACTGGGAGGAACAGGACCTGAACAGACCTTCGGGGCAGAGTTCCAAATGGGGAGGATTCCAGATACCTCAACCCACAAGCAACAAAGAAAGCTCCAAAGGTCAGTGTGAGAGGGCCCTCCCAGCTGGGCAAGAGGGGACAAGGTTCCACCAGCAATAGCCCCAGGTGAGAGCAGCAGCAACAGCAGCAGCAGCAACAGCAGCAGCAGGTTACAGGCAGCCAGGGTGGCAAGGAAACAATCTGGGTTCATTGTCCAGGCAGTTCAGCTGGCAATAGGTAGCAAGTGATTTAAACCTCAGCCCTCAGTGATGGCCCTGCCCCCACTCAAACCCAGGGGAACTGAGCAACTGAGTCGAATCTCAGCCTTGAACATGGTACTGGGGAGAAGAGGGGCAATAGGACTCTCCTCTTGATAAAGGATTCAGAAATCAAGTAACTGGCTGGGAAAATGCCCAAAAAAGGGAAAAAGTAAGACCATAGAAGGTTACTTTCTTGGTGAACAATTGTCTCCTCCCATCCTGTCCAGTGAGGAAGAACAAGGCATATTGTAAGAGGAAGTCAAGGCCCCTGCCTCCAGTGCCTCCAAAATGAATGCAAAATGGGCTCAGGTAATAGAAGATATTGAAAAGCAAGTTAGCATCTTGCTAAAGGAGAACCAAAAAAGTCCTGAGGAAAATAATGCCTTTAAAAACAGGATAACTGAATTGGAAAAAGAGTTCCAAAAAGCCAATGAGTAAAAGAAGGCTTTAAAAAGCAGAATTAGCCAAATGGAGGGAAAGGTTCAAAAGCTCATTGAACAAAAGAGTTCTTTAAAAGACAGAAATGAGTTCAGGGAAGTTAATGACTGTGAGACAAATCAAACAGTTAAAAAACAAAACCAAAAGTTTGAAAAAATAGAAGATAATGTGAAATATCTCATTGGAAATACAACTGACTGGAAAATAGATCTAGGAGACACAATTTCACAATTATGGGACTACCTGAAAGACATGATCAAAAATAGAGCCTAGACATTATCATCCATGAAATTATCAAGGAAACCTGTTCTGATGGTCTAGAACGAGAAAGGAAAATAAATATTGAAAAAATCCACCGATCACTTCCTGAAAGGTACCTGAAGAGAGAAACTCTTAGGAATATTTTGGCCAAATTTCAGAGTTCCCAGGTCAAGGAGAAAATATTGCAAGCAGCTAGAAAGAAATAAATCAAGTATCATGGAAATACAATCAGGATAACACAGGATCTGGCAGCTTCTAGTTTAAGGGATTGAAGGGCTTGGAACAGAATGTACCAGAAATCAAAGGAACTGGGATTAAAACCAAGAATCACCTAATCAGCAAAACTGAGTATAGTCCTTCAAGGGAATAAACGGTCATTCAGGGATATAGAGGGCTTTCAAGCATCCATGATGAAAAGAGCAGAACTGAAGAGAAAATTTGATTTTCAAACACAGGAATCAAGGGAAGCATGAAAAGGTAAACAGGAAAGAAAAATCATAAAAGACTTTCCAAAGCTGAACTGTTTACTTTCCTACATGGAAAGATAATATTTGTAACTCTTGAATACACAGAGAGTACAGGCTGTGTTGAATGAGAAGAGATGATATCCACAAAAAAATAAAATAAAAATTGAGGGGTGAGAGAGTAAAATACAAGGAGGAGAAAGGGAGAAATGGGATGGGGCAGGTTATAACTCATAAAAGATATAATAAAAATCTTGTTCAATGAAGGAGAAAAGGGAGAAGTGGAGAGGGAAAAAGTGAAGCTGCTCTCTGCACATGTGGCTTAATAAGGGAATAACATGCTCACTTATTTTGGTATAAAAATCTGTCTTACACTACAGGAAAGTAGGGGAGAAGGGAACAAGTCAGGTGAGGGGAATGATAGAAGGGAGGGCAAATGGGAGAAAGGAGTAACTAGAAATACATGTGTTTGGGAAGAGACATGGTAAAATGAGGGAATAAAAACATAAGGAGAGATAGGGTAGGATAGAGGACAATATATTTAGTATTATACAACATGATTGTTATGGAAGTCTTTTGCAAAAGGACACATATTTAGTCTGTGTTGAATTGCTTGCCTTCTCAGTGGAGATGGGTAGGGAGGGAGGGAGGAAGAGAAGTTAGAATTGAAAGTGTTAGAAATGAATGTTGAGAATTATTATTACATATAACTGGGAAATAAGAAACATAGGTAATGGGGTATAGAAATGTGTCTTGTCATACAAGGAAAGAGAGAAGATTGGGATAAGGAGAGGGTGAGATGTGATAGAAGGGAGGGTACATTAAGGGAAGGAGTAATCAGAATGCAAGGTATTAGGGGGTGGAGGGAGGGAAAGGATGGGGAGAAAAAATGGACGTGTTACAAAGTGATGTAAAAGCAATTAATATTAAAACAATTGACTGAATTAATTACTGACACTAAATCATAGACATCTTTAGTTTGAGGAAAATAATTTTAGTCTAAGTTTCCTTGAGGCAGGTAACCTAGGGTAAAATTTAGCACTGATGCAAAAGTTAAGGTTTTAATGGTAAATTTGATTCTTTGATTGTTATTTAATCAGGAACTGGAATATATATATGCGCGCGCGCGCGCGCGTGTGTGTGTGTGTGTGTGTGTGTGTGTGTGTGTATGGAAAGCCATGTAAGACACATAAGACTTGCCTCTAAAGAGGTTCCTTAGCCATTATGAAATTAAAATCATATCTGAAACCTGGTTATTGGAACTTGCTATTTTAAGATTCCATGGGCCTATTAATTGACTGTTCTTCTGAGTCTAACTCCAGGTATAGATAGCAACAAAGGCAGTCTAATCCTCCAATCCACGATGGTAGTAAGCCTGTGACATGCTCATATGAACTGCTAAAGGTGATCTCCTGGGACAGTGGGAATGCTGCTGTTCAACCTGGGCTGAGATAGGATTCTCCTGACTCAGTCTCCCCACCTACACCTGGCAGACTTTAAAGTTAACTGAATGCAAGTGGACAATCTACTCCTTCCTGGAATTGACATGAAGTTGGGGAGATATTGTTTCCATACAATGTTCCTACTATTAGTGGCAATTTCCTATAGTCAAAAATTTTCTAAGCTTAATACCAGATCTATTAAGTTATAGATTGTTGGTAGGGGAACATCTGAGGTTAAGTCTAAAATTAAACTATTAGGTTTAGGACTTTAGACCAACAAGAGTAAGTTAGGGTCCTTTAATTCTTAGTAATAGTGTGGAGATTAGGTCAAGGGCTTGTGAAGTTAGCATACGTAGCAATTATTTGTGTCTCAGATGGTTAATGTTAGAAAAAAAAATTTGTTTGTGGTCTATATTTTAAATGCTTTAAAAGAAGCATCACCTGACCAAAAGTTGGAACTGTTTAATGTGATACAAACGGTGTTAAATATGAAAAAAAAAATAAAGAACAGCCAGCATGAACAAAAAGAAACTACTTGGAACAACTATATGCCCATAAATTCGACAATCTGAATGACATGAATGATTATTTTAAAAACTATATAAATTGCCCAGATTAATAGGAGAGGAATTTGAATGCTTAAATAACCCCATCTCAGTAAAAGAAATTGAACAAGCCATCAATGAACTCCCTAGGAAAAAATATCCAGGGTCAGATGGATTTACAAGTGAATTCTATCAAACATTTAAAGAACAGTTAATTTGATTACTATATAGACTATTTGAAAAAAACTGGGGAAGGAGTCATCCCAAATTCTTTTTAAGATACAAATACGATATTGATGTCTAAATCAGGAAAAACCAAAACATAAAATGAAAATTAGAGACCAATTTCTCTAATTAATATAGATGAAAAAATTTTAAATAAGATTTTAGCAAAAAGAATTCAGCAATTTATCAGGAGAACAATACATTATGAACAGGTAGGATTTATACCAGTAATGCAGGGCTGGTTCAATATTAGGAAAACTATTAGCATTATTGATCATATCACCAAAATCAACAGAAACCATATGATTGTCTCAATGGATGCAGAAAAAGCTTTTGAAAAAATACAACTCACATTCCTATTGAAAACAGTGAAGAACACAGGAATAATTGGAACTTTCCATAAAGTAATAAGCAGTATTTAGCTAAAACCTTGAGGAAACATTATATGCAATAGAGATAAGTTAGATGCATTTCCAAAAATATCAGGGGTGAAACAAGTATGTCCATTATCAGTACTATTACTGAATATGGTACTAGAAATGTTACCTGCAGCAATGAGCAAGAAAAAGAAATTTGCAGAAATCAGAACAGGCAAAGAAGAGACTAAGTCATCACTTTTTGCAGAGGTTATGATGTGATGCTTAAAATGTCACAAAGATTCAAATAAAAACCAACTTGAAATAAAAAAAAAAAAACTTTGGCAAAGTTGTAGGTTACAAAATAAACCCAAACAAATATTTTGCATTTCTATATATTACCAACAACATCCAAGAGCAAGAGATAAAAAGAGAAATTCCATTTAAAGTTGGGGTAGACACTATAAAATATTTGGGAGTGTACCTGTCAAAACAAACTCAGGGACTATATGAACATAGTTACAAAACAATTTTCACATAAATAAAGTCTGATTTAAGTAAGTGAAAAAACATCAGTTGCTTGTGCTTAGGCCTAGCCAATATAATAAAAAATGACAATTCTACCTAAATTAATTTACTTATTCAGTGTCATACCAATCAAACATCAGATAATTATTTTCTAGAGTAAGAAAAAATATCAAAATTCATCTGGAAGAACACAATGTCCAGATTGCCAAGGGAACTAATGAAAAGAAATGCTATGGAAGGTGTCCCAGGTCTACTAGATTTCAAATTGTATTATAAAGCAGCAATTATCAAAACCACTTGGTACTGGGGTAGACCAGTGGAATATGTTAGATACTCAAGACACAGTAGTCAATGAATATAGCAATCTACTGTTTGATAAATTTGAGGACCCCAACTTCTGGGTAAGAACACAGAGTTGACAAAAGTGCTGGGAAAATTGGACAACAGTGTGGTGGAACCTGAGCATAGACCAATGTCTGACACCATACACAGGAATGAAGTCCAAATGAGTACATGATCTAGGTATAAAGACTGATACCATAAAGAAATTAGTGGAACAAGGAATAGTGTATTTGCCTGATTTATGGAGAATGGAATATTTTTGGACTAAAGACATAAAGAACATTATGAAGTACAAAATTGATGTTTTGAATACCTTAAATTGAAACGTTTTTGCACAATCAAACCCAACACAACCTAGATTAGGAGGGAAGCAGAAACCTGAGAAAGAATTTTTGCAACCAGTGTCTGTGACAAAGGCCTCATTTCTAAAATATATAGAGAATTGAGTCAAATGTATAAGAATACAACTCATTCTCTGATTGAAAATGGTGAAAAGATATCTATGGACAGTTTTCAGAGGAACAAATTAAAGCTATCTATAGTCACATGAAAAAATGCTCTAAATCACTAATTATTAGACAGATACAAATCAAAATCACTCTGAGATACCACATCACACCTATCAGACTGGCTAACATGACAGAACAGGATGATGATAAATGTTGGAGAAGAGGTGGAGAGTTGGAATCCTAATTCATTGTTGATGGAGCTGTGAGCTGATTCAACCATTATGAAGAGCAATTTGGAACTATGCCCAAAGGGCCACAAAAATTTGCATACTCTTTGACTCGGCAATATCACTTCTGTGAATGTAACCCCATGAGATCATAAAAATCAGAAAGGATCCCACATGTATAAAAATATTAACGCAGCTCTCTTTGTGGTGGCCAAAAACTGGAAATCAAGGGGATGCCCATCAATTGAGGAATGGCTGAATAACTTGAGGTATATGAGTATAATGGATTACTATTGTGCTATAAGAATAGATGAACAGGAAGACTTCAGAGAGGCCTGGAAAGACTTATATGACCTGATGCTTAGTGAAAGGAGTAGAACCAGGAGAAATTTGTACACAGCAACAACCACAGAGTACTAGAAATTTTTCTTGCAAACTTAGTACTTCATTGCAATGCAAGGACTTAAAAACTTCCCAATGGACTCCTGAGGCAAAGTGCCTTCCACAACCAGAGAAATAACTATGGAAATCAATTATAGAATGATGCAGACTATTTTCTTTTGTATTACATTTTGTTTTGTTTTATGATTTCTTGCATTCATTTTAATTCTTCTATGCAACATGACTATGGTGAAAATGCATTTAATAGGAATATATGTGTAGAACCTATATAAAATTGTATGCTATTTCAGAGACGGAGTAGGGAGGTACAAGGGGAGGAGGGGAAGGGAGGGGGAACATCTAAGATATGTGGAAGTGATTGTAGAACACTGAAAAGAAATAAAATAATTTATTATTTTAATAAATAAAATAAATAAAATAAATAAAATAAATAAAAAAGAAAGCTTATATAATAAATACTACACATTGTGTTCAACGGTATCCACCTTGTCTTTGCTTTCTTGAAATTTTTCTTTTGTCCTCTCTTTTGCACTTTTCACTTGACTTCCCCTCTACCTTCCTTCTGTCCTCCCCCAAGAAGGTTACAACTAAGTGCAATGTACATTTATACATACTTAAGTTAGCTTGCTAAGACCAATTAAAACAAAAATTCAGTCAAAAAATTTTAGAACTGGAGGAGACCTTAGAGGTCAGAGTACACATCTGACCACATTTTAAGATGAAAAAATGGGTACAGAGTGGCTATGTAGTTATTGGAAGTACTCAGACTGGAACTGCACACTTTTAACTCTCAGTCCATTTTTTCTTCAGTCAAATAAAATAACTGCCTTTCTCAGATTGTCTTACTACTTGCCTGAATTGTGATTCTCTTTATAAGTCTTCAAGTATAATATACTGGAATTTTCACAGACATAAACAATTTTCAAAATTTAATCAAGAAATCATCATGAGAAAAATGCATAATTCCAATATAGAGATGAAATAAAAAGTATCAAAAATTCATAATCTCTATTACTTAGAAACAAATTTTATCTTTTCCTGAAGTAAAATGAGTTTTTTGTTCTTAAAAGAAATCTTTCACCTGACAAGAAGAGTTTACAACTAGTTCAAAACTTTGGAAAATCTAAGAATTATTTTTTTTAGGTTTCACTATTTTAAAAACTATCAAAATATCATTGCTATTCTATTTTCATCTTTTAAAATCTGATTTTCTTGATTTTACCATGAACATTTTATGAGTATAAAGTAAGAAGTCTCATAAAAAACAAATAATGTATAATAAAATGGATAATGATAATGACCTTACCTCATATCTACATAATACTTTAATGATTATACCAAAAACTTAAATGTTGGGAATAAAATATTGTACTCATCTTTCAGTTGAGAAAATTAAGTCTTCGAGTAGTTAAGTGATTTGCTCAAGGCCACCTAGTTACTGAATCAATGAACCACAGTATATTGGTACCTATAGTGTATCAGGCACTGCATACTAGGGAGCAAATATAAGAACTTGCATAATCACTACTCCCAGGGAACTTACACTCATAATAGGGATGTAGTATATGGTTATGTAATAGGGATAAGTATATGGTTGGTTGCTTGTTGTCCTTCATCCTCAAAGATGACACCACCATGAAAAAGAGAAGTTTCATTGTGTATGACTGTGGTTGATCAGACAAACACAAGTTTGGAATGCTCCACTAGAGATTGGGCACAGATAGTCCATGTGAACATTTAGGTGGTTACTCCAAAATTGTGTATCCTATGTTTCCTTTCTGCTGTTTCAATTCTGTTTTGCTCATAGAGCACATCTCCCTTTCTGATGTGGGCACACAATGCTTAGTGGTCCTGTGCCAGTGTTTCACAATCGAATCCAAAGTTCTCGAGAGAGAACTTGAGAGTGTTCTAGTATCACTTCTTCTGACCACTGTGTGATCGCCTGCCCCTTGCGAGTTCTCCATAAAATAGCCTTTTTGGCAAACATATATTTTGCATTGAACAATGTGGCCAGTCCATCAGAGTTGTGCTCTCTGAAGCATAGTTTGAATGTAAGTATATACACAATAAATTTAAAGAGAACTACAATTTAATTAAAAACAAGATGGTTTGATGGAGCCCAAGACATTGAGGGTGTCTATAAGATTTTATGTTGAGAGTGTTGCATCTTGAAAGCTGATATTTTTGTACATTTAATTTTTCCATTCTGATCAGCTATCAATGAAACAAATTCACTTCACCACAAGGAACAACAGACATTCAACCCAACTAAGTAAATTGGTGGATAAACAGGCAAATGAATGAATGAACAAATTGCTCAATATTAATTATGTACTGATTGTAGACCATGAATGATATTCACATATGAATGTCAACATTAAATCAGATGGGAAAATTAGTTCTGGTTTGTACAGTGAATTAGTATTTACATAATATTTTTCCTGTTATAATCTTGTATGATTATTCTCCTTAACAAATGAAGAAACTGAGGCTCTGAGAAGCTCAACAAAATGATTTTCCTCACAACAAACAGCTAATAAGTCAAGGATTCAAATCTACGTCCACTACTATTTACAGTATGCAATTCTATCCATGGCAAGATGGAAGAAAATAATCATTTATGTGATGCCTACGATATACCAGTAACCATGCTTAGTGCCATTTCCAATATTATTTAATTTGATCCTTATAACAAAAACAATGAATTACAGGTGCTACTATTATCCCCATGTTCCAGTTGAAAAAAACAAACAAACTGGCAAATAAAGGTTAAGAGACCTGCCCAGGTTCATGCAGCTTTTACGTCTGAGTTTAAATGTAAATTCAGATCTGACTGACTCCAGGCTCAGTGCTCTATCTACTGCATGCCTAGCTACCTCTAATATTCTAATGTTGTAAATGAAAAGTATTAAATGATTTAATCTCCTTAAAATTAAAAGAGTATGATATTATGTGCAGTATTTCAGCATCTTTGAAGAATGTTTAGGATACTCCTTCCTTCATCAGCATATGTTAATGAAGATGTGTGTGCCATTGAAATACTAATTAGCAGTTATTGTTAATAAATTGTATCATGTATTTCAAGTTGATGTTTTCATTTGTCATGTATATTCACATATGTCTAGTCATCTTCTTTAAGGATGCATTGAGTTACATCATGTCAATAGCTAACAGATGCTGTAGAAAAGAGCTCCAATTACACAAATTCGAGAAATTAATGAGAAAAATATGTAAAAAAAATAAAAGCATTGAAGCAAAGAATTATACTACCAGCTGTTATGAATTAGAGAGTGTATTCTACGCTAAAAGAAAATATAAAACTGTTATTTAACATCAATTTGATTTTCATGCATGAATAAGTCAGTTCATTTCTTCTTTAATTTCATTTGACCCTCATCTTAAATGTTATGTATGATGTGCCAACACCTTGAACTCTTTCTATCTTGAGAATAACTTGAGAATACTATTTTCAGAAGGGGGAGTAACATATTTTCAATGGGGGAACACTAGGAACAGATATGTATTTTATGAAACATATGAAATATGTTCTATAGCTTACTGACAATCATCATCATTATTAATATGCTTGTACTTATCTTCTTCCTCCTCATCATTATATTAAATTGAATTATATTTAATTGAATTTAGCTTCCTAGTCAAAGAAGCAATCATACCCTAAAACCCATTAAATTACTTGCTGTCCATGCTTGACATTAATCAAAAGAAAAAAAAAACTAAAACAAAAGCAAAACACACAACAATAAAAATTGATTCTTCATCTAATAGAAACCTCCTATGCAGTAAATATGGAAGCAGAACAAAATCATTTAATAAATCTCAGAGATGTGGATACGTGTCTAGTCTTTGAAATACGTTGAGAACATGAGACTGATCATATAGTTCTCTTACTGGTAAAGGAAGTTGCTCTTGCCTGAAGAAATTCTCATTCAATTCTCAGCCCTCCCTCCGGTCTCTTCCTTTCCTCCAAAAATCAAAAGGTAATTTGGCCTTATTAAGTTAGAATTCTTCATATGTGTCACAGAAACAAAGACATTGAACAGGTGGAGCTTAAATATGGATTTCAAAGAGAAGCAATGGAAAAAGACAATATAAATACATACATCTTACCCATCTAATTACGAGATAAACTCATTGTTTTCTATTAATGCCCAGAATAGATATAAAGTACTTTGATAAATAAAGTTCTTCACAACCTGAACTTTTACTGTCTTTCTTGTCTTACTTTACATTGCTTCCCTACAGTGCACTGACTCACTCACTTCTTGCACATAACACTCCATCTCTTGTCTCCTTGCTTTGTCATTGGCTATCCTTCATGCTTGGAATGTCCACTCTCCCTTCTTGTCTCCTCCCTTTTAGAATCTCCAATTTCCTTCAAAAGTCAACTCAACTCGCACTCACTGCAAGAGACCTTTTCTGGCCCTCCTACTTGCTAGTGCCATTACTCAGACATTTAATAGTTATATGACTCTGAGTAAATCATGTGACACCTAATTGTCTCAGTTTCTTCATTTGTAAATTGGAGATAGAAAGAGCACCTAATTCACAGGGCTGTTGTGAGAACTAAATGAGATAATATCTGCATAGTGTTTACAATAGGCCTTGGCACATGATTATTCCTATATAAATGTTAGTGACGATGATTGTAAAAACGGAATCTTTTTTTAAAGGAAACTATTAACAGGGTGAATATCTTGTGCTCATTTGGCAATGTAGCATTACTCAAGATACTTGCAAAGACAACTTCCTGATTTTCTTTTTTAACTTAATTGCTGTAGTGATGTTTTCATGCAGTTATATCTTCCAACATATCCATTTTCCTTTATAAACAACCATATCCTTTTAGTGTCAGATAAAGGAATTATGGTTCTTTAGTATAAGGAAGAGATGAGTGACAAGTTGAGAGGAACAGCAGTTTCCTGTATATTTTACATATAATACATATAAACAGTATATTTTACATATAATTAAAAGTGTAATGAGCTACCTATGGAGTCAGTAGTTTCCCCAAAATTGGAGGTTACTTTTAGCAAATAATTTCTTATACTGAATGTTAAAGTGATTTTTTTTTTTTTGAGAAAAGGATTAATCAGCTAGTGGTTCAAAAATTTCCACATTCTACAATTCTTTGACTACTCCTTGGGAGTTGCTGGTGAAACTCAAAGATTAAAGACTTAACCAAGTTTACCCAGCTAGTGTGTGTGTGTGTGTGTGTGTGTCATAGATGTAATTTGAACCCAGGTCTTGTTACTTCAAATCCAGTATATTATCTAGTATGGCACATTGCTTTTGACATTTATTAACTTTGCTTTCCACACCATTTATAAAAGAACATAAGGAACTGAGATTTTCCTTCATTACATGAAATATTGCCCTTTCTTATCTGACCTTATAAGAACCTGTATGTTCATTTTCTTTATCAAATGCCCTCTCTGTCCTTTGCCCTTTTTCACATTACTGTTTAGAAATTATTTTTCATCTTTTCCCTTCCACTCTGTTTCACATTGGCTTAATCAAATATTATCAATTAAGAGATGACAGACACTGAGAGATACTGTCCTGCCAGCCCTCATATTCCTATGCACAGTTGCTGCCAGCCGCTTGTTCAGCCTCTATTCATGTACTATTTCTTTTACACTTATCTGCTGATCCTGGCACAAAGAAAGGAAAAAATTTAATTAATGAGAATGTGCCCATCACATTGAGGGTATCTAGCTTCAAGAAGAGCCACACAGTGATATGTCTCCTTTCCTCCTGCATGCTACTGGGGACAAAGGCTGTCTACTCTATATTCCAGTGACATTTAAATGTGATTCTCAATAGAAACAATTCTTTTTCACATCAATCTGTGGGGCTTCATCTTTACTTAAAGTAATTAAACTTGCTATTCGTAAAATGTTCCATTTCACTTTTGAAGCACTTAGTTGATTCTACTTTAATTAGATAAGAGTAACATGGGCCATTCTTCAAAATGATTTAAGTGCTTTTAAGGCAATTTTGACCATTCTAACAATAGCCAGCACTGATATTTGCCCTTTCTGAATTATTATTTAAGACTTTCCTGACAAATTAATAAGAAGTGTAGTCTTTTCAAATTTTTCTTTTGGCAGCATTTAAGTAAATCTTGTGAGTTTCCAGAATTTTCATGCTAATGACTGAAAAGAAATATAAAGTTTTATTAACTTAGAAATTTGTAGAACCTACTTCTAAAATAGGAATTATTCTCTGAGGCAATTTTAATAGCACATATTTTAGGGACTACAGCTCTTCCAATTGAATTATCACTGAAGCATGTAAATTTAGCCACGTCAAATACAAACCAACAACATTTGAGACTTTTATTTCAATCATTTATTTTCCAGTAGATCTCTTGTTAGTTTACTACTAGCTTCGGTCTGCTGGTAAGATATGTCCTACTAATGATTGACAATACACTTGTCAGGGAACATACCATACGACTGCCTGCCAGAACAGATACCATGGCAACACCTGGTTAGGAAATGCTGAAGAAATATTTTGTGGTTTTGCATTTGTTAGAGCCATTGGACTGAAACAGATATGTATTAATTGGAAGTGGATATGACAGCTTGCAGCCATTACTAAAATTGGAAAGACAACATCAGCACCTGTCGAGGCTAAGGACTAAAGAAAGATGAATCAAACTCTATGAAGTGTGACTTCAAACACAATGTCACTTCTGTGTACTCCTAATTTATAAAAAAATGTGTGAGGAAAATGGAGGATTGTGCTAATATATAAATATTATCAATCAGCACCTTATGAAAACAATAATACAAAAATCATTGCCTGTCAAGTTAAAAGGAGATGAATATAAAAGCACATGCAAAAGTTTCACAGTTCCAATCAAGTGCTGTCACCATGATTTTATGCTGCAAGATTTAGAGACACATGAGAGATTCTCAACACAAAGGTTGCCAGACTAAGGGAATCCAAGTGCAGTATCTTTATTTTTCTTATCCAGGGTATTGATGTACTGATTAGGTTTCATATGGAGTTTACCTAATAGAACCCTATAAAAATGAGGAGCACATTTTCAAGTGTCTTTAAGCTGGTTTTACATACCAAATATATATATATATATATATATATATATATATATATATATATATATATATATATATATATACATATATATATATATGTGTGTGTGTGTGTGTGTATACTTATTTGTTGTTATCTGGAAGAAATCCCCAAAGCTAAGGATTACTGAGATTTTCCCAATAATTGATTGAAGAAAATATTTTCTATTGATTTGTTTTCTAATGTTTCCATAAACATAGGATGTGGTGATTTGGAACATTTTCTAGTTCATTACTGACTTATCTCACTATATTATAAATCCTGATTTTTTCCAGTTTGTTTGGAAAACATCACTTTTCCAGAACCTAAAAATTTCACATTGATTGTGGAATTTTTATGCGGAGTGGCAAGAGGTAGAGGGTCACTATAATGTCATAAAATTTAGATATCAGGTAGTTTTTGTAGTCTGTAGAATGTTAGACATGAAATCAGGAAGACCTGATATCAAGTCCTCCCTCAGATACACACAAATTATATGATTTTTGGCAAATCACATTGCTACTTTCAGCCTTGGTTTATTCATCTCTAGGGAATGTGGATAATAATGGTATTTACTTCAAATGGCTGTTGTCAAGATCAAATTAGGTAATCTATGTGAAGGGTTTTGAAAACTTCAAAATGATATATAAATATTAGCTATCATCATCAGAAGTACATCCATCATTAATATCATCATCATCCAGTTCAAAACCTTCATTTTTACACATGAGAAAACACAAGACCAGAGAAATAATTTTATCCCAAACAATTTCATTGCAGCATTAGAATTGTTCACTGAAACTTTTTGTAGGATTTAATTTAGGTAAGCTGCCTTTACAAAATCTGAGATCATGTTTAATTTGTGGTCACTGAGGGTGAAGAGTAAGAATTATTAAAAACAATTATACTTTTTTAGGCAAATCCCATGTAGATTGCACCAAGGACACAATTCAAGACCTGAATACAATTAAACAGGGATCAAAGAAGCATTGCCCCTGAAAGATAGTGATTTGAATAGGAATCATAAAATGAAGTCTTGGTCCTGTGTCTCTCTCTGCTGTTATCAAGTGTCTTATCACTAGGAAAGCAGTAGGTTGTTTGCTATGAATTTGAGAACCACATCAATGTTTGATCTGATAAGTCAACTTTGAGGTTACAATTCAAATTATATGTTTATCTATAATTACAGATATCATGTGTATGAGTTTTATTTGACTTTTTCCACATGGCCTAGAATATGACAATTAAATATTTGGGGTTCACTCAATTGCAAGTTTTTTTTAATTAAGTTCAGGGAACTTTGTGTGGATAGATAGATAGATAGATAGATAGATAGATAGATAGATAGATAGATAGATAGATAGATAGACACAGAAGATGGGCATAAAACAAGTAATGGACAACAAATACAAAAGTATAAACTGGTTCTCTAAGAAGGGCATCAGTCGTGCTACAAGTGAGAATTATTTAGGAGTAGTAGTGAAACACTATAGATAAGAAAAGAAAGTGTTTTTTTAGTTATAATGAGAGAAAAAAATGAGAATCATAGAAGGGAGAGGGTTCTTGCTTAAGGAGGAAAGAATAATCATAACAAACATTGGAGACAAAGTAGAGCTATTCAATCTTCATCTTCTTTTTTTTTCTTCTCTGCCAAGAGGAGTAAACTTTGAACTGGAAAGTACAGAATGAAACTTACTGATTGGGAACTGATGCCCAAGAAAAACAAGGCGAGATAAAAGGAGCACTTTATAAAGGATCCAGTTCCAAAGGGATTATGTCCTAGAGCACTGAGAGAATTGACACATGATTTTTGAACCACTGGCAGTAATAGTTGAAAGATTATGGAGAATAGGAAAGATGCTTCAGGACAAGAAGAACCTAATCTTTCTAATTTTCCAAAAATGGAATTCGATAATCAATCCTAAAGGTTTTACAAGTGATTTCAAATATTATCATTCATTAGCCATTATCCTGTATATTCTTTCTTTCAACTTTCTTGCAAATTAAATGATGGATTTGAGTCTTTGTAAATTGATTGAATCTATAATTAAGAGATGTGTTACTGAAAATTTGGACAGAAAAATGCTAATTGCAAAGAACCAACATGACTTCAGCAAGAACAATTCATGTTAAGTTAAACAAAATGTGTGCAGACATACTGTGCCTGCTTCCAGGGAAGAACATAGAAACTTTGAGATGCTTCTGGTCATATAGTGCTTCATTACTGATTGAGTTGATATATTAATATCATGATAGACCTTCATGATCCATTTAGCCTGTGACAGAGAGAGAAGGGGGCATAATTCCGAACCTCTTAGAAGGAGTGATAGTGGGTAGAGCCAAGATGGCAGAGTATAAAGGCACATATACTCTAAGTCTTCCTCCACAGCCCATAAAATACCTTTAAAAAGTGACTCTAAGCAAATTCTAAAGCAGAAGAAGCCACAAAATAACAGAGTGAGAGATTTCCAGCCTAAGGTAGCCTGGAAGGTCAACAGGAAAGGTCTATCATATGGAACATGGAGCAGAGCATAGCCCATGGAGCCCAGTCCAGACATGGCTGCTCAGCACCCACAGGAATAGGACTGAAACAGGCCTCAGGGGCAGAATTCCCAGCAGTAGCAGTGGTTCTCATATTCTTCAAACCACAAATGCCAAAGAAAACTTCAAAGGTCAGTGAGAAAACTTTTCCAACTAAGTGAGAATGGAGCAGAGTCCTCCCCTAGCTCTGGCCTCAGGCAGTGGTAGTGGAAGCAGCAGCAGCAGTATCTATTTTTGGAGCCCTCTGCCTAAAGTCCCTGGGGGAATTGAATATCTTATCTGAATCTCAGCCCTGAGTGACAGTCCTGCCCTCCTCCTAAAGATCCTGGGGGAATTGAACAGTTGATCTGAATCTCAACCCCGAGCCTAGATCTAGAGTGAGCAGGAGGAGTGCTGGCATTGTGGAGCTAGAGGTTGCTGTGGAGAAGGGATTCTACTACTCTCAGATTCTGGGAAGAAATGTATTTTGTTGCTCCAAGACCAGTGTGCAGGCCAGGAGAGGAGTAAATTCCTCTACTTTGGTTGTGCCACCTTGGAGGAACTGAGATCTTACAGTTGACTCAAAAATCAAGTAACTGACTGGGAAAATGCCAAAAAATGGGAAAAAATAAGACTATGGAAGGCTACTTTCTTGGTGAACAGGTATTTTATAACATCCTTTCAGATGAGGAAGAACAGTGTGTACCATCAGAGGAAGTCAAGGTTTCCAAAACCTCAAAAGTAAATATGCAATAATCTCAGGTCATGGAAGAGCTCAAAAAGCATTTTGAAAATCAAGTAAGAGAGGTAGAGGAAAAATTGCGAAGAGAAATTAAAATTATGCAAGAAAATCATGAAAAGGGATTCAACATCTTGCTAAAGGAGACACAAAAAATGCTAAAGACAATAACACCTTTAAAAATAGGCTAACACAATTGGCAAAAGAGGTCCAAAAAGCCAATGAGAAGAAGAATGCTTTAAAAATCAGAACTACCAAAATGGAAAAGGACGTTGAAAAGATCACTGAAGAAAATACTTCTTTAGAAATTTGAAGAGCAGATGGAAACTAATGACTTTATGAGAAACCAAGAACTTACAAAAGAAAACCAAAAGAATGAAAAAAGAGAAGAAAATGTGAAATATCTCATTGGCAAAACAACTGACCTGAAAAATATTTCCAGGAGAGGTAAATTAAAAATTATGGGACTACCTGAAAGTCATGATCAAAAAAGAGCCTAGACACCATCTTTCATGAAATTATTAAGGAAAATTTCCCTGATATTCTAGAACCAGAGGGCAAAATAAATACTGAAAGAATCCACTGATCACCTCCTGAAGGAGATTCAAAAAGAGAAATTATATCCATATAGATAGAAGTCAGAGGGTGAGTTGAATAGGGAGGGATGATGTCTAAAGAACAAAATTAATGAGTGCAAGAGTAACATATTGGGAGAAAAAAAAGGAAGAAAAACTTTTTCAATGGAGTGGAAAAGGGGGAAAGTGAGAGGTAAAAAGTGAAGCTTACTCTCTTCACTTTTGGCTTAAGGATGCTTAAGGATGGAATAACATGCACATTCAATTTGGCATGAAAATCTATCTTACGTTACAGGAAAATGGGGGAGAAGGGGATAAGTGAGGAATGGGGGGATGATGAAAGAGAAAGCAAATGGAGGGAGGAGGAAGCAATTAGAAGTAAACACTTTTGGGGATAGGAAAAGTCAAAAGATAGAATAAAATGAATGGGGGGGGCAGGATATGATGGAGGGAAATATAGTTAGTCTTTCACAACATGACTATTATGGAAGTCTTTTGTGTAAGTACATGTATAGCCTATATTGAATTGCCTGCCTTCTCAGTGGGGATAGGTGGAGAGTGAGGAAGGGAGACAAAGTTAGAACTCAGAGTTTTGGGAACAAATCTTGAGAATTGTTTTTGCATGCAACTGGGAAATAAGAAATACAGGTAATGGGGTATAGAAATCTTCTCTTGCCCTATAAGAAAAGAGAGAAGATGGGGATAAGGGAAGGGAGGGGTGTGATGGAAGAGAGGGTAGATTGAAAGTATGGTTAATAAGAATGTATAGTGTCTTGGGGTGGGAGGAGGGGAGAAATGAGGAGAAAATTTAGAACTCAAAATCTTGTGGAAATGAATGTTGAAAACTAAAATTAGATTAATAAATTAAAAATCGATTCCCTTACTATCCTTGAGTTTTTGTTCTTCTAAATGAATTTAAATTAACTTTTAAAATTAATTAATACTTAAAATTAATTTTAAATTGTTTCTATAAAATAATTCTTTGATCATTTTTAGTATACTAAATACATTAATTTGGGTAGAATTGTCAATTTTATCATATTGAATTGACCTGCCAGTGAGCAATCCATATTTCTTCAAATGTTAATACATTCATTTTTGTGAAATAAATGTTTTGCAACTGTGTTCAGTGATCCCTAAGCTTTTCTTGGAGATCAAGTCTGAGGTATTTTATGAGGTCTGAAGTTCCTGAAATGGAATTTTTTTCCTGCTATATTTTTGGTAATATATAGAAATTCTAATGATTTGAGATTTATTTGATATCCTGTAACTTTACCTAAGTAAGTAATTGTTTCAACCTGATTTTCAGTTCATTCTCTAAGTATATCAATAAATGAACTGCAAAGAGTGATCATTTTGCTTCCTTGTTGCCTATTCTAATTCTTTCATTTTACTATGTCCTTTACTATAGCTAACACATCTAATAAAATAAGTGAGTAACAGCAGTGATAGATATCCTGGCTTCATCTCAGATCTTATCGGGAAGGCTGTCTCCATTCCAAACACATCCTGCTCTTCATTTTAGGAAGACAATATTTATTTTAAGAAAAAGCTTCATTTTTCATATGTCTTCTAGGATTTTTAAAAGTGGAAATGTATGCAGAATTTTATCAAATTTTTTTTCTGCATCTATTGCTTTTGTTGTTTATGCAATTAATATGGAAAATTATGCTTACAATTTTGTTGAACCAGCCCTGAATTCCTGGTGTGTATCCCACCTGGTCATGGCTTATGAGCTCTGTGATACATTGAGGTAACCCCCTTGCTAGTATTTTATTTATTTTTTTCATTATTATTCAATATGGAAATTGGTCTAATTTTTTCCCTAATCTCTATTTTCTCTTTCATGTTTAGGTACCAAAACCATATTTGTGTCATGAAAGGAATTTTGAGGGACTCCTTTGTCATTATTTCAAACAATTTATATAGGATTGCAATTAATTGTTCCTTAAATGTTTGGTACAATTTGGTCATGGGGATATTTTCCCTCCCCACCTAGGGGAACTCATTGATGGTTTGTTCAATTTCTTTTTGTAATATAGGCTTAAATATTCTCTTTCTTCAGCTGATAAATTGGGCAACTTATATATTTGTAAATATTCAATCCATTTCATTTATATTGTCAGTTTTACTGGAATGCAATTGGGCAAAATTGCTCCTAATAACTGTTTTAATTTTCATCTTTGATAATGGCAATTTGCTTTTTTTCTAACTTTTACAGATCAAAGTAATAGTTCTTTTTTTCATAAAAGAGCTTCTATTGTTTCACAGAACAAGCTTCTACTTTTATTTAATAGTTCATTTTAAACTTTCAGTTTTATTACACTTTTCTTTGCATTTCAATATTTTTATTTTTGCGTTTAGTTGAAGATATTTAATAAGATGATATATAGTAGCAACCAGTGTGTGAAGACTTCTCACATCAGATCCACACTTTACCACTTTGGTCTTTGGAGAGAATGAGTTTAAATTAAGTGCTTCCTAAAAACTATTCCTCTATCCAAGTGCACTTCTGAGTATAGAAAAATAGTTTCACAGGTTATTCCTTTTCTTGCAGAATACAACCACTTGACCACTGGATCAAACTGGTCCTTCATACCTCAAGTCTTGGTTACTGCAGCCACTAGTACCATTATTAACTGATGCCAATAGATAGTTCTTAAGATGCTTTGATACTCTAGAGATCATATCCTTTCCTGTGCTCTTTTTGACACCCAATCTCCTGAATTCAGGAAATAGAAAACAAAGACACAAGAAAGGCAACAACACATTGTCCCTATGTGGAGAGAAGTGAACATAATACATAGTATTCTGATTTTACCTTCAACACTTTTCCCTCTTCTTTACTCAGAGTTTTACACTAGTTATTGCCTTCCTCATCACCAGAATATTTTGCTTGTTTGTTTTCACTTTGGTGAATCTAGGCAGATTCAAATTTAGCTCAGTCACCAATTAAACATCCCCCCACCATATTCAGTTAAGGAATATTTGCAGCTTCTCTGAAATAGATAGGGAAATGTTCCTATATCTTACATTTATAGAAATGTGTTAAGTAAGCCTCTAAAAAAATTGGCAGCAAAGAGAGCATATTAACATCCTTTAAAGACGAGGTGATTATTAGCCTGTCTTCCATTATATTTGTATCATTACCAAATCTTTCACTCCATAAAATCTTAGTAAAAACCCTCTCTTGTAAGAAATAAATAGATAGTTAAGCAAAACAAATAATTATATTGATCATGTCTGAGAAAATTCTTTACCTCGAATCTCTGAAGGAAAGATGTTGGATGTACATTTCATAATAAGTTTTTTGAAGTCCTGATTGGATATTCAATTAGTGAGGTGATTGGAGTGTATAAAAATGCTTTCCTGTCATGGCTATTACTGCTGTGATCACTTAAATTGTTCTCCTAGTTTAGTTCATTTAACTATCAGTTCATAAAGGTCTTATTATATTTCTCAGAAACTATGTATTTTTTTCTTGTGGCAAAATAAAATTCTATTACACTCACATTTGACAATTTCTTCAGTCCTTCCTCAATTGATGAGGATCTGATTTCTTTCTATATTTTTTCCTACAACAAAGTGTTGCTACAAATACTTCTGTTATTTATAGATTCTTATATTTCTAAGATATATGCCTATATATAGTTCCCCAATAAATGTTATAAATGAGCAAATTAATGAAAATCTTTCATTAAATATTTGCAATGTCCCAGAAATTATTCTAAGCATTCAGAATAACAATGCAAAAAATAAAAGAAAGAAAAAAAATCACTGCAGTGCCTGCACTCAAGAAGCTTACATTGTGATAGGATAAGAATATATGTGTGTGTCTTGTATGTATGTATAAGTACATATAAATATATATATGGAACATACATACCCATGCATATATGCTTATACATGCATGCATATACATGTATATACATATGTATATTGTGTATGTATGTATATGTGCTAGCAAAAGATGAGTGCTTTTGCTTGAGTAATTCAAAGAATGGTGAATAGAGGAATTTATTTTTAAGTTATTTCCCAGGAATTAGTGCTAATTTAGTCATTTTTCCAAATGAAGAGTTAAAGGGGAAAGTAGGAGTATATATGAAGTGGCATGCCATAAGGATGGTCAGGGAGCCCCAACATGATAAATATAGTTCAAATAGAAGTGTTAAAAGCTCAACAATTCAAGTTGGAGCATGCCCCGAAGATGACATATTCAAAAGCTGGACTTTCATCTTGAGCATTCCTGCCACCCTAACATTTTTTATGGTGATATACTTTTTTTTTCTCATTTGTTTATTCTTTCAGCTTACTTCTTCACTTGAGATGTTTTGTTAGGGCCATACTGGCCATATCTGGAGGTAAATTCTGGGCTGATATTATTTCTTGTGTTATTGAGCACTCTGTTTTTCCAGGAGCTCACAGCCCACTCAGGTAGGGGGCCTCCAAGCTTTCAAAGTCTGCTTGTTATCCCATTTTTCTGTGCTCTACACATTCCTGATCTAGGAACTGAGTCTGAGCAAAATATATGATGGCTTGTCCTGATTAGAGTTCTAGTAGACTTTGCTAAACTCAGACACTTTCAGGTCACTGGAAATTCTGCTGGTTCAGAATGACAGAAACATAAGTTTACTTTTCATTTATGTTTCCTGCTCTCATTATTCCCCTCTAAGCTTCATGATTGGAAATAAAATGAAAATGAGAACATCCCCCTACCCTTTGGGCACAAGACACACAGATATGTCTTCCTTTTGAGATTTTTCTTTTCTCATTAAACAGCATAGGGCCTGAAATTAATCTTCATCCCAAATTGCCAAGATTAAACACAGGTATCCTCCTGAATTTATTCAGTATCTATGACCCAAAAATATGCAGTGAATGACTACCCATATTCTATCAGGGAAGATAGAAGAAAACAATTCCCCTTAGATTGTACAATGTCAACATATTCCAATAAAGGGTGAATCTTTCCCAGCTTCCTTAGCTGAACTCCTTTAAAAAGTTCCAAATTAGTATAAGAGCCAAGATGGCACAGAGAAGTCAAGAAGCTGCTTGAAGTTTCCCTCAGAAACAACATTAAATCATGCTTCTAAACAATTTCTGATGTGATAGAACCTACAGAAAGATTAAATGGAATATTTTTTCTAGCTTTAGATAACTTCGAAGGACTTCAGAAAATGTCTGTCTCACTTTGATAAAAGGGGAGTGCAACCCAGTGTAGATTGTCCAGAAATGTCAACAGGAGATTTCTAGTCACAACACAGATAATCAATTGAGGCCTGTTGATATGGGTTCAGCAGGACAGCAGCATAGCAGACCAGCTGTGAGGACTCCAGCTCCAACACTGAAGGCAAATTGCAGACCCCAGAAACCCAGCAACAAATGATATAACGAGGCCAGGCCATCCCATTTAGTGAGCAAGCTGCCAGTGCCTGAGGTCCCAGTACACAAAATCATTGGCCAGATTCATGGTCCCCAGCACAAGAAACTTGAAGCAGTGCCCTCTGTGCCTCCAAAACAAAGCTCACTTTTAAAAGCCACAAAAAGGACAAAAATATGATCAAGAACCGAAAAGGAGCCTTGACCATAGAGAACTTCCATGAGGACAGGGAAGATCAAAATCCAAACTCAGAAGATGACAACAATGTCATAATGCCTAAATGTGAAATATCTGAGGGGGGAAATGAATTGGTTTCAAGCCCAAAATGTCTTCTAGAAAGAACTCAAAAGACATTTTAAAAGTTAAATAAGAAAGGTAAAACTAGGAAAAACTGCGGAAAAAATAAGAGGCATGCAAATGACTGACAAAACAATTCTGTAAAAATACAATTGGCCAAATGGAAAGAGAGGTGCAAAATTTCACTGAATAAAATAATTCTTTGAAAATTAGAGTTGGCAAATGGAAATTAATGACTCTAGAAGACACAAATCGGGCAACCAAAATGAAAAGAATGAAAAAATCAAAGAAAATGCTAGATATCTCATTGAAAAAATACCAGGTCTAGAAAATAGATTTGGGAGAGATAATTTAAGAATTATTAGATTCCTTGAAAGCCATGAACAAACAAAAGAGCTTGGACAGTATCTTTCAAGAAATTATCAAGGAAAACTGCTCTAGTATCCTAAAATCAGTGGGTAAAATAGGCTTTGAAAGGACCCACAAATTACCTCCTCAAAGAACCTGAAAGGAAAACTTCAAACAAAATTGCAGACAACTTGCAGAATTATCAGGTCAAGGAGAAAATACTGCAAGCAGCCAGAAGCAAACAGATCAAATATCATGTAGCTGTAATCAGAATTATGTAGATTTTACCAGCTTCTACATTAAAGGATCAGAGGTTTTGGAATAAGATGTTCCAGAAAGCAAAGAAGCTTGAATTACAACCAAGAATCAACTACCCAGAAAAACTAAAAAAAAAAAAAAAAAAAAAAAAATCTTTCAGGGGCCAAGATGGATTTTAAATGAAATAGAGGACTTTCAAGCAATCCTGATGACAACAGCTTAACACAAAATTGGGTCTTCAAATAGAAGATTCAATAGAAACATAAAAAGATAAACATGAAAGAAAAAAATGTCATTCGATGAGCTTAAAATGTTTACATCCCCATACATGAAGATGATACTTGTAACTCTAGGGAACTAGATCTTTAGTAGAGCAGTTAGGAGGGATATAAATAGGTAGAGTGTGGGTAAAAGGTGAGACTGATGAGATGATATAAGAAAAATTAAGGAGGTGAATAAAAAAAATTACTGGGAGAAGAGAAAAGAGGAGGCAAAACAGGGTAAATTACATTACATGAAAAGGCAGAAAAGACCTATTACAGTAGAGGGAAATAGAGGAACAGGGGCAAGCACTGCTTGAACCTTACTCTCATTAAATTTCAAAGGGGAAATAGCATACACAGGCAGTTAAGTATAGAAATTCATCTTACCCTATAGGGAAGTAGGATTAGAATGGGGAAAGAAAAAAGAGAGGGGTGGATAAAAGGGCAGGCAGAAGAGAGGGCAGAACTAGTAGGGGAAATGGGAAAGAAAGGGATGATGCTGATACAAGAGGGTAAATTAAGGGAGATGGTGCTAAGAAGCAAAACACAGGAGAGGAGTGACAGGGTGAAAGAAGAGAGAAAAGTATAAACAGGGAGAAAATAGGATGAAGGTAAAAAGAGTACTCATAAATGTGAATGTGAATGGAATAACTCAAACAAAATGGAAGTAGATAACAGAGTAGATTAAAAACCCGATTCCTACAACAAGTTCTTTATGAGAAACACATTTAAAGCAGAAAGATACACACAGAAAAAAGGGAAAAGTTTGAAGCAATATATATTTTGCTTCAGCTGAAATTAAAAAAAAAGAAAAGAAAAGTAGAGGCGGTAATCCTGCTATCAGATACAGCAAAATCAAAAATAGATCTAAAGCGACTATAAACAAAGAAGCAAAATCAGCACTAAATATGTATGCATCAAGTGGAACAGGATCAAAATTATTAGAGAAGTTGAAAGTTAAAGGAAGAAATAGACACCAACACTGCACTAGCACGACACTTCAATTTTACCCTCTCAGAACTAGATAAATCTAACCACAAAATAAACAAGAAAGAAGGTGAATTGAATTTTAGAATAGTGATAGACCTCTGGAGAAAATTTAATGGGGATAGAAAGGAATATAACTTCTTCTCAGTAGTACAAGTCACCTCCACAAAACAATAACCATATATTAGGGAATAAAAGCTTCACAATTTAATACAGAAAAGCAGAAATATTAAATTCATGCTTTTGAGATCATGATGCAATAAAAATGAAGTGTAACAAAAAGTCACAGAAAAACAGGCTAAAAACTAATTGGAAAATTAACAAAGCATAAATGTTTCAAAGAAGACATCATAGAAACAATCAATAACTTCATCTAAGAGAATGAGAATAATGAGATAATAAAACAAAATTATGAGACTCAGCCAAAATAGTTCTTAAAGGAAATTTTAGATCTCCATGATCTAAATTACATTTACATGACTAAAACAGAGAAAGAGATCAATGACATCCAGCTAAAAAAGCTAAAAATGGAACCACTTAAAGATCTCCAATTAAACACCAAATTATAAACTGTGAAAAGTCAAAGGAGAGATAAATACAATTGAAAGTAAGAAAATAATTGAATTAATAAATAAAAATAAGAGCTGGTTTTATAAGAAAACTGATAAAAACAGATACCATGATTTAGAATAAAAAGAAGCAAACCAAATCACCAGTATCAAAAATGAAAAGGATTAATATATTATGAATGAAGAGGAAATTATAACAATAATTAGGAGCTATTTTGCCAAATTGTATGCTGATAAATCAAACAACCTAAATGAAATGTATGGATATTTTTAAAAATTTAAATTGTCCAGGTTAGTGAAATAAAATTCTTAACTCCATTTCAGAAAGATAACTTGAACAAGCCGTCAATGAATTATGTAAGAAAAATTTCCATGTTCAGTTGGATTTACAAGTGAATTTTACCAATCATTGAAAGAACAATAAATTCCAATAAAATATAAACTATTATATAAATAGGCTAAGAAAGATCCCTATAAAATCCCTTTAATGAAATAAATATGATGCTAATACCTAAACCAGGAAGAGCAAAAACAGAAAAAGAAAATAATAGACCCATTCCCCTGATGAAAAAATTTTAAATAAATATTAGCAAAGAAATTACAATAATTTATCCCCAAGAAAATACACTATAAACAGGTGAGATTTATCTAAGGAATGCAAGGTGGATTCAAAATTAGAAAGCAAAACTATCAGCATAAATGACCATATAAATAACAAAAATAATAGAAATCATATGATATCTCAAAAGATACAGAATTTTTGAGATAATATGGCACCTGTACTTATCAAAAACAACACAAAGAGAGAAATTAATGGGGTTTTCCTTAAAATGACAATTAGTATCCACTTAAAACCATGAGGAAGCATTACATGTAATTGGCATGACCTAGAAGATTTCACAATAAGTGGTAGAATAAGGATGCCCATTGTCACTGTTGTTATTTAATATTGTACTAGAAATGCTAATTTTAGCAATAAGACAAGAAAAAGAAATTGGAGGAATTAGAATAGGTAAAGAGGAAACAAAACTCTCTTTGCCGATGATATGATGGTACACTTATATAAACCTACAGAATAAACTAACTAGTTGAAACAACCACTTTATCAAAGCTGTATGATATAAAATAAACCCACCAAAATCATTTGAATTTCTATATACTACCAACAAAATCCACCAGCAAGAGATATAAGGAGAAATTCTATTTAAAGTAATTAAAAATTAAAATAAAATTAATTTCATTTAAAATAAAATAACAATATAAATTATTTGAAGTCTATTTGCTAAGAGGAGAGCTTCAACATAACATCCAGGAACAATATGACCACAAAACACTTTTCACATAAATAAAATCATATCTAATCAACTGGAAAAATATCAATTGCTTATAGGTAGGCTAAACTAAAATTTCAAAAATGACCAGTCTTCCTAAATTAATTTCCTTTTTCACTGACATGCCAAACAAACTTCCAAAAATTATTTTATTTATCAGAAAAAATAGTAGCAAAGTTCCTCTGGAAGGAAAAAAGAAGGTCAAAGAATATCAAGGGAATTAATGGAAAAAAGTAGAAAGCAGATTGGCCTAGCTATACCAGATCTAAAACTAAATTATGAAGGGACAATCACTAAAATCATTAGGTACTGGCTCAGAAATAGAGTGCTGAATCAGTGGAATAAGTTAGTTACACAAGACACACTAGTCAATGACTCTTGTAGGCTACTGTTTGATAAACCAAAAGACTATAGCTGCTGGGGCAAGAAATCATTATTTGACGACTCATTGAATGCTGGGAAAATTGGAAAGCATCATGGCAGAATTTAGGCATAGACCAAAATCTTACACCACATACCAAGGTAAAGTCAAAATAGCTATATGATCTAGACAAAAAGGGTGACACCATAATCAAATTAATTGAACAAGGAATAATTTACCTGTCAGATCTATGGAGAAGGGAAGAATTTATAACTAAATAAGAGATAGGAAACATTATGAAAAGCAAAATGGATAATTTTGATTACATTAAGTTATTTATTTTTGAACAAATATAGCCAATGAAACAAAGATTAGAAGGAAAGCAGAAAGTTATGAAACCATATTTACTGATAGTGTGTATGATAAAGTCCTCATTTCTAAAATATATAGAAAGCCGAGTGAAATTTAGAAGAATACAAGTCATTCCTCAACTGATATATGGTCAAAGGAAGAAACTGGAAATTTTCAGATGAAGAAATTAAAGCTATCTATAGTCATATAGAAAGGACTTTAAATTACTGCTGATTAGAGAAATTCAAATTTAAACAACTCTGAGGTACCACTTCCTACTTATCAGATTAGCTAATATGACAGAAAAGGAAAATGATAAATTTTGGAGAAGATATGAGCTAGAAAGAACATTAATTCATTTTCGAAAGAGTTGTGAAGTCATCCAAACTCTCTGGAAAGTAATTTGTAAGTATGTTCAAAGGGCTATAAAACTGACCACACCCTTTGATCCAGCAATACCACCACTAGGTCTATATTCCAATAAGATCATAAAAAAGGAGAAAAGGACTCATATGTACAAAAATATTTATAGTAGATATTTTATTAATTTACTTACTTTTAGTTTTCAACATTCACTTCCATAAGATTTTGAGCTCTAAATTTCTCCACCTCCCTTGCCTCCCTTAACCCCATAATGGGTTGTTATCTAATATAGACTCTACATATGAATTCATATTAAACATATTTTCACATTAGCAAGAAGAATTAGAACCAAAGGGATTAAGTACAAGAAAGAAGAAAGAAGAAAAAAAAGAGAGAGTAAATAGTATTCTTTGATCTGCCTTCAGACTATACAAGTTCTTTTCTTGGATGTGGATAACATTTTCCATAATCAGTCCTTTGGAGTTCGCTTAGATCTTTGCATTGCCAAAAAGAGGAAAGATTATCAAAGTTATTCATCACACAATGTTTCTGTTACTGTGTACAATGTTCCCCTGGTTCTGCTCACTTCATTCAGCATGAGTCAATGTTAAGTCTTTCCAGGTTTTTTCTGAAGTCAGCCTGCTCATTAATTTTTTATTCATACTTTTTTATGTTAACTTATTTTTAGTTTTTAACGTTTACTTCCATAAATTTTAAGTTTTTTCCTCCTCCATTACCCATCCCTCCCCAAGATAGCTTGCAATCTGGTATAGGCTTTAAATATATATTCCTATTAAATATATTTTCACATTAGTTAGTTATGTTTTACAGAAGAATTATAATGAATGGGAAAGAGAAAGAAAAACAAATAACAACAAGACTGCTTTGCTTGTATTGGGACTCCATATTCCTTTCTCTTGATATAGATGGCACTTTCCATTATGGGTCCTTTGCAATTGTTTTAGGTCTTTTCATTGCTGAGAAGGGCTAAGTCCATCAAATGTAGTCATCTAAAGGCTATGACTTTTACTGTGTACAATATTCTCCTGGTTCTGCTCCTTTCATTTAGCAAGAGTCCATGTAAGTCTTTCCAGGTTTTTCTGAAGTCAGCCTGCTCATCATTTCTTATGGAAAATCTCTGTCTCTCTCTCTCTGTCTCTCTCTGTCTCTCTCTGTCTCTCTCTGTCTCTCTCTGTCTCTCTCTCTCTCTCTCTCTCTCTCTCTCTCTCTCTCTGTCTCTGTCTCTCTGTTTCTCTGTCTCTGTCTCTCTCCCTTTATATATATATATATATATATATATATATATATATGTATATATATATACATATATTTACATACACACATATACATTTTCTGTGGTAGTAAAAAATTGGAAATTGAGGGTTGGTTCATCAATTGAGGAATGATTGAACAAATTGTACTATATGAATTGTTCTACAAGATATGATGATTGGGCAGATTTCAGAAAAACCTGAAAAGTCTTATATGAACTGATCCTGAGTGAAGTTAGCAGAAGAAGAACATTTTATTCAGTAACAGCACTATTGTAAGATGATCAACTTTGATAGATTTAGCTCTTCTGAGCAATACAATAATCTCAGACCTTTCCAATGGACTCCTGATGAAAAATGTTGTCCACAATTAGAGAAAGAACTATGGAGTCTGAATGCAAATTGAAGCATACTATTTTCACCTTCCTTTTTGTTTTCTTTCCCTTAGTTTTTGTTTCTCTTTTGCTCTGGTTCCCCACTCATAATGTGACTAATATGAAAATATATTTAATATAATTGTATAGGTATAACCTATTTCAGATTGCTTGCCATCTTGGGAAAAGGAGAGGAGAGAGGGGAGGAGAAGGACTGTGACAACAAGAAGTTTGGATGTCAAAGTCTAATAAAAGTGAATGTTGAAATCTTCATATGTAGTTGGAAAAAAATGAAACACTATTTTTAAAACTTTCCAAATTCAATAAAATTTACTTCTTTGAGTTATCAAGTTTTTCTAGGTATATTTGACTTCTTCCTACCTAATCTCTCAGAACAACAAAGTGATTATTGACCTCCATTTCTTAAAGCTTTGCTGTGGCTGAAGGTAGCCTCCTAGAACTCTGGGACTAATACTTATTTAATCCCCACCCCACCCCCACTCCTTTTTACGTATTAACAAAGTGCTATGTCTTAGAGTTTTTCTTTCTCTGGAAAGGTCTTAGGCTTAGTCTTAGTCATCTCCCTTTCCCTTTTTCTTATTCTTTGTTCTGAATTGTGGGGGAGTGGAAGATAGGAAGGGGAAACAAGGAGAATAGAAAGACTATAAGGAAGAATAGAATTGCTTCCTAACTCAAAATATGTTTAGAGTCAGCCTTAAGCCAAACTGAAGCCTCTATAAATTGCAGGAATTCCTCTGGTTCTAATAAGATAACAATAACAAAATGAGAACACCAAGAACAGTGTAAGATCCAACATTGAGGAGTTACTCCAACAAATCTGTTTCTCTTATGACATTCAGTGCTTACTTAGGAGACATATTCAAAACATTTTCCACTGGGTGCTAAACTGCTCTGAGAAAGAAAAGCAGCTGAAATTGGTGACTTCTGTCATGTGTAGAAAATCAGTAGTTCACAAGCTAGCAGGCATTGTAGAATCAAGGTCTTGAATGTAACACCAGGCAAGAGTATTCATATTATCTCATTTTCTATGCTTTCTTTTGATGAAGAAAATATAATCATGGAAATTAAGGGTATGTAAAAGAGGCAATAGCTGTCATGAAAGGGAATAGCTTTTAATTTATTGGAAACAGGTGGCAAAAGACATACAGAGAAATATCTTGTTCTTTCAAAGGATAAAAAAAAATGAGGGTAGTAAGGGAACTGTTCAACAGATTTAGTCAGTCCATCAACTGGTTTTGATAGTATATGCAACGTTCCTCATGGAGAGAGGTGTAACTTTTTATCTTAACTGGAGGGTGATTCTTGGCCAATATAAGTTTGATTTCCATTTTGTATTATTATTATTTTTTTCCTTTTTGCATTATTGCAATCATTGTACATGTAGTTTTATTCATTCTTCTTGCTTCATCCTATTCCACTTTGTATTGCTTCCTATATTTTAATGTGATTATAAGCATCTTTAAGACTGAGTAGCCCAAGTGCCCACTTTCTGTGTTTTGGATATCAGAAAATTTCTAGGAAAAAGCCCAAAAAAACAAAAGTTATTCCATTAACATATTCATTCTCTATCAATATAACAAAGTTTTAATTGTGCTTCAGTTATTATTAATTGTTCTTTTCAATAAATGGAATACACACTGATAATATAACCCACCTCTCGATAAAGTAATACTTTCAAAGATAATCAAAGATGTATTCAGTGTACATTTATTTTACATATTTTAGAGGGGAAAAAACCAACAGGAAGCAATTGATATGTTCAACAACAGTAAAATGTGAAAAAAAAATTTAATGTAATATAATATTATAATGCATTTAAGACTATGTAAGAGGAATATAAAGAAATGTGGGAAAACCTTACTGAAATAATGGGAAATAAAACACAATTAGATGAATGAAATACACATTATTATGTTAGATAGTATTATTAGAAGTAAATGAAGATGAATGAAGTATCCTAATGGGGACTTATTAGAAATAATTGAAATAATATTGCAATACTTTATGTGTTGAAAGAAATCAACTAAACTATATTTAGATATTTAATAAGTTTATTTGATAATATTGATATCTAATATTTTTCTGATATCTATCATTTTTCTGTTGTTATCCTATATCTCCATCAGATTCCCAAAACTGCCTTTCAAAGAAAAAAAATGCTCCTTTTCTCTCTCAGCCAATGCCCTGGTAAACTATTTTTAATGAGAAGAGAAAATCATAGATCTTTGAAAGCAATAGAGAGAACGTGTGCCACATAATACTTTTCAAATTGTGCCATCAAAGCACCTTGTCCAATTAGGTCACTTTGGAAAGGCAGAGCAGGGGAATAGGTAGTGAGGGAGATATAAATTACTGGCTAATCCACAACAATGTCTGGAGTGTCAGTTTGCCCTAGTTTGATGTATTTGTAAAGTATGTCAATTCACTTTTCCCAGTTATAAAACAGAGTGTGTTTCAAAGATGAGTATTCATTCAGTCCATCAATATTCACTTACGTATTTTCTACATCAGGGACTAAGCTAAACCTGGAGATAATATAAAGACCAATCATGGTCTTTGCTATCCAAGAGTTCTCATTCTAATGGGGGGGGAGGTAGTAATGCAAATAATAATCCACATACAAGGGAAACAATGATGTTTATTCAGTCAGGAGTGTGTGACATGATCTGACCAGCAGTTCAGAAAAATGATTTTGGTAGCTGAGTGGGAGAGATTCAAGTGGGAGGCAATTGTCGCAGGGAGGCCTATATAAGTTTATTACAGTGGTTCAGTTAAGAAATTATGAGGATATGAGGTAGAATTGTGTGAACAGAAAAATGAGGATGTAGAAAAGAGATGTTGTGAAGGTAGAAATGACAATATTTGGCAACTCATTGGATATGCAAGATAAATTCAGTTGAGTTGTCAAAGATGACCCCAATATTGTAAGTGTTGGTTCCTGGGGAGATTGTGGTGCCATAGATAATAATACAAAAATTGGGGAAAAGAGAAAATCATATTTTATTTTATTTTGGTAGGGCAAATTCAGCAGCAGCACTAGTAAAGTTGACAAGTTCCTAGATAGAACTCTCACGTGCTATAGCATGGTCAAGAGGACTAGGCTAACTTCTTGTGTGTTCATCCTTCGTTGCTGAAGAAGACCATGTCATTAGAGAAATAATGACATGAATTGATTTTGACTTTATTTTGAGAGAGAGAAGGCTGTGCAGATCACCGGCCTCACTTCTCCCCCAAAACCATCTGAATCCAAATATTCATCAGGATGACTATAGATGACCCAGGATAAGGCCATTGATGTTAAGTGACTTGCCCAAGGTCACAAAACTAGTAAGTACCCAGTGTCTGAGGTGAGATTTGAACTCAGGTCCTCTTGACTCCTGCACTGGTCCTCTATCCACTGCACCACCTAGCTGCACTAGACTTACTTGTAATACAATGAAAGATATCTTCAATTTGTCCTTTTTACCATAAATAATCACATACCTATTTAAAGAAGAAATTTTAAAGAAAAAAGAGTATAAAAGATGGCATCAAAAATACGTGATTAAAAATACAGACTGGTCACATGGCAGAGCAAAAGAAAATGAATATATAACCTATATATTCTATTGATACACATCTATCTAATATTGGGGAAAAAGAAAAGGTATCATATCTTATATTGGTTTGTCTTTTTGTGGAAAACTTTTGGCAAGAGATGTATTGTGGTCCATCTTGCTGAAAGGAAAGCACATACTGAGGAAATAACGTATATTTGAGTAACTAAGTAAGTTACTCATTCTCAGTTCAGTAATTCTTTAGTTGAGTTTGATGCTTCATGATCCCAATAGGAGTTTTCTCAGCAAATATACTGAAGGGGTTTGCCATTTCCTTCTTCAACTCATTTTTCAGATCAGTAAACTGAGGCAAGCTTAAGTGACTTGTAAAACTAACTATAAGAGTAAATATTTATCTTCCTCAAATCAACACTAACAATTATACAACTAATGATCTCATCAATGCCAATTTCAGTGGCATTTGAGATTTTCATGCCCCTAAATATATCTGTGACAATTATAATTTTGTTAATATCATTAACTCACTCTCTGCAGATCTCTTCCAGTGGATAGTCTGATTCTCCCCAATGAAACCAACATTACCACTCCCTTACCTTCATAGATTACAATATTTTGAATATCTGCCCTAAGTCTGTAGCCTTTATTTCCTCTTTTCTCCATATTCTCTTCTTGGTACTGGTAATACGGGTAAATACTTAGTACTGGTAAATCCTTTTCTCTGTACCCTGATTTTTAATGTAAATAAATTTCATATAAGTACATCATAAAACATAACCCCATTTGTTTTTAACTCTCGCAACTTATTCCTGTGTTTCAAACTTTTCTCTAATCTATTTACTTGGATCTCTTTACTAATATCTTTACTTGAACATTTCACTGACACCTAACAATCACCTATCCAAAATCATTCAGTTATACTTCTGTTTGGATGACTTTGACTCCTGATTCCCTTTTGGTTACTACTCTTGTTGCTTTAAATGACGCTATGATTGTCTTAGTATCTAAGGAGGGAACTCAGGATTATCTCTTACACCTCTCTCTCCCATACTCTGCCACATAATACCAATGGCCACTTTTGATTCCAGAATATTTCTTACTACAGCCCTACATTGTCTTTTCCTTTCCACTGTTTCAGCTTTAGCTCAAGATTTTTTATAAGAAATGACTTGTCATACTGGAAAGTATTGCATGTAGAATCCCAGAAACTAAAGATTGGAAGAAAAATATCAGAAACTATCTGATCCAAATAGCAACTCTGCAGCAATCCCTTCTAAAAGATTGCTGGTAATTGCTTAAATATCTTCTGCATGAAGACATTTAGCAATGGCTTCAACACTGTATAATGTAGTTTGTGGCAATGAGATATCTATAATTTTTAGGAAAGTTTTGCTTACATTAAAACTATATATGGGACTCCGTCTCTGAACTTTGAGGGGCTTAGAAGCATGTTTTTCGAGCCACCTATTTTGCCACTTGCCAATGATCTTTCCATTATCCCCTCAAATCTCCCACTGAGGGAGATTGTTGCCCCTTCCATCATCCCATTTCCACTGCCTTTGAAGATTATTTCACCAAGAAAAAGAAATCTCACTGCATGTCTGCCATGCAGAACCTTCTTTCTTTTGGCCTCTTTGGTGATAAAAGACAATGAGATGGCATACTTCCTTCTGAGACAGAAGACAATATAATTATCAGAAGTCAATAGAATATTGGTAAGAGGCTCCCACTAATACATAGTGGCTTAGAAGAGATAAAAAGAAATAATAATAATAAAAGAAATTTGTCTACAATGTGTGAACATACAGAATATGTATAACAATTCAGCTGAAAGGTAACTAATGAACACTTATTCCAGTTCCTCGTAGAGATTGCACTATGGAAATCAGCTGACAGTTTCTGAATTTAAATTGCTTGTGGCTCCCTGAAACTTGTATTTTTACAATAAGCAAATATAGAGAAATGGGATAGATGAAATAGACACTGATATAGATTTTGAGGTAAGTTTGATGATAGACCTAGATGTGTGATCCTGGGCAGGTTACTTAAGCCTGTTTGCCTCAAGTTTTTATGATTTGGAGAAGAAAATGACCAACAACTTCAGTATCTTTACCAAGAAAACCCTAAATGGAGTCATTAGGACTGGGACATGACTGAACACCACCAATACATATATACAAATGTGTGTGTATTTGCAATATGTATATATTCATTATAACAAAAAAATGTAAGCTTCAATGACCCCAAATCACTTAAAATCCATTGGTCCTCTTTAACCAGGCAAATTTCTATGAGGAAATGGTGTGTGTGTGTATGTGTGTGTGTGTGTGTGTATAATACACACACACCTATATACATATATGTGTATGTATATATACACACCTATATACATATATATGTATATATATGTGTGTGTGTTTGTGTGTGTGTGTGTTATGGCACTAGTAGATAAAGATGAGAGAGAGAAACAGAGAAAAAGAGGGGAGAGAGGAAAGGGAGAGGGAGAGAGACACAGACAGAGACAAACATGGAGAAAAATACAGAGAAAGATGGAGACAGAGAGAGAGAGAGAGACAGGCTGTTATATCCCTCTGTTATTTTTCACAAAATCATCAGGTTTATAAGCTCACAGCTTAGATAATGGTACCATATGCAGTTTACTTTTTTAGACTGAACTAATGCTCTCATTAATGTCAATAATGAAAAGTCACTGAGATATACCAGCTGAATTAATCCATGAAATATTTCCCTCAAAACTCCTAACATCCACTAATTTTTCAAATGTTGAATCTATTACCTCTTCCATATATCTTTCTTCAGTCCCTTTATCTCTATTCTAAAATGTCACTAACAGTCCCTTATAAAATTTAGCAAAGATTATTTTTTCTTTCATTATTTTTTTTCAGTTTTCAACTTTCATTTTTTTTGCTTTGACTTATTTATTTATTTTAAACTTTCAACTTTCATTTCCACAAAATTTCGATTTCCAAATTTTCTCCCCATCTCTCCCTCCCACAATTCAAAATGCCAAGCATTCTGATTACCCCTTCCACCAATCCACCCTCCCTTCTAATCCCCCTCCCTTCCCTTATTCCCATCTTTTCTCCTGTCTGTAGGGCAAGATAAATTTCTATAGCTCATTACCTGTATTTCTTATTTCCCAGATGTTTGCAAAAACAATTCTCAACATTTGTTCCTAAAATTTGAGTTCCACCTTCTCTCCCTCCCTCCCTTCTCACCCATCCCCAACGAGAAGGCAAGCAACTCAATATAGGCTACATATGTGAAGATTTGCAAATGACTTCCATAAGTTATGTTGTGTAAGACTAACTATATTTCCCTCCATCCTATCTTGCCCCCCCATTTCTTCTATTCTCTCTTTTGACCTTGTCCCTCCCCAAGAGTGTTTACTTCTAATTCCTCACTCCTCTCGCTTGTTGCCCCTTCCATCATCCATCCTCACATTGATATCCTTTTCTCCCCTACTTTTCTGTAGTGTAAGATAGGTTTTCATACCAAATTGAGTGTGCATGTGATTCCTTCCTTGAGTCAAATGTGATGAGAATAAGCTTCACTTTTTCCCTGTCACCTGCTCCCTTTCTCCTCTATTGGAAAAGCTTTTTTCTTGCCTCTTTTATGAGAGATAATTTACCCCATTCCATTTCTCTGTTTCTTCTTCCAATATATTCCTCTCACCTCTTAATTTTAATTTTTTAGGTATGATCCCTTCTTATTCAACTCACCCTGTGCACTCTCTCTCTCTCTCTCTCTCTCTCTCTCTCTCTCTCTCTCTCTCTCTCTCTCTCTCTCTCTCTCTCTAGATATATATATATATATATATATATATATATATATATATATATATATGGGGGTGTATATGTGTGTGGGGGGGTGTGTATGATCCCACAAACTACTCAGATGCTGAGAAAAGTTTCAAGAGTTGCAAATATTATCTTTCTATGTAGTAATGGAAATAGTTTGACTTCAGTAAATCCATTATTTCTCTTTCCTATTTATCTTTTCATGCTTCTCTTGATTCTTGTGTTTAAAAGTCAAATTTTCTTTTCAGCTCTGGTCTTTTCATCAAGAATGCTTTCTATTTCACTAAAAGACCATTTTTTTCTCTTGAAGTATTATACTCAGTTTTGCTGGGTAAGTGACTCTTGGTTTTAATCCTAGTTTCTTTGACTTCTGGAATATCGTATTCTAAGCACTGGGATCCCTTAATGTAGCAGCTGCTAGATCTTGTGTTATCTTGATTGTATTTTCTCAGTACTCGAATTGTTTCTTTCTAGCTACTTGCAATATTTTCTCCTTGTCCTGGTAACTCTGGAATTTGGCTATAATGTTCCTAGGAGTTTCTCTTTTTGGATCTCTTTCAGGAGGTGATCAGTGGATTCTTTCAATATTCATTTTGTCCTCTGGTTCTAGAGTATCAGGGCAGTTTTCCTTGATAATTACATGAAAGATAATGTCTAGATTCTTTTTTGGATTTTGGCTTTCAGGTAGTCTCATAATTTTTAAATTATCTCTCCTAGATCTATTTTCCAGGTCAGTTGTTTTTTCAATGAGGTATTTCACATTATCTTCCATTTTTTTCATACTTTTGGTTTTGTTTTGTGATTTTTTGGTTTCTCATAAAGTCATTTGCTTCCATCTATTCCATTCTAAGTTTTAAAGAACTATTTTCTTCAGTAAGCTTTTGAAACTCCTTTCCCTTTTGGCTAACTCTGCTTTTTAAAGCATTCCTCTCTCATTGACTTTTTGAATTTCTTTTGCCAATTGAGTTAGCCATTTTTAAAGGTGGTATTTTCTTCAGCATTTTTAGGGTCTCCTTTAGTAAGCTGTTGACTTGCTTTTCATTATTTTCTTGCACCTCTCTAATTTCTCTCCCCAATTTTTCCTTCATCCCTCTTACTTGATTTTCAAAATCTTTTTTGAGCTCTTCCATGGCCTGAGACCATTGAATACTTATTTTCAATGTTTGGCATGCAGAAGCTTTGACTTTTATGTCTTTGCCTGGTGGTAAGCATTGTTCCTCATACAAAAGTGTGGGAGAAGATACCTGTTCAATGGGAAAGTCACCTTCTATGGTCTTATTTTTTTTTCTCTTTTTTGGGCATTTTTACAAACAGTTACTTGACTTTTGGATTCTTTGTCAAGAGTAGGGTATACTCTGAGGACCTGTAAGATCTCTGTTCCCACAAGGTGGCACAATCAAGGGAGAGGTGTTTACTCCTCGGTGGCCTCCAGCTCTGCCAGGCCAACACTGCTCCTTACCCTGTGCTCAGGGCTGAGATTCAGATCAACTCCTTAATCCCCCCAGGGGCTTTAGATGGAGGGTTCTCAAGGCCAGGCCACCACTCCGTGTGAGTTTAAGATCAGTTGCTCAATTCCACCAACAGTTTTAGATGGAGGCAGGGCCACCACTCAGGGCTGAGGTTTAGATCAGCTGCTCAATTCTCCCAGGGACCTTAAACTGAGGCTTCTAACAATGGACTCTGGCTGTTCCCATGCCTGGTCACAGCCACTGCATCTACCACTTCGAGCTGATGCTGTTGCTGCCTCCCTACTGCCTGGAGCTGGGGATAGGGGAGGACTCTGCTCCTTTCTCACTCTGTTTGAAAAAACCCGCTCACTGATCTTTGAAGTATTTTTGTCACCTGTGGGTTGAGGGATCTGAGAATCTCTGCTGCTGCTGAGGATTCCACCCCTGAGGCCTGCTCCAGTCCTGCTCTTCCTAGCGCCACACACAAAGCTGTCCTGTGCTCCACTTTGTGTCCCATGTGACCAACCTTTCCCATCAGCCTTCCAGGTCACCCTGGCCTAGGAGATCTCCTTCACTTTGTTGTTTTGTGGCTTCTGCTGCTTTAGAATTTGTTGAGAATCATTCTTTACAGGTATTTTATGGGCTGTGGGGAACAGTGAGAGTATGTGCATCTTTCTACTCTGCCATCTTGGCTCCACCCATTAATTTTCAACTTTCAATTCACAAGGTTTAGAGTTTCAAATTTTCTCCCTTTCTACTCCCTCCCCTGACCCCACACTGCATACATTCTGATTGCCCCTTCCCCCAATCTTCCCTCCTTCTATCACAACCAATGCCTCTTTTCTTATCCCATTCTTGTATATTTCTTCTAGGTAAGATAGATTTCTACAACGCACTTCGTGTATGTCATTTCTGAGATGTGTATAAGAACCATTTTAGCATTTGTTTTTAAAACTATGAGTTCCAAATTCTCTCTCTCCTTCTTTACCCACCACCATTGAGAAGGCATGCAATTCTAAATAGGTTATACATATGTAATCATGCCAAACATTTCTATAACAGTCATGTTGTGAAAGAGCATCTGTGTTTCCCTCCATCCAATCCTGCCTCCCATTATTCTATTCTCTCCCTTGACCCTGTCCCTCCTCAAAAGCATTTGTTTCTGATTACCCCCTCATTCTCTTTGCCCTCTTTTATAATTCCCATACCCCTTTATCTTCTCTCCTACTATCCTGTAGGATAAGATAGATTTCCATGCCCAACTGAGCATGTGTGTTATTCCTTCCTTAAGCCAAATCCTATGAGAGTAAGGTTCCCTGTCATTTCCTGTCAGCTCCCCACTCTTCTCCCCCATTGTTAAAACTTTTCCTTGTCTCTTTTATGTGAGATAATTTACCACAGTCTATTTCTTCCTTTCTCCTTCTTCCAATATATGCTTTTCTTACCTCTTAAATTTATATCTTTTAGATATCATCCCTTTGTATTCAACTCACCATATTCTTTCCTTACATACATTCACACATGCATGTGTATATATATACATACATACATACATATGTATGTACATAAATACAAACATGTATACACACATATATTTTCCCCTCCAACTATCCTAATACCAAGAAAAGTCTCAAGTGTTATAAATATTATATTTCCACTTTAATAAATAAATTTCCACTATAATAAATATTATAATTCCACTTTAATAAGTCACTTATAATTTTTATTTCCTGTTTTTCTTTTCTTGCCTCTCTTAATTCTTGTATTTGAAAGTCAGATTTTCAATTCAACTCTGGTCTTTGTAGCAAGTATGCTTGAAAGTGAATTGAAAATTGTAAGAAATGCTTGAAAATAAAATGCTATTTCACTGAATGCCTATTTTTTCCCACAAAGCATTATATTCAGTTTTACTGGATTGGTGATTCTTGGTTTTAATCCTAGCTCCTTTGACCTACAGAATATCATATTTTAAGCCCTCCAATCCCTTAATGGAGAAACTGCTAGATCTTGTGTCATACTGATTGTCTTTCTACAATACTCATATTGTTTCTTTCTGGCTGCTGGCAATATTTTCTCCTCAACCTGGGAGCTCTGGAATTTGTGTACAACATTTCCAGGGATTTTCTTTTTGGGTTCTCTTTCAGGAGACAATTGGAGGATTCTTTCAATAAGTTTTATAATTTCTTGATTTCTCATAAAGTCATTAACTTCCATTTGCTGCATTTTAATTTTTAGGGAATTATTTTTGTTCAATAAGCTTTGGGACTTCCTTTTCCATTGGGGCAATTCTGCTTTTTAAGATATTCTTTCGTTGGCTTTAGAAATTTTTTGAAGTTCCTTCAGCAAGCTGTTGACTCATTTTTCATGATTTTCATACATTACTCTCATTTCTCTTCCCAAATTTTCCTCTACTTCTCTTACTTTTTTTCTCAAAACCTTTTTTGAGCTCTTCCATGGCCTGAGACCAATTCATTTTTGTCTTGGAGATTTTAGATGTAGGAATTTTGACTTTGTTGTCTCTTTCTGGTTCAATGTTTTGATTTTCCTTGTCATCAAAGTAAGGTTCTATAGTCTGATGCTTTTCCTGCTGTTTGCTCCTTTTCCAAGCCAATTACTTGACTTTTGAAGAGGTGTGTACTATCTCAGGTTTCAGGGTTTTTTTTTGTGTGGCTGTTTTCAGAGATACTTCCAGGGACCTGCAAATTTTTGTCTCTTCCAAGGATGTATGATCAAAGGACAGGTATTTACTCCTCTCTTGTCCAATGCTCTGGTCTGTGAGTGACCTCAAGCACTATTTTATGTCTTGCAACTATGAGGAGGATTCCCTCTCCACTACTGCCACAAACTCTATCACACTAGCACTCTTTCTCACTTCAAGACCACTAGGACTGTGACCCAGATCCAACATGGGCAAAGCAAGAAAATCCCGCCTCAGCACCAGCAAAAGTGATCCCTGCAATGCCCCTCTCATCAGGCACTCTATGTACTCTATGTTCCTATAATCTGTGTGCCTAGAACTTCAAAAACAGCCACTGCTGCTTGTTCCACTTCCTTATACTCCATATCAGGCCTGGGGCTAGACCTTGCTCCTCTTTCACATAGGTTGCGCAGTCTTTTTCTACTGACCTTTAAGTTGTCCCTGGTGTTTTCTTGTTGAAAAGTCTGAAAACCACCACAGCTACTAGTAATTCAGTGACCTGAGGCCTGTTCAGGTACCATCTGTGCTACCATAGCTCAAAGTAGACTCCCCTCCTATCCTAGTTCCATGAAGCAGACCTTTCCTGTTGTCATTCCAGGTTGTCTTGGGCTGGAAATTTGTTTCACTCTCTCATTTTGTGGGTTTTGCTGCTTTAGAATTTATTTAGAGTCATTTTTACAGGTATATGAAGGGGTCTGGTGAGGAACTCAAGCAAATTTATTGCTTTTATTCATCCATATTGGTTCTGTGCATCTTCTCCCCACCACCACCACCAAGTATGGACCATTTTAGGAGTCTTTTAATTAGAGTCTATGAATCCAGGCTCTTGAAATCCCCAGCTTAGTTCAAGGCTAAACTCCAATATCCTATATTTCAAGACATCTCTGTCAATTCCGCCTCTTGTTATTGTCCAACATTGACACATGCATGTATATATCTTATGTAGCATATGTATGTATGAGTATGAATATATAAATATATGAGTATACATGAAAGATATATTTGTATATCCTGTATTTGCTTACCAGTGAACATATATTACCTTTTCTCTCATTGAATATAAGTTCCTTGAGGGTTGGACCTTTCCTTTTTGTCATATATATCACTTAACAGTTCTGGGTATATAGTAGGTGCTAAATAGATACATGTTTATTGAATATTGAAGACACACTGATGCATTGTCATCACTTTGTCCTCTTTAAAATATTCATTAATTATCATTTGCATATGTCTGGAAATTTTATCAAGAATCAATAAATGCCATTAGCCTATAAGTTTTATACTCTACATCTTTTTTTCTTAAAAAATGTCTAGTTGCCATATGCCTTCTCAGATATTTGGAGTACCACCCTGGGTCCCTAAAATATTTTAAAGATCCATTACCAATAATTTTACGATCACATCCATCAGTTCCTTTAATACTATGAGTTGTATGATGGGGAAAATAAATAATTTTAAAACTGTCCCAAGCTATCAAGAGTTTTCTCATTAATGCTATCTTACTAATTCCCCTGGTCTTCAATTCACTTGACTATTGGGATGCTCATATATTCTGACTAAAACTTTTGACCCACTCCTAAGTGTTTTCAACTGACTAGTTTTGGCAAGTATATAGTCCATATTGTTAATCTGCCTATCCTGATTGCTAATCATTCTTATTTTATATCAAATTCATGCTCTTTCTTATGTCCTATGTTCAGCTCACACTTCTCAATCCTCTCTGCTTCTTCTAGATGCCCTGTAAATAACTGTTCTTTGGCTCCTAGGGAGGTTGCAGCTCTACTCACTCTACTGGCCCCAGGAAAACCTACAGGTGCCCAGTCCTCTGTTAACCCTTTCTCTTTTAGAGTCTTCCCTGTAAGAAAAATTGCCATATATTAAATACACAAATATTTGTAAAAGAGAAACTATGCTTTGATCCAAGTTGTGGTAGATGATATGAGCGGTCCCTTTTATCACTTAAATTCTGTGATTCCATTATTCTATGGTCAAGAAAACTACACATTAGTTGTTATTCCTCCACACACACCCAATGAAAATGTTGCACTAATTGGAACCAATTGACCCTTTGTTTTGCTATTCTGTAGTCGCTCTTCTTGAAGGTATACAATGAATAAACTCCTCAGTCTTTCAGAGAAAGCTTTTACTTTTAAGTAAGAAATAGAGCTTTTTAAAATGTTCAGAGCAAAAGATCAAGGGGTATGTGACAGAACAATTATTAAGTTTGTTTATGCGTTTTTAATTCCTCGTAAACCTTTAAACCTCTGGCATTGAATCAAGCTATCTATCACAAAAATAACAAAAGACCAATTCATAAATATTATGAAAAATTGGATGAGGTAAACTTAGTTCTTACTATATCAAGATTCTGCCAAATTTACCTCTGTTTCTTCAGGTGCTAACAGCCATTTTTCTTATATAAGTGCTTAAGTGGCCTCATATACCTTTGGGAGAAGGTCAAAAGCTAAAGTGACTGATATTTTGATTAGAGCAAAAGGATTTTCAGTAAACAACCTAACAATACAAGCATTATGAAGTGGAGAACTGAAGTCTAAGAAAGATAAAATTTAGATTGAACCTATCAATGAAATTGGAAAAAAGGAAAGGCTAGAAGTCAAATTTTTAAAAAAGAACATAAATTTCATAATAGTCATGTAAGAAAGTGTTATATATATAAATATTTGACTTGGTTATTCAAAGATTTTATAATTAGACATTTAAATTAGGGAAAAATTCTTTATATTATATGTCCCTGGATACAATCACTCTATAAACAGATGGAATAGGTAATATTCTGTTCTAGATTATTTTACTCCCTGGTAGTGAATGACATGGTCATTCACAGTATACAACCTAATAACTCTCCTGTAGGGCAAATGAAAATCTGCTTATTATCTGAGCTAGTTTGCTTGCTTCAATCAGACCTCATATTATAAAGTCTAGATTATCTAATAAAATCTATGACCATGTGACTGTATTCAAATTATCTTAGGTTCCTAAGGATAACTTAAACACATTCTGGAGCTGCAGAACCCACAGAAAGATGGAGTAAAGCAAATCTCCAGTCCAAGACAGCCTGGAAGATCAGAGAGAAGTGTATAACCCACCAAGCTGGGAGCACACACGGTTCAGTCCAGTGGGGACTAGCTAGAATAGAGTGGACCACAGTAGGTTTCAGGGGGATTGAATTTTGGGCAACTGTGACAGTTTGAAGACTTAATAATCCTAAAATGCTGAGAAAATTGGAAGATCAATAAAAAAAACCTGCAGGACCTGTGTGAGAGAGTAAAGTGGTCCTGCCCTAAGGTAGTGTGGGGGAATGTGGGGGGGGGGGGTGGCAGAGGAACCTGAGGCAGCCAGAGCAGCACCAGGGTCAACTGCAGCCACTGATTCTGGAGCTCTAGGCCCACAGATTGAGTGGGGACTAAAGGGTTGACAGTACATTCCTAATCCCCACTGGAATCCAGGAACTACCTTGACAAAGATCTCAGAAGTCAAGTAAATGACTGGGGAAATGAGCAAAAACTGGAAAAAGAATCAGACTATAGTATCTTATTGTGGTAACAAGGAAGACCAAAACATGCCAACAGAAGAAAACAAAGTCAAAGCTCCTCCATTGAAGGACTCCAAGAAAAATACAAATTAGTCAGATTTCTGATTCTAGGAATCAAGATGGTGAAGTGATCTGTAATTTCCATCTTCCTCCCCTTGTTGATCATAACCAGCCCAGAAAATATCCCCAGGAAAAACCCTGAAACTGTGGGAGAAGCAGAAGTGGTAAAGAGACTCTTAGCCCATGAGCCTAGAAAGATCTCTAAGGAGAGTTCCTGTAGCTGTGACCAAAGGAAACAAGTGCAGGATCAGAGTTGTCCCAGAGAGTCCCACCTTAACAAATGGGGAGAAGATTCTAAGCACCAGGGGGGTGAAGTGAGCAACTGTTAACACTAGGACCCCAAGTATGCCACAGCACCCCAGTAGTGTCAGGAAGGCACTGACACAGAGAGCTAAGTTTGCCTATGCTCTAGCCCAACAGAGGAGATATCCTGCAGGCAGACCACCACTCCCCTACCTTTACTAAGTTAGCTCCAGGGTAACTACTGGGAAACACAAAGAGATCTTCCCTGGCCTCTGCTTTAAAACATCAGCCAGCACAGCATAAGCTAAGCTGCAGCATTTTAGCTTCCAGCTGAAGGAACCAGGGGCCATACCACACAAAGTCTCAAGTTTTAGGCACAACAATTGTGGGACAAAGCTCCCTGTGCCGCAGAAATCTATTTTAAAAGCCAGGAAAAGGGTTATTATCATGAGCAAGAAACAAAGCAGAAAGAAAAGGGTATAGAATCTTTCTATGGGAACAAGGACAAAAATGCAAGTACCAAAGAGGTCAGCATTGAGAATTTACTCCAATCTGAAACTACAGAAGGGAATGTGAACTGATCTGAAACAAAAAGAGCCTTCTTGAAAAAGCTCAAGAAGGCTTTTAAAACCCAAACTAGAGAAATAGAAGAAAAGCGACCAATGACTTTAAAAATATGTAAAAAGAAATCACAGAAGAATTTAAAAGGACAATTGGACAAATGGAAAAGGACATACAAAACTTAAATGGTGAAAATAACTCCTTAAAAGGAACTATTGGAAAGATAGAAAAGGAGATGCAAAGGTTAACTCAAGAAAACAATGTGATAAAAATAGAATCGGGCAAGTAGAAACTAATGAATCTATGAGTCATCAAGAATCAGCCAAACACAATCTAAAGAACAGAAAGATAGAAGAAAATGTAAAATAGCTGACCTGGAAAATAGATCCAGGAGAGAAAACCTAAGGATTATGGATCTATCAGAAAGATGATGGAAAAAAGAACCTGGAAAATATGAGCCAAGAAAGCATCAAGGAAAATTGCCCAAAAGTCCAAGACCGAGAGGACAAAATAGTCATTGAAAGAATCCACCGTTCTCCTGAAAGGGATCCCAAATGACAAACACCGAGGAATATCATTACAAAATTCCAGAACAATCAAGTGAAGAAGAAAACACTTCAGGCAGTTAGAAAGAAACAATTCAAATACTGAGGAGCCACAGTCAGGATCCCACAGGACCTTGCAGATTCTACATTAAAAGATCAAAGGAATTAGAATATGATATTCCATAAGGCAAAGGAGCTGAGTCTACAACTAAGGATTAATTACACAGCAAATTTGATCATAACATTTCAGGCAAGGAGATGAACTTTCAATGAAAAATGGATTTCTGGACCTTCCTGATGAAAATATCATAATTCAGTAGAAAACTTGATCTTCAAATTCAAGTCTCAAGAGAGATATAAGAAGGCAAACAGGGGAAAAGAACTTGGCACACAATATGGGCAAACTGTTTACATCCCTATAAGAGAAGATGATATTTTTGAATCTTGAGAATTCTATACTTATTATAAAATGTAAAAGGGATATACATAGATAGAAGGAGTGGGTATAAATTAAATGATGTGATGCAAGCAAATGTGATTTAAGGGTGCTAAGGGATTGCAGTGGGAGATGTGAACAGGAGGAGGCAGAAAAAAATGAATTCCCTCACAAAAGGAGGCACAAAAATATATTAGAGTAGAGGGAAAGAGGGGAGGGAGATGAGCATTTTTCGAGATCATCTGATTGGATGCAAGGAGGGTACAAGAAACTGTTTTAGGTATAAAAATACAATTAGTTCTATAGGCAGTAGGAGAGGAAGGGGGAAAGAAAAGGGAGGGGAGGCTAAAAGGAAGGAAAGAAGCAGTAAGGGAAAAGGGGATTAAAAGGGAGTGGGACTGAAAGAAGAGAGGAAAGACTGAGGGAAGTGCTGGTCAAAAATTGAAACTCTGAGGTGGAGGGGAAGGGAGAAGGGAGAATTAAAAGCACAAATAAGGGGAAAGAGGATAGAGGGAAAGACACAGACAGTAATCATAAGTATGAATGTGAATGGAATGAACTCTCCCATAAAACAGAGACAGATAGCAGAATGGTTTAAAAACCATAATCCAACAATACGTTGTTTACAAGAAACATATTTGAAATGGAGGCATACACTTGGGCTAAATGTAAAAGGATGGAGCAGAATATATTGTGTTTCAGCAGATGTAAAAAATCAGGAACAATCCTAATCTCAGACAAAGCAAAAGGGGAAATAAATATAATCAAAAGAGATAACAAAGGAAACTATATCCTGCTAATAGGCACCATAAACAATGAAGCAATTTCTTTGCTAAACATATAAGCTTCAAGTGGTGCAGCATCCAAACACTTAGAGGAGATGTTAAAGGAGTTACAGGAAGAAATAGACAACAAAACTATACTAATGTGGGACCTCAAACTCTTCCTCTTTGAACTTCATAAATCTAACCTCAAAATAAACAAGAAAGAAGTTAAGGAAGTGGATAAAACTCTGGATAAGATAAATATGATAGCTCTCTGGTGAAAATTTAACGGGGATAGGAAAAATATACCTTTTCCTCAGTGGTACATGCTCAGAAATTGACGATGTACCTGGCCATAAAAACCTCACAATCCAGTGCAAAAATGAAGCGATAGCCAATGCATCCTTCTCAGATCATTATTCAATAAAACTTACATGTAATCAAAGGTCAATGAAAGGTAAACCAAAATCAAATTGGAAACTAAATAATTTAATCCTAAAGATTGAGTGGGTTATACACAAACTATTAAAATAATCAACAACTTAATTCAAAAGAATGACAATGATGAGACAACCTACATAGTCTTATGGGATACTGCAAAAGCAGTTCTTAAGGGAAGTTATAAATCTTTGAATGTCTACATGAATGAAATACAGAAAGAGGAAATCAATAAATTGGGCATGCAGCTGAAAAAGCTAGAAAAATAACAAATTGAAGATCCCCAAGTAAATACAAATTAGAATTACTGAAAAACAGAGGAGAGATTTATAAAACTGAAATTAAGAAAACTATTGAACTGATAAATGAAATTAAGAGTTGGTTTTATGAGAAACCCAATAACGTTGATAAACCTTTGGTTAATTTGTTTAAAAAAAGAAAGAAGAAAACCAAATTACAAATATCAAAAATGAAAAGGGTGAATTCAAATCCAGTGATATGGAAATTGAAGCAATACTAACAAATAACTTTGCCCAACTTTATGCCCATAAATTAGACAATCTAAATGAAATGGATGATCATTTTAAAATGTATAAATTGCCCAGATTAACCGAAAAGGAAACTGAATACTTAAAAAACGTCATCTCAGAAAAAGCAATTGAACAAACCATCAATGAACTCCCTAGGAAAAAATCTCCAGGGTCGAATCAATTCACAAATGAATTCTATCAAACACTTAAAGAACAGTTAATTACAATACTTTATAGACTATTTGGAAAAATTGGGGAAGAAGGAGTCATCCCAAATTCTTTTTATGATACAAATATGGTTTTGACACCTAAACCAGGAAGAGCCAAAACAGAGAAAGAAAAGTATAGATCAATATCTCTAATGAATATATATATATATATTCAGAAATTTTGAATAAGGTTTCAGCAGAAAGAATACAGCAGCTTACCATGAGAATAACACATTATGGTCAGGTAAGATTTATATCATGAATGCAGCAACGGTTCAATATTAGGAAATCTGTTAATATTATTGATCAAATCAACAACAAAACTAACAGAAATCACATGATTACCTCAATTGATGCAGAAAAAGGTTTTGATAAAATACAACTCCCATTCTTATTGAAAACACTGGAGAACATAGGAATTAATTGACCTTTCCATAAATTAATAACTACTATGTACCCAAAATATTCAGCAAGCACTATATGCAATGGTGGTAAGCTAGATGCATTTCCAATAAGTTCAAGGGTGAAACAAGGATGTCCATTATCACCACCATTATTCAATTTGGTACTACCTATAGCAATAAGAAATACTATCTATAGCAATAAGAGAAGAAAAAGAAATTGAAGGAATTAGAATAGGCAAAGAAGAAACTTAAGTAATCACTCTTTGCAGATGATATGATGATATACTTAGAGAATCCAAGAGAATCAAGTGAAAAGCTACTTGAAATAATAAACAATTTTGGCGAAGTGGCAGAATACAAAATAAACCCACGCAAATCTTCTGCATTTCTTTATAAATGAACAAACACCAAAGGTAAGATATAGAAAGGGAAATCTCATTTAAAGCTACAGTAGACATTATGAAATACTTGGGAATCTACCCACCAAAACAGAACCAGAGACTATATGAACACAATTACAAAACAATTTTCGCACAAATAAAACTAGATCTATGCAGGTGAAACAACATCAGTTACTCGTGGGTGGACTGAGCCAATATAATTAATATGTCAATTCTATCTAAATTAATTTACTTATTCAGTGCCATACCAATCCAATTATCAGATAATTACTTTGTGGAGTTAGAAAAATTAATATCAAAATTCGTCTGGAAGAAGAAAAGATCCAGATTATCAAGGGAACTAATGAAAAAAAAATAAAATGCTTGGGAAGGTTGCCTAGCTCCACCAGATCTCAAATTATATTATAAAGAAGCAATTATCAGAACCACTTGGTACTGGCTAAGAAATGGAAGGGTACACTTGTGGAATAGGTTAGGTGCTCAAGGCATAGTAGTCAATGAATATACAATCTACTGTTTGATAAACCCATGAATTTCAGATTCTGGGATAAGGACTCACTGTTTGATAAAAATTGTTAGAAAAACTGGATAACATTGTGGAGGAAACTAGGCAAAGACCAATGCCTGAAACTGTACACAAGAATAATATCCAAATGGGCACATAATCTAGTTATAAGTATTGATAATATAAAAAAATTGGAGGATGAAATGGTGTATTTATCAGATTTATGGACAAGGTAAGAATTTTTGACATTAAAAGAGGTAGAAAACATTATGAAGAGCAAAATGTATAATTTTCATCGTAATACATTCAAAACTTTTTGCCCAATGCAAACCAAGATTAGGAGGGAAACATAAAACTGTTAAAGAATTTTTACAACTAGTGTCGTGATAAGGACCTAATTTCCAAAACATGTAGAGATCTGTGTCAAATGTACAAGAATATGAGTCATTCCCCAAATGATAAATCGTCAAAAATTATGAACAGGCAGTTTTCAGAGGAAGAAGTTAAAGCTATCTGTACTCATATGAAAAAAATGCTCTAAATCGCTATTGATTAGAAAGATGCAAATCAAAACAACTCTGAGACACCACATAACACCTAGCAGAATGGCTAACATGACAGAACAGGAAGATGATAAGTGCTGGAGAAGATGTAGGAGAGTTGGAACATTAATTCATTTTTGGTGGAGCTGTGAGTTCATCAAACCATTCTGGAGAACAATTTGGAAGTATGCCCAAAGGGCTGCAAAAATGTGCATACCCTTTGACCCAGCAATACCTCTTCCAGACTGTATCCCCAAGGAATCATAAAAATGGGAAAGGGTCCCATATCTACAAAAATATTTATAGCAGCTCACTTTTTGGTGGCCAAAACTAGAAATCAAGGGATGCCCATCAGTTGGGGAATGCTGAAGGAATTGTAGTACATGAATGTAGTGGAATACTATTGTGCTATAAGAAATAGTGAACATGAAGAGTTCAGAGAGGCCTGGAAAGACTTATGTGAATTGATACTGAGGGAAAGGAGCAGAACCAGAAGAACTTTGCACACAGCAACAGCCACAGTGTGGGAGGAATTTTTCTGGTAGATTTAGTACTTCATTGCAATGCAAGGACTTAAAAATTTCCCAATGGTCTCTTAAAGCAAAATGCCTTCCACATCCAGAGAAAGAACTATGGAATTCAATCGCAGAAAATATCTGATCATTTTCTTTTGTTTTAGGTTTTGGTTTGTTTTACAATTTCTCCCATTCATTTTAATTCTTCTATGCAACATGACTAAGGTAAAAATGTATTTAATAGGAATGTATTGTAGAACCTATATAAAATTGCATTCCCTCTCAGGGCAGGACAGGGGAGGGAGGTGGACAGGAGGGAGAGAAAGATGAATAAATGTAAGTTATATGAAAGTGACTATAGAACACTGAAAAAAAATAATTAAATAAAATATAAATTAGTCTCAGACCATGAAAGAGCTGCAAAAAGATTTTGAAAATCAAGGAAGACAAGTATAGCAAAAATTGGAAAGGTAAATGAGAGTGATGCAAGAAAATCATGAAAAGTGAGTAAAATGCTTGCAAAAAGAGACCCAAAAATGCTGAAGAAAATAGAACTTTAAAAAATAGTGCAATCCAAATGACAAAAAGGATTCAAAGAGTCAATGAGGAGAAGGTTGTCCTAAAAAGCAGAATTGGCCAGATGGAAAAAGAGGTCCAAAAATTCATTGAAGAAAATAATTCCATAAATATTAGAATTGATCAGATGGAAGCTAATGACTTTATGAATAATAAAGAAATTAATAAACAAAATAAAAGGAATGAAAAAATAGCAGACAATGTGAAATGTCTCATTGGAAAATCAACTGGCCTGAAAAATAGATCCAGGAGAGACAATTTAAAAATTATTGGACTATCTCAAACCCTTGATCAAAAAAAAGGGCCGAAATATAATTTTTCAAGTAATCATCAAGGAAAACGGCCCTGATGTCCTAGATCCAGAGGGTAAAATAAATTTTGAAAGAATCCTCATATTGTCTATTGAAAGAGATCCCCAAAAGAAAATTCCTAGGAATTTTGCAGGCAAATTTCGAAGTTCCCATGTCGAGGAGAAAATATTGCCATCAACCAGAAAGAAAAAAAATTTCGAGTATTGTGGAAATACAACCAGGATAACACAAGATCTAACAGCTTCTACATTAAGGGATTTCAGTGTTTGGAATATGATATTCCAGAGATCAAAGGAGCTAGGATTAAAACCAAGAATCAACTACCCAGCAAAATTGCATATAATACTTCAGCGGGGGAAAAATTATCATTCAATAAAATAGAAAACTTTCAATATTTTTGTTGAAAAGACAAGAATTGAATAGAAAATTTGACTTTCAAACAAAAAATCATGAGAAGCATGAAAAGGTAAACAGGAAAGAAAAATAATAAAGGTCTTACTAAAGTTGAACCCTGTATATTCTTATATGGAAAGATAATATTGTAATTCTTGAGACTTTTCTCAGTATTTGGGTAGGTGAAGGGATTATATACATATAGACAGAGAGCACAGGGTGAGTTGAACAAGTAGGGATGGTATCTGAAAGAAATTAAGGGATGAGAGAGGAATATATTGGAAGGAGAAAGGGAGAAATAGAATGCGGTCAATTATCTCACATAAAGAAGGCAAGAAAATGCTTTTTCAATGGAAAAGAAGAGAAAGGAGGTGAGAGGAGAAGAGTGAGCCTTACTCTCATCATATTTGGCTTAAGGTGGGAATAACATCCACACTCAATTTGCTATGAGTGTCTATATTATACTCTGGAAAGTAGGGGAGAATGGGAGAAGTGGGGGGTGTGGAAGGGTGATAGAAGTGATGGCAAATGGGAAGAGGGGATAATTAGAAGTAAATACTTTTGAGGACAGATATGATCAAAAGAGAGAATGGAATAGGATAAGATGGAAGGAGATATAGTTAGTTTTTCACATCATGACTTTTATGGAAGTGTTTTGCATAACTACACATGTATAATATATATCAAATTGCTTGCCTTCTCAGAGGGTTTGGGTGGGGATGGAGGAAGGGAGAGAAGTTGGAATTCAAAGTTGTAAAAATGAATGTTAAACATTGTTTTTACCTGCAACTGGGAAATAAGATATGCAGGCAAGTGGGTATAGAATTATGTCTTGCCCTACAAGAACAGAAAGCAGATTGGAGAGAGGGTTAATCAGAATGTATGTTGTCTTGGGGTGGACAGAGAGGAAAGATGGGACTGGACCTCTTGTGCAAATAAATGTGGAAAACTAAAAATAAATTGATTTAAAAATAAATTACCTTTGACCTATTATCATAAATGTGTTTAAGTGTCCATATTGTTCAGGTCTTCTATAACTTTTATAATTGATAATGTGAAACAACTGTCTCTGAGTCAGAATATTTTTCATAACTCTGAGCAGACCTATCCCTCAAATGAGTGAACTTACTACTAAGCAAACTGAAATCAGCAATTAATCTTCTCAGAAATAGACCTATATCACAAATAAGTAAGCTATTAATGGCTATTACATATAGAAACAATATATTTAGTTATAACATGCTTTCTTATTTTCAATCATTCCTATAAGTTATATCTGTCTATTATTAGGTCCATTCCAATCTCTGATAGTTAACTACTGATTCTTCTCATATACATAATGCAGGTACTCTATTAGATTCTGGGGATATAATGATAAAATGAAATCAACCCTTCCCTTCAAGTAGCATATGCTCTACCAAGGGAATGTATAGAAAAGACTAGTATTTCTGGTAGGAGGGCTGCTGAGCTCTTTTTCAGGTCTACTTTCACCTGTGGCTCCAAGAAGCCATAAGATGCATAGAGACCACATGTCAGTATACTGTTTCATCCCACAGCCTAAACTAGGTTGTGCATAAGCAACATTCCTGAAAATTGTTGATTAGTAAGTGGGGAAGGGTGTTTATGACAAGCACAGAAAGGTTTCTGCAGTGGAAAAGGTGAATCTGAACAATTTGTTCCAAAGGGACATGGAGATAGTGGAAACAGGCACTGAGCAGTGGTTAGAGCTTGATTTGACATAAAAGATGACAAGGTCATCCACTGCACCCTGAGCCAAGAGCAGGCATTTTGACTTTTTTTTTTTTTTTTGGTCACAGGTCTCCAATGATCCTAGAATAGAAAATGAGGCCAACAACGTTGAGGAACTCTGCCTTACTTAAATCCAATTTATGCTCAAGTCAAAAGATATTACCTGTACCATTTTATTGTTTTTACCTATCTCAAAGTCCTGTGGTAATGGGGGGCAAATGATAAAACAGCACGTGCAGGCTATTAAAAGAAACAAGATTTCTTTTCACTGGAATGAAGCAGGATTGGAATTTGGCAGCCACATAATGATATGAGCATCCTTTTTAAAGAATTGCACTGCTTACCTCCTGGTGTGAGGAAAGAGCTGGTAAATATACCTTAAAATTGCTATTTCACTTAAACTAACCCTAGTCTACATACTGTGGCAGATGGGCTGAACAATTTCATAGTGTTCTCAACATAACATCATTAACCATTACTCAAGTCACTAACTGTATACCCCAGGTTGAAGTCAAACTCTCTCTAGATGAACTTCCAACTGATGAAGTTTTGAATGGTCTTCTCAAGTGACAAAATGTTTGTAGCTGAATTTTACAAGGCAAGTGGTCCACTACTCCTATAAATGCTAAATGACATCTTCTGGGTTATATGGTAAAAGAAGGTTATCCTCCAAGAGTTTGAGGATACGTTCATTGTCCATCTCTATAAAGGAAAAGTAAATATATTATCCTATGACAATTTTAGCATTGCCACAAGATTCTTGCCAGAGTACTCCCTAATCAGCTGATCCTTTACCAAGAAGATAATCATCTTCTTAAGAGCCAGTGTGACTTCAGAAAGAACTGAGGAGTAGTCAATATGGTGTTTGCTATCCAACACTCTAGATGAAATGCCAGGAGCAGAACAGGGGTCTATACATAATGTTCATTGATCTGACCAAAGTTTTTGATACTGTCAGTCATGAAGGTTTGCTTCATAGCAAAATGTGGCTGCACAGAGAAATTAATCAATTTGTATGACAGTTTCATGGTGGCTTGCTTGCATGATTTCTGGATCATTAATGTTTCTCTCATACATTCCGAGTAACCAATGGAGTGAAGGAGGACTGTGTGCTTGCTCCTGTAATTTTTTGCATGATATTTTCAGCAATGTTGTCAGACATATTCAACAAGAATAAACGGCATCAAGATTAGCTGCAAAACTGACTGTGAAACACATAACTTGAAAAAGTTAAAAGCCAAGCCTAAAGGGGAGGGAGAGTTAAGAGAGCTACTTTTTTGTTCCCAGATCATTATGCACTCAATGCAGCCGATGCCCTTCTTCTTGCACTATTTTTTTTATTTTTTTGATTAATATAGTTTATTTATTTTCAGTTTTCAACACTCACTTCCACAAAATTTTGAATTTCAATTTTTCTCCTTTCCTCCCATGCCAAGGAAATGTGTTATTCAAAACTCCTTTCCCCAATCTGCCCTCACTTCTACCACCCCCTGTTCTTTCATCCCCCTCTGCTCTATCTTCTTGTAGGGCAAGACAGATTTCTATACTCCATTGTCTGTACACTTTTTTCTCCCAGTTGTGTGCAAAAACAATTTTTGACATTCATTTTAAATCTTTTAGCTTCACACTTTCTCCCTCCCTCCCTACAGACTCACTCCCATTGAGAAAGCAAGTAATTTGATATAGGCCATACATGTGTAACCATGCAAAACACTTCTATAACATTCCTGTGGTGAAAAGCTAACCACATTTCCTTCTATCCTGTCCTGCCCTACACTTGTTCCATTCCCTCCCTTGACCTGTCCCCCCACAAGAGTGTTTGCTTCTGATTACCCCTTCCCTCAATCAGGCATCCCTTCTATTATCCTCCCTCTCCTGTCCCCTTCCCCTCTTCCTGCAATGTAGGATACATTTCCATAACCAATTGAATATTTGTTATTCCCTCCTTAAGCTGTAAAAGCTCTTTCCTGCCTGTTTTATATGAAATGCTTTACTACATTCTACCTCTCCCTTTCTTTTCTTCCCAGTACATTTCTCTTAATATTTAATTTTATATTTTAGGTACCATCCCCTCATACTCAGCTCATCTTGTGCCTTCTGTACACACACACACACACACACATACACACACACACACACACAAGCACACTGTATCAGTAAGTACCCCAAAATGCACAGGGTGGCCTGCTGTCACAGGTTCTTAGATCGGTATTTATAAAAAGAAAGGCAACTTCTAAGGGGTAAACAATCACTTTAATCAAGTGCATGTATCATGCCCTTAACCAAGTATGTATATCATTCACCTAATTCAGGGGAGTCACCACCCTGAACTTCAAAGAAAATACAGAGAAATCAAAAGTACAACAGACATGGCTTCCTCTGCCTGAATTCAACAAACAGTTGGGTGCAAACTCTCTTACCATAGTTACTAGAGAGGGAAGCAGTGACATCTGGGTTTTCAAAGCCAGAAGACTCCTTAAACAGGCATTCCAGAGTCCTTGTCTGACCAAACAAACACTTCCAGTCAGTAAGCCACAAAGTAATCAACACACATGGCTTGCTCTGCCAGCTTATAATTCAAGGACAGTTCCAATTGTCTGACCTTAGTTACCATAGAGGAAAGCACTGACATCTAGGTTTTCAAAGCCAGGGGACTCCTTAAAGTGGCCTCCCAGAGTCTGTTTCTGGCACTCAGACTTTCTTGCAAAAACTAAACACCAAAATAAAACCTCACCCTCAGAGTATTTATGCCATTTTTAGAGCCACAGGGCATAGCCTTCTGACCCAATACCTCAATAGAAAAAAAAATAATAAACAGCACTTGGAATCCTCCCAGAAAACAACTCCCCTAAACAAGCTTCCCACAATGGGCAGGCCCATAAATGGGTGGGAAATATATTCTTTAATCACATTATTCAATCAAAGGCATTTTAGTAAAACAAAAAACAAAAGATCCTATTTTGATTGCCATCACACACATATACACAAACACACAATATATATATGTATCTATGACACACACATGTAGACACAATATATACACACATGCATACACACCTTGAATATACATTGTGTACATGTGCAACACATACATGCATATATGTACATGTATGTGTGTTCATGTGTTCGTATATGCATATATACATATGTGCATGTATGTGTGTGTACAGAAATACATATGAATAGTGTGTATACACTTATATACATACATTATGTACATATACATAAATATGCACATACACTTATGCATATACAAACACACATACATATATCTGTATATACACTCATACACATATATACACATATATAAATGTATTTGTATAGACATATGTGTAGATATATTTATGAAAATATACATTCAAAGAATTCTTTGAAGTCCTCTATTTCATTGAGAATCTGTTGATGTTTTGTTTTCCTTGAAATACTATACTCAGTTCTGCTGGGTAGAGGTCTCGGTTTTAATCCTAGCTGCTTTGACCTCTGGAATATTATATTCCAAGCCCTCTGATACCTTAGTGTAGAAGCTGCTAAATTTTGTGTTATCATAATTGTGTTTTCCACAACACTTGAATTGTTACTTTCTGACACATTATAATATTTTCTCCTTAACCTGGGATCTCTGGAATTTGGCTACAACATTCCTAGGAGTTTTCCTTTGGGGATCTCATTCAGGGGATGATTGGATTGATGAATTTTTTCAATATCTATTTTTCTTTCTGGTTTTAGAATATCAGGCCAATTTTCCCTGATAATTTCTTGAAAAATGATATAAAGGCTCTTTTTTTTATCATGATTTTCAGATACACCAATACTTTTACAAATGATCTCTCCTGGATCTATTTTCCATATCAGTGATTTTTCAAATAAGATATTTCAATTTGTCTCTTATTTTTTTAATATTTGGTTTTGGTTTCATAATTTCCTGATTGCACATAAAGTCATTAGCTTCCATTTGCTACATTCGAATTTTGAGGTAATCCTTTTTTTCAGTGAACATTTGGACCTCCTTTTCCATTTGGCCAATTCTGCTCTATGACTTTTTGAACCTCTTTATCCATTTCATTTAATCTATTTTTAAAGATGCTATTTTCTTCAGTATTTTGGGGCTCTCCTTTAGCAAGCTGTTGATTCATTTTTCATGATGTTCTTTCATCAATCTCTTTTCTCTTTCCAATTTTTCCTCTGCTTCTGTTACCTGATTTTCAAATTTCATTTTGAGCTTTTCCATCACCTGAGACCTTTTTATACTTTTCTTAAAGGCTTTGGAAGTAGGTGCCTTGCCCTTGCTGTTTTCCTCTGCTTATATGTTTTTGTCTTCCCACAGTTGTATGCTTTTATCTTCATTAGTATGAGAAAATACCTTTTCACTAAGAAAGTAACCTTCTATAGTATTAGTTTTCCTCTTTTTCATCATTTTCCCAAATAATTACTTTACTTTTTATTTCTTTTTTTTAAGTGAAGGTTTTGCTGCTCCAAGTTTCATGGGTTTTGTACATGTGATTTCAGAGGTAGTTTTGGGAAACAATAAATTCTTTATTCCTCCAAAGTAGTATGATGGAAGGAGAGGTGTTTACCCCCTCCTGCCTGCATTCTATTCTGTGCACAACCACAAGCTCACTTTTCTGCCCTGAAACTGTGAATAGCATTGCCTCTCTATAGCCACCACAAGCTCTGCCACATCCAAGCTCCTCCTCACTTAAGGATTGCCACCCAGGACTGTAACCCCAATGAATCAATCTGTTCCCCCATTGTCCATAACAGGAGAGCTCCAGAAGCAACCACAGCTGCAGTGGGGCTGCATCCACCCTGGAGTTAGGTCTGGATCTGGGTCTGGACTACTTTCCTCTCTCACCAATGTGAGAGGGGTTTCCCACTGACCTTTGATGCTGTCGTTGGTACTTGTGGGTTGAGAAGTCTGGAAACAACTATAGCTGCCAGTGATTTAGTGCTATGAGGGCTGCTAAAGTGCCATTTGTGATGTTGCAGCCTACACTGGACTGTGCTCCACTATTAACCCAGTGCATTAGACCTTTCCTGTGAACATTCCAGATTGTCTTGTCTGGAAATCTGTTCCCATCTATCATTTTATGACTTCTGATGCTATAAAATTTGTTTTGAGATATCTTATATGTATTTTGATCATTTTGGGGGGAAGGTTCAGGCAGGTCCCTTTTTCCACTCCATCATCATAGCATCACCTACTTTGTGCTAATTTTTGCCTGACAATTAATACCAAGAAAACAAAGAGTATCCACTATCCCACACCTCACCCTCTATACATGGAACCACCAGTTAGAGGAAATCAAGAACTTTTGAAAGCTGTGGTAAAGGTCATTTACCTTGGCCAGTGTACTTTCCAGGGAAGTATACATAGATGATGAGATTGATGTATGCACTGGCACAGCTATCTCAATGCTTGGGAGGTTCTGACAAAAAAGTATGAGAAAGAAAAAGGTATTAGGCTGCCTACCAAATGAAAAGTCTACAGACCCATTGAACCCACTACATTATTCTATACCTGTGAAACCTAAAATATTTATCAGTGCCAGGCCAGGAAAATGAACCACTTCTATTTAATTGTCTGAGGAAGATTATGAAGATCATCTAGCAAGATAAAGTATCAGAGACTGAGGTCCTCTCTCTAACTGAAGTACCAAGTATTCAAATTCTATTGCAGAGAATGTAGCTCTAATGGATGAGCCGCATTATTTGAATACCAAGTATATAATTGTTGAAATGACTTTTACAGAGAACTCACACAAGCAAGTGCTCATACAGAGGTCAGAGGAAACAATACACAATACAATGACATTCAAGGGCTCTCTGAAAACTTTGGAATAAAATGTGAGACATAGGAATCACTAGCAGAGTACACCCAGCATGGCATGCCTGCTTCAAAGAAGGGGCTGTGTTCTATGAAAAAATTATAATTGCAGTATGAGAAAAGAAATTTAAAGAAAAGTAGAGACATGTCCATGCCAAATGGTCATATGGACTATTTTTGCCCAACCTGTGGTAAAGGATTCTAAGCTTATATTTGTCTGATCAGTCATAGTTGCACACAATGCACCTTGAATCCAATGTAGTGATGTCATTCTGGTCTTCTTCGAGCATGAAGGACAACAGCCAACCACCAACAATTATATCAGGACAGACAACTTGCACATATATTAATTATTTTTAGACTAAATAACAGATAACTATATAATTATTATAGAGGGAACGAGACTAGAAGAAGAAGGTTAGAGGAAAGTTTTCATATAGAACATGACATTTAAGCTGAGCTCTGAAGAAAATAAGGATTTTTAAAATGTGAAAGTGAGGAGGTAGGGCATAATGAAGAATGGTCAGTGAAAATTCTCAGAGAGGGGAGACTGAATCTGCACAGCCCTCCTTTACTCATAAACTCATCAAGTGCAAATCATATCATCATTTCTCTGATGGCATGGTCTTCTTCTGCAACAAAGGATGAACATATCCTGCCCCTAAATTTTCTGTTTTCTCCTTTGATTCTGTTCCTTTACAAAAGTATTTGCTTCTGACTACTCACTCCCCCAATCTGACTTCCTTTCTGTCAATGTCCCTTCTATTATCCTCTTCCCTCTTACTTTCCTGTAGGATAAGATACCCAATTGAGTGTGCATGTTACTCCCTCAAGTCAAACCTGATGAGAGTGAAGTTCACTCATTCCCTCTCACCCCACTTCTTCACTTCTATTGTGAAACATTTATCTTGGTCTTTGAAGTGACATAATTTACCCCATTCTCCTTCTTGCAATATATTCCTCTCATAAATACTCAACTCACCCTATGCCTTCTCTATATATATGTGTATATGTACATATATATGTATATATGTATGTTTATATGTATATGTGTGTATGTATATACACATAGATATTACACATATATGCATGTATGTGTGTAATATATTCCTTCTAACTCTATCTACTCTTTAAAAGGTGATATGGAAATACTTACTTTATGTCTCATGTTGTCAAAATAACCAGATGTAAGTTTCAAGAGAGTAAAGGTCATGGTTACACTTTGTATTCCTTCCACCCTCACCAGTCCCATAACCCTGATGCCTTTTACACTACAGATATTTCAACAAATTGTAACAGGATTTAATTTAATAAAACAATGAATTTCTTCTTTTAAGTCAAATAAGTTTCCCCATTTAAAGGGGAAACTATCTCAGTCAGTTGCCTATTAAATTGAAGTGTCAAAAACTTGTGTTACTGAATCAATTCATTGATTCAGAAAGAAAAGTTCTACCTGCTTACCTTATCATGGAAACAGGTAAGTTATTTTCCATTTATAATGGTTTGACTCTGCATCCTTTTCCAAGAAGAGGACGATTACATTTTTACTCCCCTTCTGGGAACTCTGGTACTCTGAAGGAGTCTGAACTCTTTTTTTCTCTGCCATCAGTTTAAGACTTCACCAACTATGATTCCACGAATTTATGGGGCCCAATGACTAGTACCCAAGTTCTACTTAATATTAGATTAGCTTTCAAAAAGGGAGACTTGCTTTGAAGATATGTCAAAGACAAACATTTCATCCTATCACTCCAGGGAATAAATTCCAACCCCTCTATTACAGCACACTTTAGGCTAACAATCTAGCTCAATTCCTGGATTTCATTAATCCATCAGATTCAAGTACAGGGATGGTCTTTGGATCCATGGTTCATAGGGTAACACTACTGGGTGACCTACAACATCCAGCTTGGACTTCTGGACTCACAGATCCACAGCCCTCCAGTCTCTGATCAGAGACTCCACTCCTTGAACCTAACAATTCCAATTGTTTCACTGCTTTCACTATTTTCATATTCAGACACAAATGTAGGAAAAGTCCCATACCATGTTCACTCTGGAGTTTTAAAAGTGTAGATGGTTCTATGTATTGTTGTTCGATTGCTTCAGTCATGCCTGATTCTTTGTGACCTTGTTTTCATAGGCAAAGATACTGGAATAGTTTGCCATTTCCTTCTTCAGCTCATTTTACAGATGAGGAGGCAGAGACAAATAGAATTCAGTGACTTGTCCAGTGACTATATGAGAACATATTTAAATTCAGATCCTCTTGACTCCAAGACAGTGTAATCTATCCTCCAACCCACCTAGATAGCCCTATGCAGACTGACAAGGTAATCAGTGGTTAGAAGTTGTCCTCATCCACATGTAAGGCCGCAAAGAATATTATTGTCTATATCAGTTATGCTGCCTCAAAGAGGCAGTTTCCCCTAAAATCTTCACTTAGTCATAAAATCTTAGATGGTTTCAACTTAGACAAAACCCCCAATACATAGTCAAAGGATAAGATTAAACAAAGGCCTCTTCAACCATTCAAATTTCTTTCTCTGCACCCCTTAACTATTTTCCTTCAATCAAAGTCATCTGAAATGTTTTAGGATGATTGTTTAGGTAATGACCTGGAAATTATTGAGGTGATTACTTGGAAATGTTGTTGACCTTGCTATCCTACAATGAGGGTGTGTGATGGAGACAGTGCTGGCTTCAAATCCTACTTCTGGCCTTATAAACCAGATACAAGGTAAATCACTTAACTTCAGTGAAACTCAGTTTCCTTATATAAAGAGGCAATAATGTAGAAATTAGCTTAAAAGGATGTCCAGAGGCCCAAATGAGAAAATATATGCAACATTCCTATAAATAAAAAACATTTATATAAATGATAATTGTTATTATAAGTTTCAGATTTTATCACACCCGCAATACACATTTACATAGCATGAACTCCATAACACTGCGCTTATTTTGAAATTGAATGTACATATTTTCTTTTGAAAAGAAATGGTAAAAGCTTAGACCTTTAAAATGGTCATGTAATGGCCGGTTCATTTTGGCTCATTTTTTTTTTACTTATATAAACATCATAAGGCAATATTACCAAAAAATAATCCTCATCAGAAGATTAACTTTAGTGTGTTTACAATCTCTCAAAATGAAGAATAATATATATTTTACTTACTCCCAAAAGTGCTTGTTAAATGGATCATCTATCTCAGCTACATTAAGCTGACTTAAGGTATATTTCTAGGAAACATGTTTTGTTTCTTCATTATACTTTCCTACAACCACATTCAGGAATATATAATTTGTGAGAAATTAAAAAAAACAACAAATACCAAATAGCTTATTTAGAAACTGTAATTCTTGTTATACTGGCATTTATTACTTTTGGAGCACACACTACTTCTCTCCCAGTAGGAAAATGACAAAGACACGGATGATCTAGGTAAATAACCAAAGGTACGGGGGCAGAGTCAAGATGGCGGAGTAGAAAGACGCACGTTTATGAGCTCTGAAACCACAGCCCATAGAATTAATGTAAAAAGAGATCCCCACAAGTTCTGGATCACTGTAAGGGGTGCAGAAACAGAGTGGAAGAGATTTCCGTTCCAGAGAGCCCTGGAGAGCCGTCCCCAGGGTCTGTCACGCCCCAGAAAGCAGACCCCACCCCAGCGCTGCCCTGGCCCCGGCCCCAGAGAAGGTGATCCGAGCAGGCTTCAGGGACGGAACCTCCGGCAGCCGGGAAAGTCCCTCCACCCACAGAAGCTACAGGTCAGTGAGAGAGATGGCTGCCTGGCTGACGGGAGCGGGGTGTCTCCATGACTCGGGCCCCATCGGGAGGAAGCGGCAGCGGCACAGACAGGGGTGGAGGCAGAGACGGGGCAGTGGCGGAGGCAGCAGCTGTGGTGGCAACCCGGGACTCCCCCAGCAGCAGGCAGGATCTTCATTACTGAGAGCCTCTGCATAAATCCCCTGAGAGAACTGAGCCTGGGAGATGGCCCTGCCCCACCCCGCTCCATTACTGAAGGTCTCTGCATAAAGCCCCTGAGGGATCTGAGCCTGGGAGGCAGCCCTGCCCCCAACCCAGCACCAGAACTAAAGCTCACATTGATTAGCAGCCATGGGAGGCACGGAAAGCCCATTTGAATCTCAGACTCCAAGCACTAGCTGGGCAGATCTAGGCGGAGGTGGACAGGAATTTCAGAAGTCAAGTAACTGGCTGGGAAAATGCCTAGAAAAGGGAAGAAAAATAAGACTATTGAGAGTTTTTTTGAACAGATGCAAATGATCCCAACTTTCAGATCTGACGACGAGGACATATTCTTGCCATCAGGGAAAGACGTGGAGGGCGGGGCCTTGGTACCCCAGGCATCCCAGGGGGATGTCGGGTGGGCTCAGGCCTTGGAAGAGCTCAAAAAGGATTTTGAAAAGCAAGTTAGACAGGTGGAGGAAGGAGGAAAAACTGGGAAGATAAATGAGAGAGATGCAAGAAAACTATGAAAAATGGGTCAATTCCTTGGTAAAAGAGACCCAAAAAAATGCTGAAGAAAATAACACCTTGAAAAATAGACTCACTCAATTGGCAAAAGAGGTTTAAAAAGCCAATGAGGAGAAGAATGCTTTCAAAAGCAGAATTAGCCAAATGGAAAAAGAGGTTCAAAAGCTCACTGAAGATAATAGTTCTCTCAAAATATGAATGGAACAGATGGAGGCTAATGACTTTATGAGAAATCAAGAAATCATAAAACAAAACCAAAAGAATGAAAAAATGGAAGAGAATGTGAAATATTTCATGGGAAAAACAACTGACCTGGAAAATAGATCCAGGAGAGACAATTTAAAAATTATGGGACTACCTGAAAACCATGATCAAAAAAGAGCCTAGACATCATCTTCCATGAAATTATCAAGGAAAACTGCCCTGACATTCTACAACCAGAGGGCAAAATAAGCATTGAAAGAATCCATCAATCACCACCTGAAAGAGATCCAAAAAGAGAAACTCCTAGGAACATTGTGGCCAAATTCCAGAACTCCCAGCTCAAGGAGAAAATCTTACAAGCAGCTAGAAAGAAACCATTCCAGTATTGTGGAAATAAAATCAGGATAACTCAAGATCTAGAAGCTTCTACATTAAGGGATAGAAGGGCGTGGAATAGGATATTCCAGAAGTCAAAGGAACTAGGACTTAAACCAAGAATCACCTACCCAGGTAAATTGAGTATAATACTTCAGGGGAAAATATGGTCTTTCAATGAAACAGAGGACTTTCAATCATTCTTGATGAAAAGACCAGAGCTGAAAAGAAAATTTGACTTTCAAACACAAGAATGAGAAGAAGCATGAAAAAGTAAACAGCAAAGAGAAGTCTTAAGGGACTTACAAAGTGAACTGTTTACATTCGTACATGGAAAGACAATATTTGTAACTCTTAAAACTTTTCAGTACCTGGGTAGTTGGTGGGTCCATACACACACATGTACATACATGCACGCACACACACATACACACATGCACACACACAGAGACAGAGAGCACAGAGTCAATTGAATAGGATGGGACCATAGCTGAATAGAAATTAAGGTAAATGGTGATAGAGAAATGTAGTGGGAGGAAAGAGGGTGAAATGGAATGGGGTAATTATATGTCATTTAAGAGGCAAGTAGGAGACTTTTTAGTGGAGAGAAAAAGAGGAGAGCTGAGAAAAAAAAAAAACAAAAAACAAGAAGTTTGCCCTCATCAGATTTGACTAAAGGAAGGAATAAAATGCACACTCATTTTGATATGAAAATCTATCTTACAGTATAGGAAAGTGGGGGAGAAGGAGATAAGCAAGGGGAGGGATGATGGAAGGGAGGGCAAAGGGAGGAGGGAGCAATTCGAAGTCAACACTTGGGGAGGGACAGGATCAAAAGACAGAAGAGAAACAATGAGGGGCAGGTTAGGATGGAGGGTAATTCAGTTAGTCTTACACAATACGACTATCAGGGAAGTCATTTGCAAAACTACACAGAAATGGCCTATATGGAATTGCCTGCCTTCCCAAAGGGAATGGGTGGGGAGGGAGGGATGGGGAGAATTTGGAACTCAAAGTTTTAGGAACAACTGTAAAGTATTGTTGTTGCTACTAGGAAAGAAGACATACAGTTAATGAGGAATAGAAAGTCATCTGGCCCTACAGGAGAAAAGAGAAAATGGAGACAAGAGAAAGGAGGGATGACAGAAGAGAGGGCAGATTGGAGATAGGGAAAATTAGATTGCTTGGGGTATTGGGGTGGGGGCAGGGGATAAAAGGGGAGAAAATTTGGAACCCAAAATTTTGTGAAAATGAATGTAAAAAGTTAAATAAATAAAAAAAATAACCAAAGGTACACATTTGGCCAAAAAGCAACTAGAGACTAAATTAGAGAAGGAAGGTGTTTAGATATGTGAATTTATTTCTCTTGAAAAAAAATGACCAAAACTCTGCCTTTAGGTCTAAAAAACTCTCCAGTGTGACAGGAAATAGATTG